>JAOWBW010000219.1:716426-812428 GCA_026119855.1 Campanula takesimana | reverse complement strand
AAAAGGTAAAATAACCTCAGTTTTCAATTTTTATATATGAGCAATTTTGCTCCCAACTATGTAACAAATCTAATTGCTGCGGATAACTTAAACCGCCAACAATTTGCATTCTATGCACCATAAAACAACCTCTAAATTTTCCATTCCAAATATCATTTCAATTTTACTAAGCAGTTGGTTGGGATAAGCATTTGACTATTCTATCAGCCATGTCGTATATAACGTACGGAACTAATCAAACGCAATTTCACAAAATTTCAAACCTACCGCTGCCTTTGTTCATTAGCAGACTCTCGAAATTCAATATCTCGTTGCCTCTGCTGCAACAGAGAGTACACACAATTGCAAGTCCGTGCAATAGAAACCTACACAAATCAAAAACACAACAAAATTACCAAATCAAACAACAATTAAACTACTGTACAGTACAGATGATATCAATGAAGTGCGAGAAAGAAAACACACCGGATCATTAGCAAACAGATCAAGCGAAGCAGGGAATCCAAAGGTCACGAGAGTCTGGTTCAAGTACTTGGTGCAATGATCCAAATTTCCAACATCCGCAAAAGCATTCTCGCTAAACACGAATTTTTCCAAAAGTAGGATTTAGCAACAGTGAAAACACAATACAAACCCTAGAAATAAGAGAGGAAAAGCGAACTTTACCTGATTCCGAAACTAGACTGAGCAGACGACTGCCATAAAACACGAATTAGTAGAGAGAAAGTGAAGAAACTTGAGTGAGGAATTAGTAAAGTACATTGTGAAGGTAGAGAAAAGAGAAAGAAATCTTACTCTAAGATCAAAGTCCGATTCCGGCATATTGTGACGATGAGCTCAGTGCGTGAGTGTGTGAGAGAGAGTGGGAGGAGGAAATGGCGGTGGCGAGGTGGTGGCCGGGAAGATAGAGATCTGAACGGTGGGGAAGTTTGAAAATTGAAATTGAAAGTATTTTAGAGGCGTTGGAAAATTAAATTAACGGACTTGGATTTTGAAGTAGAAAAGGCAAAGGGGGTGAGATTTGAGAGGACCCCCGCCTCGGCACATGCGAGAGGAAGGAACTTTTGTTTGTTGGGTCTGCTGCAATTAGAATATGCACATGCTGGCGATGAGCGAACAAGTATTTTGTCTTTTCAATCAGAAATGGTGGGGACACAAAATAAAGTCATAAAAATCCTGATCACAAAATGAGGTGACGATATTTTATTGGTTGCATCAATAATAGACTCGCCCCACTCTAATTAAAACACAATAATATCATTACACCTAAGATTTTAGCAGCAAGTTTTGTGACTTTTTTTTACCCCAAGTATTATTCATATTCAATTACGAACCAATGTGCACATGCCAACACCTACCTATTATTACTCTTCTATAATTGCAAATTCAATTCATTCTTTCCATTTTTATTTAGGTTAATTGCAATTTGGTTCCTTACTTTTTTCAAAATTTGCAATGTTGATGCTGTCTTTTTAATTTTGCCAATTGGTATTACTTTGTCATTTTGTTGCAATCCGACTACAGAAGTAACTGTGTGTTAGTTTTCTAACAGATTTTATGTCATGTGACTAGCGCATGACGTTTTAAGGGACGTTTTATGATATTTTGAAGCTACACATATCGGATTGATATGATTCTTTTTTAAATTGAAACTAATATTTAAATTTACAACATACATTTTTTTTTTTGGCAATTTTTTGGCTGACTGAATTATTTTATATAAAATAATAATTTTAAATATTAAAAAAATATGTGAAATAATAATCTAAAAAGGATATTAGCCTCAAATATGTTTCATATAAAGTAAATGCTATATGTGATTACCAATGCCTTAATATATTTGATATGGAAAAAAAGGGAGAAGAAGAGGAGCAGAATCGAGGAAAGTGTGTATGTGAAGGGTGATGCGGGAATGTGGAGGAAAGTAAACGCTATGAAAGAAGATATATCATGGTGGAAATTAGTAATTTTTTCTTATATTTTTCCCGTGTCATCTATTTTTTTTTAATATTTTCATTTATTTTAATTACAAATTAATATAATATAATTAGTGACCAAAAAAATTGTAAAAAAATATATGTTTGTACATTTAAAGATTAGCTTCTGTCTAGAAAAATAATCGTATCAATCGGATATGTGTCACCTCACAAAATCTTAAAACGTCATGTACAAGTCACATGACATAAAATCTGTTAAAAAACTAACACCCAGTTACTTTTGTAGTCGGATTGAAACAAAATGACAAAGTGGGTACACCAATTGGCGAAATTGAAAAGACAACATCAACATTGCAAAATTAAGAAAAAATCATGAGCCAAATTGCAATTAACCCTTTTATTTATTTTGAAGAAGTTTCAATTCTAAATTACATAATTTTAAAGTATTTATATATATTGTAGATACCCCGGGTGGAAAGCCACGGCTTTAGGCTCGAGCGCGTGGGTTGTCCTAGGATGTATAACTTGTTTTAGAGTCGCCACCTATGTTTTGAGGAACATAAGAAAAACCTATTGATTGTAGCCTAAGTTTGATTACGAAAACAGAGATTCTTTGTTTTGAGGTTCGGGGGTTAGATTACGAGATGGGAAGTACCGAAACACCCATCTCGCCCAACTTACGTTGGTCTTGCTTGATCAAAATCTACATGAATAAAAATGTTCTTCTTCTTCTTCTTTAAGTCATAAAAAGGGGGGTTTAAAATATGATTTGAAATGTAGGAGATAACCCCTTAATCAACCTCAATGAGATGGGATGATCATTAGAGTCATGTCCCAAAATGATTTGGGTGATTGCACATTTGATTAAGTAAAAGAGAGAGAGGAGATGAAGTAGAAAAGAAAGAAAAAGATGGACTTTTACCTACAATTTGAAGAACTTCAAATGTTGCTTGATGAGATCCTTGGAGAACCTTTTGAAAGTGATTTTTTTTGTATAGTTTTCGTAAGTTCAATCTTTTTTTTCTAAGTTTTCGATCCTTGAAAATGGAGGTAAAGGGACGTTTTTATAGGTGAAAGAGGGGTGTTTTTTGTGCCAAAACTCAGTCACCAAGAAATCCTTCCCGGGCAAAATCTTGGAAATTGAGCAAGGGAGGGAATCCTGGCCAGAAATCTGTAACTGACGCCCAGAGGCGCGCGCTTCCTGCTTTGGGGGCGGGAGGTGCGCGCGCCTGGCTCCTCCTGTCGGAGGCGCGCGACTCAGAGAAGGCAATTTTGACAGAATGGACTAGAAAGTCAGCCCTGTCATTCAGTTTAGTCCCTGAACTTAACGAAGTCAGTCAGGAACTTAACGGAAGTGACAGAAACTAACGAGAAACACTTAAAATGGGGAGAAACACAAAATCAAATGTGCAATCGGGGTGAGCGGTCCAAGGCGGGGTGTCTACAGAGCCCCTCGGCGACGTGAACTGCAAAGCAAAACGCGTCGACGAAAGTTAAAAACACCCGCCGAGGACATCACCAAGAAAAAAGCAAAGACTCGATGAAAGCAGGAATTTGAAATTGCGAGAGATAGTGGTGCGCTCCCTGTGTGAGCGGCTTTTGTTGATAGAGGGGGTGGCATGATCCGTTAGGTGAACCTGCCGGCTGAATGTTTTGAATGAGGCCGTTAGTGAACCTTTTGATGAATCCGTTAGTGAATCCCTTGAATGAGTCCGTTAGTGAACTCTTGTTGACGAATCCGTTAGTGAATCCGCTTGATGAATCCGTTAGTGAATCCCTTGGATGAGTCCGTTGGTGAACCCTTGTTGACGAATCCGTTAGTGAATCCGTTTGATGAATCCGTTATTGAATCCCTTGGATGAGTCCGTTGGTGAACCCTTGTTGACGAATCCGTTAGTGAATCCGTTTGATGAATCCGTTAGTGAATCCCTTGGATGAGTCCGTTGGTGAACCCTTGTTGACGAATCCGTTAGTGAATCCGTTTGATGAATCCGTTAGTGAATCCCTTGGATGAGTCCGTTGGTGAACCCTTGTTGACGAATCCGTTAGTGAATCCGTTTGATGAATCCGTTAGTGAATCCCTTGGATGAGTCCGTTGGTGAACCCTTGTTGACGAATCCGTTAGTGAATCCGTTTGATGAATCCGTTAGTGAATCCCTTGGATGAGTCCGTTGGTGAACCCTTCTTGACGAATCCGTTAGTGAATCCGTTTGATGAATCCGTTAGTGAATCCCTTGGATGAGTCCGTTGGTGAACCCTTGTTGACGAATCCGTTAGTGAATCCGCTTGATGAATCCGTTAGTGAATCCCTTGGATGAGTCCGTTGGTGAACCCTTGTTGACGAATCCGTTAGTGAATCCGTTTGATGAATCCGTCAGTGAATCCCTTGGATGAGTCCGTTGGTGAACCCTTGTTGACGAATCCGTTTGATGAATCCGTCAGTGAATCCCTTGGATGAGTCCGTTGGTGAACCCTTGTTGACGAATCCGTTAGTGAATCCGTTTGATGAATCCGTTAGTGAATCCCTTGGATGAGTCCGTTGGTGAACCCTTGTTGACGAATCCGTTAGTGAATCCGTTTGATGAATCCGTTAGTGAATCCCTTGGACGAGTCCGTTGGTGAACCCTTGTTGACGAATCCGTTAGTGAACTCGTTTGAAATATTGCTTTGAAGTCTCGTGCCACTTGGAGTCACACTTGACCTTTTGAATTGTGGGGTGCGGGCACAGTTGACCGCGACCAGAAAAATGTTCCTGCTGTGGATGAAATGTTGGGATTGACCTTGAGGGGGGTGTGGCACCCGTGACCGAACTGAGGGAGTTTGGAATCCGTGGGGAAACCTTGATACGATGCGTGGATTCTTGCATGGGAGACTGCTTCTGAACCTGCCTGATGATGGGAAGAGCGTGCGTCCTGGCCTCGTTGTGAGACGCGCGCGCCTCGGATGAGTATGTCGGGAGGCGCGCGCCTGGCGCATAGGTTCAGTATATTTAAACAGGTTGTTCGCTGTTTTCGGCCATTTTTTCAAAATTTGAAGAACCCTCCAAATTCCAAGCCCAATTTTCGTAGAGAAATCACCCCAAAACACTTTCTTGCTGCTCTAGGATCAATTCCGTCAAAGAAACGATGGCGGATCATCAGCAATCACCTCCGTTTGAGATGCCACAGGGCGAGGAGCCCGAAATTGGGGTTGAAGCTATGGACCCGAGCTTGCTTACTTTCCGGCCTCATACCCATATCTCACTTCGTGACTTCGGGTTTGGTAAGAATGCCTCACCTTTCTTGTCGATTTCGGGTTTCATGAAGTTCTGTTTTCTTTACCCGAAATATTGTTGCAGCAGCTTTATTGATCATTCTTTGCATGTTGTTTGTTGTTGCTGATTTGTTGTAAGAAACATGTTGGGATGTCCGTTTTCATGTTCACACACTTGCTTGTACATTGTTCTGCCATTGAAATCTCTGTGTTGAGTTCATCCGTTTTTTAGCAGTCATGCTGATGAAATTTTCGTTGTTCCTTGTTCTTTTTCAGGAGTGGAGCCGCCTATCGGAGATTCGAGGCGGAGCTCATGGTCCAGTGGCCATTTGGAACAAATTGCCCGAAAACGTGAGGGCTCGAGTTCAGGCTACCCACTTCGGCCTTTTTATCATTAGTCTGCCGGCACTGAAGAATGACCCGGACGTTATTCAGGCTTTGAGAGAGAGATGGTGGGACACCACCCATACTTTTCATTTGCCCATGGGAGAGGTCACGATGACGCCTACAGACTTTACGGCATTGACTGGTCTGCCGTTTGCGGGGGAGCCTATCCCTTGTGTTTCGAGGGGGACCCTTAGGACTGCCGACGAGCTGTTGGCTCTTGTTGACTGTGGCTTCCCGGTGAAGAATTTCCGGGTCACTTGGGGGAGCATCCGCCGATATTTTAGCATTCTTGCAGCTGAGCCTCTGGGTGTTACTGCTGAGCGGGTAGATGCTGTGGCCCGTTGTTTTATATGGTACTTGCTGTCTCATACCCTGTTTGCTAGTGGAGGGTCCTCGGCCTCTTTGGCTTTGCTTGACTTGTTGGTAGACTTGGACCAGGCCGGTCATTACAACTGGGGTGCAGCTGGCTTGGCTGCTTGTTATCATGGTATGGATCTGACTAGCCGCTCGACCACCAGCTCGGTCACGGGTTTCAGCCTGTTGTGGGAGGTATACTGCCTTCCCTTTTCTCTTCGGCCTTCTTGTCATTGCTTTACTGTATCTTTGAACTGTCATTTAATTATGCTTTTGCCTCTGTTTTGCAGCTATGGGCCTTTGCTGTTTTGGAGCTGAGGGACTTTAAGATCAACAGAGAAGGTCAGCCCCAGTATCCGGACTGTGTGAGGTGGTCATATAGGGAGAGGAACGTGAGGACCGGCACTGCTCCCATCAGCCTGCTTTCAGCTCGGCGCCACTTGGATTCTTTGAGGCCGGAGGCTGTCGCCTTTTCTTTGTTTCCGTGGAGAGCTATTTATGCCTTTGTTGAGCATACCCTGATTCCCACCCGTTCGAGGCTCCTGATGAGCTCAGTGGAGTGCATGGCGATGTACCTTGGAGAGAGGGTGTTTTGGCAGCATGGTAGTCAGGTGACGGACTTCCACCACCCTCCTAGGCCGGCGGTTCCTGATGTTCCGCCTTTCTGTCCTCGTAATTGGAGGGCTCTTTCAGAGGCAGACCGGGCAGTCTATCTTGCGGGGGTTGATGCTGTCCCTTTCATTCATCTGGAGCAGGATTACGGTTTATTCCGGGAGCACAACCTCCAGCAGGGTTTCATGTTCACTGATCCGAGGGAGACACATGTTGCTCCGCAGACTTCGGCCCGATTCTATCCCACCGGTGCTGGGTATTGTTTTGATCCTCCTTTGTCTCCTCCTTATTACACTTATTCCAACTTCGGGGTCTTTGAGGAGCAGAGGGAGATTGTTCCCGAGGATATGTCACCGGAGAGAGAGCCTCCCGCTCAGGCTGCTGTGGTGTGTTTTTCTGACCATCTTTGCATTTTCTCAGTTCCTGTCTTGTTTTTCTGTCCCTTTGTAATTTTTTCCCTGTTCTTTGTTGCGAAAGGTGCCCGTAGCTGCTTATAGGCGTTTGGGTAGGCAGAACAAAGGAATGAGGCGGAGGCTCCGCCAGCTGGAGGAGAGGGTGCTGGAGCTGTGCAGGGATATTGCTGCCATGACTAGAGATGCTGTCTCTGGTGCTGCGAGAGGAGCTGCCCGAGGTGCTCGGGGCATGGGACGAGGCTGCAGGGATGCTGCACTGGACATTGATGAGGCTGTCTCTTCAGCGAGGCAGTCACTGAGCTGGAGTCTGAGTCACGGAGGTAGCCATAGTAGGAGCCTGAGCCGAGAGGGTAGCCAGAGCCGGGGCGGCGCCAGTTCATCAGGGAGAGCTGCCAACAGGACCCGTCCTGCTGTTGTGATTGAGACCTCTGAGTCTGAGGATGATGATGATGATGATGAGGGTGATGATGATGAGGAGACCGAGAGCGGTAGCAGGGGGTGAGCACAGTGTTGGTGATGACGTGCCCGAGCTGTTGTGGCTGAGAGGATGAGGGATTTGAAACACTTTTACTTTTGCCTGTAATAACATTTAACATGTATTTTACAATCCTATTTATTTTACTACTCATTTTATGTTCTATTAACGACTCGATCTTAGATGTCGACCCTTTACAAACAAATGTGTGCCCAAAGGATGCTTGTTGTCGATGCTTGAACTCCTTTTTGTTGCTGGGATCTGATTTTGCTGTAGGTTGGATATGTTGAAGTGCTTGGGTTCTGTTCTGAACTGACAAGGGTTGTTTCTGTCTGAACGGCTGTCAAAGGTGCGCGCGTCGAGCCTTGTTTGTGGGAGGCGCGCGCATTGTGAAGCCTTGGTCGGAGGCGCGCGCTTCTGGCCTGCTGAATTACAGCCCCTTTCTTTTTCTGATCAGAATGTTCCAACAGCTATAAATTTGAACCATTTTCGACCAGAATGGTCACACAGCATTCCTTTGCAAACACTTTCTCCTTCTAAACCACAAAATTCTTGTCATAATGGCCCCCATGACTTTCTCCTTTGAAGTTAAGGTTTCCGTCCCCGAGAGTGAGAAGTCTGTTCCAATGGTGAACGCCGTTCCAGCTGTGGGGTCCGTCTCGATGGTGGATAGGCGTCCGAGCGTTTTTGATCGTTTGGGAAGGCCCAATGACGATGTTGTTGACCTCGTGAGACCGGTGGTTCATGTGCGGGACTATAGACCTCGTCATTTTCCCAAGAAGAAGAAAGGTAAGGGAAATTCCTCATATGTGTGGAAGCGTCCCATGGTTGTCCCCGCTAAGGCTCCGCTTGATAAGGGTAAAGGGAAAGCCGTTGATGAAGCTCCGTCTCGTCCTAGCGTTTTCTCCCGTCTTGGCGGTCCCAAGAATGTTCCATCCCCATCCAAGAAGATTAAAGGGCATAACAAGAAGCAATGGGTTTCTAAACCTAAGAAAGATTAGATTTTTCTTTGTACCCCAAGAGATTGCAATTAGACCACTTTGTTTTAGGATTTAATATTTTGATGTATTTTGTTGCTCAATAAATCCGTTGTAATGGTTTGAATAATTCATTGAATGAATAAAAATTGCATTTTGTTATTTGAAGTGAATTGGGTATTTTTGATATGTTTTAGACCGCACCCGAAGGTTGCCTACGTTCCTCCAGTTGGGAGGCTCAGGTCTTCATAGTTCAAACAAACAAAGACCATTTTTTTTTTTTTTTTTTTTTTTGTTGTTGTGCACCCTGTTTTTTGCCTAGACCGCCCTTTCGGGTTTTCAATCTAGCGGGCTTCTTTTTTTGCACGTGCTCTAATTTTTGCCTAGACCGCCCTTGTGGGTTTTCAACCTAGCGAGCGATTTTTTTTTTTTTTAATGGTCTTTGTTTATTAAGCGTAGAACCTCTTGAGCTTGTCGAGGTTGACCTCCTTTAGCAGCTGGTCACCATCTAAATCCGCGAGCCGGACTGCACCACCGCTTAGTATCCTTTTGACCACGTACGGACCGATCCATCGGGGTCCCCATTTCCCCAGGGGATTCATGGCATTAGGAGGATGTTGTCTTAAAACCAAATCTCCCACATTGATGTTTCGAGGCTTCACCTTTTTGTTGAAAGCTCTTGCCATCCTTTGCTGATACGCCCTTGTGCGTTCGAGTGCTCTTAACCTTTTCTCGTCGAGCAAGGCTAGTTGTTCATATCGATTTTGCATCCAGTCGACCTCGTTGACTTGATTCTCGAGGAGGACCCGTAGAGATGGGACTTCAAGTTCGATAGGGAGTACGGCTTCAGAACCATAGACTAATGCATAAGGAGTTTCTCATGTTGCGGACCGTATTGATGTGCGGTAGCCCCACAATGCTAATGGTAGCTTCTCGGGCCAATCCCTTCCTGTTGAGGCCATTTTCTTGACGATGGTCTCGATGGTCATATTTGCTGCTTCGACTGCGCCATTTGCTTGGGGACGGTAAGGAGATGACTTGTGCTTGGTGATCTTGTATTCTACCAAAAGTGCATCCATTTCCTTCTCAAAGTGAGAGCCGTTGTCGGAAATAATTTCATGAGGCACGCCGTATCGGCACATGATATTAATCTTTACAAATTCGGCTACTTTCTTGGCGTTGAGGGTCCGATAGGCTTGTGCTTCGACCCACTTTGTGAAGTAGTCGACTGCCACTAGGACGAATGACTGCACATTGCTTCCGGCAGGATGAACTTTACCGGTGATGTCTATCCCCCAACAAGAGAAAGGCCAAGGTGTGACCATGTTGTAAAGTTGTGAGGGTGGAGCATGTTACAGATTAGCGTGGAATTGGCACTTGGCACACCTTTTGACTTTCTCAATACAGTCTCGTTCCATAGTGCTCCAATAGTAACCAATACGAAGTATCTTCTTGACTAGCATGAACCCATTCATGTGGGGTCCACATTCTCCTTCGTGCACTTCACACATTATCTCTTGAGCTTCGGTCTCATTGGCGCATAAGAGATTGATCCCGTCGTGGTGCCTTTTATAGACTCGGCCCCCAATCAGTACGTACCGAGAGGCTAACCTTTGCAGAGCTGCTTGAGACTTCTTATTGATGTTCTCGGGATAAGTGCCATCTTTGAGGAAGTTCATGATATCCGAATACCACGGAGAGATTGTTTGAACCTCGTTGATCTTGATACTCATGCAATATGCCGGGCTGTTCCTTCGAGCAATTTTGAAGGGCTTCACCATTTTCCCTTTGGGCATTTCAACTAACGAAGCTATAGTAGCCAGTGCATCGGCGAAACGATTCTTATCCCTTGGCAGGTAGTTGAAAGTGATCTCTTGGAATTGTTCAACCAGTTCTTCTAGGTGCTGACCATACTGTTGGAGAGTCGGGTCTTGGGTTCGCCATTTACCCGACTGCTGATTGATAAGGAGCAAAGAGTCGCCGAACACTTCTAGTTCAGTGACGTTTCTTTCGAGAGCTGCTTCGAGCCCTGCTATGCATGCTTCGTACTCGGCAATGTTGTTGGTAGCTTCGAATTCCAGGCGGATGGCAATGGGAGTGTAGATGTCTTTTGGATCGACAAGCAATACCCCTATACCAAAACCGTGTTTATTGGCGGCGCCATCGAAAAAAAAGTTGCCACTTAATTTCCTCGGTTGCAGTACAAATTAAATGCTTGTCGGGGAACTGTACATCTTCCCCCTTCACTTCGTCACACGGGAATTCGGCAAGCTGGTCACTGAACACTTTCCCCCTAACGGATTTTAGTGTGACGTAAGTGATATCATAGCCGGCGAGCATGAAGTACCATTTGGCTATTCTTGTTGACATGGAGGGCTTCTCGAAGATGTAGCGGAGCGGGTCCACCTTTGCTACTAGCTTGATCGGAAAAGCTTCCATATAGTGTTTGAGCTTTTGAGTGACCCAAACCAATGCTGCACATGACTTCTCTAAGACAGAGTAGTTCTTTTCGCCTCCTTGGAATCGGCGACTGACAAAATAAATGGCGTTCTCCTTTGTAGACTCTCGTTGCTCTTGTGCTAACATAGCCCCTAGGGCTTCATCATTGACCGCAACAGAGGTTTCTCCTTGTGCGACGGAACTAGAACATGAGGGCACGTCAAGTAATGCTTTACTTGATCGAAGGCTTCTTGGCACGCGTCGGTCCATTCTAGAGCCACATTCTTCTTGAGTAGCTTGAAGATTGGCTCGCACATGGAAGTGAGTTGGTGCACAAACCGACTGATGTATTGTAGTCTTCCCATGAAACCTTTAATCTCTTTCTACGTCTTTGGAGGAGGCATGTCAATGATTGCCTTGATTTTGGAGGGGTCTACTTCAATTCCCCTTTCAGTGACCATATAACCAAGAACTTTGCCTCGGATAACCCCGAAAGTGCACTTTGCAGGGTTGAGCCTCATCTTGTGTTGACGAAGCCTTTCGAAGAACTTGCGAAGATCGACTAAATGTTGACCATCGGTCCTTTTGGAGTGAATGATCATGTCGTCCACATAGACCTCGATTTCTTTGTGAATCATATCGTGGAACAAGTCTGTCACGGCTCTTTGGTAGGAAGCCCCAGCATTTCTTAACCCAAATGGCATGACTGTGTAGCAAAAGGTACCCCACGGTGTTGTGAAGGCTGTCTTATGTTGATCTTCCTCGGCCATGAGAATTTGATTGTACCCAGCGAACCCATCCACGAATGAGCGAACTTCGTAGGCAGCAGTGGAGTCGACTAGCATGTCGATATTAGGGAGTGGAAAATCATCCTTTGGGGAAGCTTTTTTAAATCCCGGAAGTCTACACAAACTCGAACCTTGCCGTTCGCTTTCCTGACTGTCACAATGTTGGCTAACCATGTCGGATACTCGATAACCTTGATGAAACCCACACTGAGGAGCTTCTCAATCTCCTCTTTGACCTGCAGAGACCATTCTGGCTTGATCTTTCTGAGCTTCTGCTTTACTGGCCTGGCATCTTCTCTGATCGGAATCCTGTGCTCCGCTACCTTTCTGTCCAAACCCGGCATGTCTTTGTATGACCATGCGAACACATCCACGAACACCTGTAGTAATGCAGTCAACCTGTCTTTGTCGTCCCCTTTGAAGAAGCTTCCAATCTTCGTTTCTTTTGGCTCTTCTTCGGTACCCAGATTAACAACATGCAATTCTTCGTCAGCCTTTGGACCATTCTCGCCACGACTACGGACTTGTTGAGCAAGTTCATTTAAGTATGTTGTGTTTTCGTGGTCTATTTCATCATAATTTGAATCGTTATTAACTTGTTCGTTAAATTCATTATTAGTTAATTCATCATTTATGATGTTTGCAATCTCAGGGTACTCAGAAATATCAAATTTTTCATTATCAAAGAAAGGAAACACACGCTCGGCTATGGCCTCCAAATCCTCTTGGGTGAGGGTATTAGAGACACTCTCGGACTCGAAAGTAAGTGTGAGCTGCTCTTCCTTTGTTGCTGTGCGAGGTATGCAACCCATTTCTTGGACTAAGAATTCCTCGGATACCACGGGCCCTTTTGTTGAATACCAATTGTTGATCGGCTCGGAGCTTGGCGGGATCTCACTGATAGTCTCGTTCATGATGACGGTGTCATGGATGGCGTTAACTTGGCATTCGTTCATCATGGCAAGCTCTTCGAACATGGAGGCTAAATCTGTCAGTTCCTCCCCCACGGTGATTTCTGTCTCGGACTCTATGGTTATCTTCCTTCCCCACCATTCACGGGGTGACATGGGAGTTTGTTCCCTTTCGGATTTCTGGATCTCACAATCGGAGAAGATTTCGAGGCCGGGCTTTTTGACACCTTTATTGTTAACCCACGGATCGGGAAAGATCATGTATGGAACGTCTTCCCCTTGGCGGACAAAATAACCATTCAACGTCTTGCGGTAAGGCCTTAGATTAGGGACTTCATAGTGACGGCCTTCTTTACGAGCTCGGGCCTTTTCGTTCTTGATTGCTTGCTCTTGCTTCAAGTCTTCTTTGGAAGGCTTGTACCCCAAACCGAATGTATTCTTGACAAATGGGACTTGCACAGGGTGTAGGGTTCCTTGTTGATATCTCCCTAGGCCTAAACCAGGGAAGTAGTCCATATTCCTCATTATGCGGAGGACTTTGTGGTTGCTGGGGTTCCATGATCCGTTTGCCCCTTCTTTGTCAATGGCGTTGATTGAGACGCCAGAGAGAGTGGAGTCTGGTAGACCATGCTGAACTTGGTGGACGGGCTCATCTTTTCTGTGGATAATGATGTTTTCAGCCATTACGGTCACTATTTCATCACCATTTCGGATCTTGACACATTGGTGGAGAGTTGACGGTACGGCATTAGCACTGTGAATCCATGGTCGACCCAAAAGTAAGTTGAACGAGGCCGGGATATCAAGCACTTGGAATGGAACGGACATGATCATGCTCCCAAACTCAATGTCTATTTCGATCATACCCACGACTGTACGGGCGGTGCTGTCATAACCTCGGATTACTTGAGTAGAAGGCTTCAAATCGGAATCCTTAAGCCCCAGTATGCCCATGATCCTACCGGGCATGAGATTGAGTGCGGAACCACCGTCCACTAAGACTCTTGAGACGGGCCTCCCCCTTGCTCATACCTTGAGGTAAATAGCTTCGTTGTGGTCGGAACCAAACGGTGGAAGGTCCATATCGGCAAAGGTGATGACGTTGCTAAAATGAATGTGACCAATCATTGCCGTGAGGTCCTCGGGAGTAGTATCGGGAGAAACTGATGTATCATCGAGATTGCGGATGACAAGGTCTCGGTGTTTCTTTGAGGATGCAATGAGGTCGCAAATAGAGATGTTGGCTTGAGTTTTCTTGAGTTGGACAAGTAGAGGATCTTCGGGAGTGTCGCGAGCTTGCGGCTTTTGAGAAGAGGAGCTCGGTGCGGAAGTGGGAGGGTTGCTTGCTATGACTCGACCGGATCGAGTTAGCATGTTGACGTTCCCATCTTGCTTCTTTTTCCTATTCTCTAGTACTTCCCTCATTACCTCATCGTAAGTCACTACATAACAAGAATTGTCAAGTTTATTCATAACATTGGGGGCCCCATTCACAATTGGGATTAAATGGGTGGTCCCCTCGAGTTCTCCTACCTCTATTACATTGACATGCTCGTCATTAGCTACTACAAATTCTTTCTTATCTATGAGATCTTGAATGACATTGCGGAGAACGAAGCAATCCTCGGTGGTGTGGCCACTATATTGGTGGTAGCCACAATATTTGTGGTGAGCATGATTGGAGTGGATCGTCTTGGGTTGGTACCCTTGCACGGGTGTGACTTGACCCTTTGCCTTGAGGACCTCGAACACTTCGGTTTGAGTCATGCCTTGGAGAGGCGTGTAGACACGGTCACTTCGGGACTTTTTCCTTTGAGGTGGAGGAACCTTTTTGTAATTCCCCTTGTCAATAGTGACGGCGTTGACCGAGGCCTCTTTTATGGAGTTGGAAGCGGCCTTGTAGCGGTAAGTAGGAGTGGTCTTCTTAATCTCCTTGAGCAAGTCATCCATGCGTACCCCCGCCTCATACATTTGGGAGAAGTCGGAGTAGCAAGCCCCACTTAGGTGGGTGCGGAGATCAATCTTGAGACACTTGAGAAATATGTCCATTTGCTCTTTTGTGTTCGGCCTCTCAACAATTTCAGAGAGTTTATCATTCCATCTCCTTGTGAAGTCGATGAAGGACTCATTGTCTCGTTGAGTAGTGTTCTCTAGCTATTTCCTTGTGGGCCGGCGAGTGGTGTTGCCTTGGTATTGGTTCTTGAAGGCAAGCATGGCGGAGTCCCAATCAAGACGGACAGTGAGCGGGAGAGTAGCATACCAATCTTTTGCCGCCCCCTCGAGAGTGAGAGGAAAGCATTGAGCCATAACCTTGGGAGAGACCTTCTTTGGAACCATTGCCCAAATATAAGTCTCAATGTGAGCCATAGGACAAGAGTTGCCCTTGAATTTGCTTATATCGGGCATTTTGAACTTATCGGGAAGAGCGGCCATAGTACTCATGAGGATGGATGATTGATAAAGGCTTGTGTCGGAGCCTTTCCCCATGTTGAGCCCATTGAATTTTTGGTGGATGTAGGCCATAATAGAATCCACCATTTTGGGCTCATTGTTCTCAGAACTTGGTTCCCCCATTTTCTTGGTGCGGGTGTTGACATAAGGACTTTTGAACAAACCCTCGGTCCACTAGGATTCATCATCATTGTTCTTGTTCTTCCCCTTGGCAAGGTTAGTGAGCTTTTCTTTCATTAGCTCCATCTCAGCCTCGTGGGCCTCCCTTTGGCTGTCGATGTGGGATTGCCAAATGTCGACTTTGCTTTGTGCCTCTTTGTTAAGGGTGGAGACTTGCTCTTGGAGGAGTTGGACCATAGTTGAGAGCTGTTCGAGAGACATGGTGTTGCTGCTGCCGGTCATGGTTGCTGTAGGAACTGTTGGAGTGATCTATTCACGGACTAACCGATTTGCTGAATCCCGGTAGACTCTGTAAGTACCAATTGAACCTACATTGCAGAAGAGGCCCTTGTCATTCTTGAGTAACACTTGCGGTCCATGAAGAGGCTTAGAACACACAGTTGGGCACACGACTCGAACCACATAAGAAAAGACTCTTTTTTTTTTTTTTTTTTTATAAGTCGGAGGGAATGAATCCCTTTTAGGGTTTCTAAGAAATAATGGAATCGTCACACTAGTATATAGACCATCTCGCGGTCCCATATACTCATCGGATTCCATCGCGTTTGTGAATCCTACATGTATCGGGATTAAACTAAATTAATGTAGTAAAGCATACATGCAGGGACAAAATTTTATTGTCGTCCAAAATAACCACTTTTGGGGACGAATTTTTATTACGTCCATTTCAACAAGTTGGCATGTATGATTTGAAGACATTAGTTTAGGGAAATCCTGGTACATGGAAACCGACTTGAGTCACAGAGTGTTAGACCCTAACTAGAATTTGTGTGGTTTGTGCTCGGCTTGAATATGAGGCTCAAAGGTCACCCCCGGTATGTAGTCTTTAACTACGCCACGGGCTGAGGTTTACCACTTCGAAAGAGCCAAGGTCTGGTGGAGCTTGAAACTTTCTAGGACGGGCCTCGACGGGTTTGGGGTTGGACTTGTGCGACTCGATAGTGAGCAGTTCATAGGAATATGTGCATGTAGTGTGAGGTCTAACAAGTGACAAATTTTTTTATTTTTATTTTTTATTTTTTTTTGAAAGGAAAGAAAAAAAACACATAAGCACATAAAATTACAACTCCCGAATCACCCGTGTGACCGGTAAATAAAACACAAAATTAAAACAGTCTGAGGGTTCAATTATGTTCTGATGCAGGCAACTGTGCCCACACCCCACTGTTCTGTTCAGTCACTGAAACCTGTCTCTGTTCTAGAAACCAACCCAGAAGCGTGCGCCTCTGAGTGCTGATGTGGGACGCGCGCGCATATCGCAATGCTTATGGGAGGCGCGCGCTTCTGGGGAACACCTATCAGAATGTCAGACTTTGGACTCAGGGGATTTCCCTGGTCCTATGTTCATATTGTAACCCCTGCAGAAGTGATTAGTGCAGAATAACAGAAGAAGAAGATGAAGAATATGAAGAAGTGCGCGATTCTGGTTCTTGATGCGGGATGCGCGCGCCTTAGGATTAAGAGGCCAGACGCGCGCGCCTCCCCCATCAGGAATCAAAATGCCCAGAAAATATGTAGATTTCGATCAAAATGCAAGTTTAACCCTCAAATAGGTCCCCAGCGGAGTCGCCACTGTAGATACCCCGGGTGGAAAGCCACGGCTTTAGGCTCGAGCGCGTGGGTTGTCCTAGGATGTCTAACTTGTTTTAGAGTCGCCACCTATGTTTTGAGGAACATAAGAAAAACCTATTGATTGTAGCCTAAGTTTGATTACGAAAACAGAGATTCTTTGTTTTGAGGTTCGGGGGTTAGATTACGAGATGGGAAGTACCGAAACACCCATCTCGCCCAACTTACGTTGGTCTTGCTTGATCAAAATCTACATGAATAAAAATGTTCTTCTTCTTCTTTTTTAAGTCATAAAAAGGGGGGTTTAAAATATGATTTGGAATGTAGGAGATAACCCCTTAATCAACCTCAATGAGATGGGATGATCATTAGAGTCATGTCCCAAAGTGATTTGGGTGATTGCACATTTGATTAAAGTAAAAGAGAGAGAGAGGAGATGAAGTAGAAAAGAAAGGAAAAGATGGACTTTTACCTACAATTTGAAGAACTTCAAATGTTGCTTGATGAGATCCTTGGAGAACCTTTAGAAAGTGATTTTTTTTTTATAGTTTTCGTAAGTTCAATCTTTTTTTTCTAAGTTTTCGATCCTTGAAAATGGAGGTAAAGGGAGGTTTTTATAGGTGAAATATGGGTGTTTTTGGTGCCAAAACTCAGTCACCAAGAAATCCTTCCCGGGCAAAATCTTGTAAATTGAGCAAGGGAGGGAATCCTGGCCAGAAATCTGTAACTGACGCCCAGAGGCGCGCGCTTCCTGCTTTGGGGTGGGAGGCGCGCGCGCCTGGCGCCTCCTGTCGGAGGCGCGCGACTCAAAGAATGCAATTTTGACAGAATGGACTAGAAAGTCAGCCCTGTCATTCAGTTTAGTCCCTGGACTTAACGAAGTCACTCAGGAACTTAACGGAAGTGACAGAAACTAACGAGAAACACTTAAAATGGGGAGAAACACAAAATCAAATGTGCAATCGGGGTGAGCGGTCCAAGGCGGGGTGTCTACATATATCACTCCTTCCCCTCATGCCTAATATAATACAGTATACTCCCTCCATCTAATCTGAAGTAGGGCGTTTCGCTATTTTAAGTGTTCTAATCAAAATAGAACATCTTAAAATGAAAAAAAAAATGTTATTTTTTATTAATGAGACTCACTTGTAACACTCACAACAACACTTTATTTATTATTCTCTGTCACTTTTTCTGCAACGACCCGAGCCAGCAGGCCCGACCCGTTACACAAGTACCACGCACTTCCCCAATGAATACAAATATCTTGGGTCCACTATGCTTACCACAGACCCACCGAAAAATCCATTGACGTATTGGTATTCATTGGTTATTGGTGCTACTTTAAGTACCACTCCAATTCCACTTTCTCAATCGATGTGGGATGCCACAATGATACCATTTGTAACAATTCGAGCCCGCAGGCCCAACTCGTTACACAAGTACCATGTACTGGCCCAATAAATACAAATATCTTGGATCCACTTGGCTTACCACAGGCCCACCCAAAAATCCATGAACGTATTGGTATTCATTGGTAATTCGTAGGTACTTAAGTATCATTCAAGCTTTAGATATCCCACCGATGTGGGATATCACAATCTCCCCACCTTGGATCCTTGCCGTCCCCGGCAAGGCCCGCTTGGATCGAAATCCCGGATAGTGTTGGATTCAGGAGGGGTTCGTACGGATTCAAGAGGTGACTCCCACCGTTTCTGCGGTGTGCACTTTGTTCCGCACAGCATTTTGCTCCACACTTCCGGCCGGGACCCGCTCTGATACCATTTGTAACGACCCGATCCAGCAGGCCCAACCCGTTACACAAGTATCATGCACTGGCCCAATGAATACAAATATCTTGGGTCCACTTGGCTTACCACAGGCCCACCCAAAAATCAGGACGTATTGGTATTCATTGGTAATTCGTTATACCTTAAGTACCACTAAAGATTTTGATATCCCACCGATGTGGGATATCACAATCTCCCCACCTTGGATCCTTACCGTTCCCGGCAAGGCCCACTTGGATTGAAACCCCGGGCAGTGTGGATTCAAGAGGGGCTCGTACGGATTCAAGAGGTGACTCTCATCGACTCCGCGGTGTGCACTTTGTTCCGCACAACACTTTACTCCACACTTCCATATGAGCCCCTCTTGAATCCACACTGCCAGGGGTTCCAATCCAAGTGGGTCTTGTCGGGGACGGTAAGGATCCAAGGTGGGGAGATTGTGATATCCCACATCGGTCGGATATCAAAATCTTTAGTGGTACTTAAGGTACACCGAATTATCAATGAATATCAATACGTCCAAGGATTTTTGGGTGAGCCTGTTGTAAGCCAAGTGGACCCAAGATATTTGTATTCATTGGGCCAATGCGTGGTACTTGAATAACGGGTCAGGCCTGCGGGTTCGGGTCGTTACAAATGGTATCAGAGCGGGTCCCGGCCGGAAGTGTGGAGCAAAGTGCTGTGCGGAACAAAGTGCATACCGCAGAAACGGTGGGAGTCACCTCTTGAATCTGTACGAGCCCCTCTTGAATTCAACACTGCCCGGGGTTCCGATCCAAGTGGCCTTATCGGGGACGGCAATGATCCAAGGTGGGGAGATTGTGATATCCCACATCGGCGGGATATCTAAAGTTTGAATGGTACTTAAGCACCTACGAATTACCAATGAATACCAATACGTTCATGGATTTTTGGGTGGGCCTGTGGTAAGCCAAGTGGACCCGAGATATTTGTATTCATTAGGCCAGTGCGTGGTACTTGTGTAACGGGTCGGGCCTGCGGGCTCGGATCGTTACAAATGGTATCAGAGCGGGTCACGGCCGGAAGTGTGAAGCAAAGTGCTGTGTGGAACAAAGTGTACACCGTGGAGTCGGTGGGAGTCACCTTGTCGCGCCCCAGACCCGTGGTCCAACTTGGCCCCACGCTCGGGACACGATCGGAAGACGTCATAAAACATTTTAGGAAAAATTTTCGAAATATATTTTCATAAAGTTTAACAAAATCCACACTCGAAGTTCAAAGACTTTTATTTAACTTTCAAACAACTTTCATAAACCCAACTCACCAAGATTAACACTTTAGAATAACTTTACAAACTACTTCCAAAAGGAAGTACTTAGCCCGAAGGCTTACAAACTTTGTTCACAAATACACAAACACCAACATTTTCCAAAATATAATCTTTTAAAGGATGATGAAGTCACGGATACTCTACCCCAAAAGGGTATACATTAAATAATATAGCCTTTACAAAACTCATATCCCAAACTCTTACCACCACGACGTCCTCCCGTGCAAGTGTCCTATCCCCTGGACTCGTCTATCTAAAACAGTAAACAAATAAGGGGTGGGAATGAATCTCAGTAAGCTACTAAAAAGCAACTACGTTACATGCTGATATGATAATCATAAAGAAACAATATCAACTAATAATCATATAGCATATAGCACATAACATGAGAGGCTCCTTATCGGCAACCGTCTCATACCGGTTGGAAATAACGACCAACTCATCAGGCAGCACATAAGGCTAAATTATACACTCATACATGGATACTGAGCCAAGGTTCTCGAATCAAACATATAACCATCTGAGAAAACCATCTGAGCAGCATAAATAGCTGAAGCCGGGATCCCGAAAACCAAACCATAACCAATAGAACCAAAGTAACCAGAGAGGGAAATATGACACAAATTCATAACCCAAATGCTCACTCGAGGGAGCTAGTTCATCCCATCTAAGGCCAATCTGGACTGGGGGTTAAAAATAGGAAACCAATGGTAGAAGCATTACAATGAACTTGGCTCATGTGCCATTATAATCCCTACCACTGCCCGACTCCACATAACAAGACCAGCTGGACTTTAACACTAGCATAGTAATGAATACTTGCTTAAACAACAGCCAAGGACAATGATTCCAAAGCAGGGAACCACACTAAACACATCACAGAGATGAACCAATCCAAACCACATCAAAAGATGTTCAACAAAATCCAATTAATCTTTATTCACATTCCATAACACATTTGTTCACAAAGGAACCAATTTCAAACACTAGAGTGTTCCACAACAACCCTCTAGGTACTCTAGGATAACACCTAAGACCTATACCAAGATTGAACTTCAAATCACTTGAATTGGAACCACTCAACTTTTCCAGCAACCTTGGGCGGTCGCCCACACCAGACTGTGCGGCCGCCCAAAACACTCTGTCCCAAGATAAAAATCTTCCAGATAAGTGTGCGGCCGCACTCCCTATTTGGGCGGCCGCCCAACACACCCGCCAGACCCAAACTTGCTAATTTTACTCCTTTCGTTTCACCGTCCCAAAAGTACTACACATTAACACTTATAACTTTATTAAGGCTACAAAATCAGTCTTAAAACAACTTTAATACCACTTTGAACCCAACCAAACCAACATACCAAATACTCCATTTGTCCCAAAATTACAAGTATCACAAATATTACCCAAATCACAAAAATAACAACTACAAGTATCAAGTATAACATATATGACCATTTTAAGGGAATTAGTAACTTACCTACTTCCGGAAAAAGTATCGTAGAAATATGTTTTGTTCGGGTAGAAATGACCTACTCAACACCCTGATCATTTTTATATAATTAGTTTTTAAACAGAGAAGTAAATAAAAAGATATAAATCAAAATAGGTTGAACTTACCTTTTTCTTCTTAACCTAGGAATGTACGAGAGAGAAGTTGCTGAATATGTTGTTGACACAGAGGAAGAAAAGGAAGATAAGCATGTTTTAACAAAGATCTTTGCCCCACTTTTATACTTTAGTCACCCAACTTTCAATTTTAACACTTAAGCCCCTAAAGTTATAATTTCACTAAGGACCCTAAAGTTTCAACTTAATCATTTAACTTCATTAACCATTATTACTACTAACTAAGTAAATAACACAAATAATCAAGTAAGATGTGCAAATCATAAAATATGATGCAACACATAAAATGCACATATAAATTCAAATTAAAATCCTCCAAAAATATAAAATAAATAAGGACGGGTTTTTGGGGTCGTTACACACCTCTTGAATCCGTAGGGGTTCCGATCCAAGTGGGTTTTGTCGGGGACGGCAAGGATCCAAGGTGGGGAGATTGTGATATCCCACATCGGTGGGATATCAAAATCTTTAGTGGTACTTAAGGCACAACGAATTACCAATGAATACTAATACGTCCAAGGATTTTTGGGTGGTCCTGTGGTAAGTTAAGTGGACCCAAGATATTTGTATTAATTGAGCCAATGCGTGGTACTTGTGTAACGGGTTGGGCTTGGCTCGGGTCGTTACATTTTCTCTCCTTTATATTATCAGGATTTATTTTTCAAACCGCTTTTTACATTAAAGAATTATTATTATTTCATCCTCATGGCAGGACTAAAATGTTTATTTCATTTCAAGTGACACGGAAGGGAAGGAGTATGCCGCAGCCGCATCACGATTTTTTTTTTTTTTTTATCTTTGTGATGGAACAACGAGCGTGGGGAAAGGATGATTTTTTATTTTTTACTTTTGTTTGAGTGAGCTGTGAGCAGAAGGACGTAATTCCTCCGTTTCATAATTATTTGAATAAAATATGATGTGTGCGGGAATTGAAAAATAAATAATAGTGGATAGTTGGTGTTAGTGTGAAAAGTGAAAGATGAGAGATAAAGTGGGGTAAGAATAGTAGGTTGATTTGTGTTGTGATTATAAAACTAAAATATGAAAGAGAATAAGTGGGAGTAATAGATTTTTTCACCATTTTAGAAAAGTGTAACTTATCAATCAGACGATCAAAATGGAAATCTGTCGACATAGTTATGGGACGGAGTGGGTACTAAGAAAGAATTTATATTTCGTACTTAGTCCAGTCTTACGGTAACGAGCTGGTCTCATGTGAGAACAACTTAAACCTGTCTCATAGTAACGTCGGGTCGACACATGACCCGGTATTAAAAAAAAAATCTTAGTTTTTGTTTTTTTTCGTCCGTCGGAAGTAATACTTACTAAAACAAAATGTAACGATTGTGTTACTTATATGTAACATTGTTTATAAATAAATGCAACACATGTTTTACAAAAAAAAAATGTTCATTTTACTTATCTTTCAACTATAATACCAACTATAATTAATTACATACTCCCTCCGTCTCACTATAAGGTTCCTACTTTGACTTTGCACGGAGATTAAGAAAAAGTAAATGTTGTGAGTGTGAAAAATAAAGTAAGAGAGAGAAATTGTGTAGGAAGTTTTTGGTGTGAGAATGACACGTGGGTCTCAGTTTCCATTTTATGTAATAAAATAACGGCAAAACTTTAAATTAGGACAGACTGAAAAAGAAAGTAAGAATTTAAATCGGGACAGGGGGAGTATAACACTAACGACAACTAAATGTAATTGTATTTATACTGAAATGTAGTGTTTTTTTGCAGAATAAAAGAACTTGATTATTTTTTATTTTTTTTTGAAAGAAAATAACATTTGAAAAATAACAATTTATACACACAAATGTAATTATTTGTATAAGTAAATGTAACACTTTAGTAGATAAAATTGTAATAGTGTTTTTAGTTATAAAGTGTAAAGGGTTTAACTATGGCTTTTCTATACATATGTATTACATTTATGTATAAACAATGTTACATTATTTTAAGTAACATTGTTACATTAGTTATAATATATATTGCGTTTGGCAGTCGAAAAACACACACACACAAACAAACAAAAAAATTTAAAAAAAATATGTTACCAAATAATTAATAATGTTTTTTTTTTATCTTGCAAGTCATTATTCTTTAAACAAGCACAACACAGGTTAGCTTACTTATTTGGTGCTTTCACTTATAGCTTTTTTTGTTTTCCCTTTCTCTTGTGGAATTATCAATGGCTTTGGATTTGTTAGGGGACATAAAAAACTTTTAAGTGTCATCCCAAGGGTCGGCAATATCAATAAAAATACTTTGACAATAGTCCCACAATCAAGGCCGGTCCTATTAAATTTGGTGCCCTAAGCAAAAATTCTCACGAGACCGCGTGAATTTAGTGTATTTTAAACAAAGGCTATAACATTAAATAGAAAATTAATATGCATTTATATTTTATTTTAAAAAACAGATTACTGAATTGTCTTGTCTAGGATTAAATACTCATCCTAAGAGAGTCTTCTCGTAGATTGGCCGGGGCTGGATGATTGGGCATATCACCAATGCATTGGGTAAGAATTTCAGGGCCCTAAAAATCAGCAATTTTTTTGGTGCCCTAAGCAGGTGCTTCATTTGCTTACGTGATGGGTCACGCTTCATTTGCTTACTTGATGGGCCACCCCTGCCCACAATCTTATACACCTAAACATGGATATAGTTATATACAGGGAACAGAAAATACAGGGAAGAGATGAAATTACCAAAATACCCCCTTATATATACCTTAAAAAAAACCAATTCCATTCATTTTCAAAATTCCCCTCCGTCCCTCCACTGCGCTCGGAACCGAACGGCGACCACACACGACGAAGACGATCACAAACATGAAGAAGAAGCTCCCCACCGTCGGTGGAAAGTCCGTCTCCGGCGCCGGCGCCTCCTCTACCGCCGCCACTCCACAGGTAACCTAAATTTATAAACCTAAATTTCAATTTCAAAAACATGATTTTTATGCCTAAAATTCGATCCTATAATGCTTGATTGTAGTTTAAATTTCATCATACATTGTTGTATTTATGTTTGAAAAGATTTTTTTGGGGTCTATTGTTCGATTTGTGTACGAATTGGTGGGTAAAAATCTGAAACTGTCGGCGTGGTTGATTTCGTGTGCTTTTACACGAGAAGTTAGTGTGTGTTTCGTATGAACCTTACACGAGTTGGTTCTAACCATTTCGTGTGAATTTACACGACATGGTTCCTGACATTTCGTGTGATTACACACGAAATGTTAGCAACCATTTCGTGTAAATCCACACGAAATGCAATCTGTAACTGAAGAAAACAAAAAATTATAGATTGATGATTTATTGTTGTATTTTTTGTAGCACTGTTTATTTGTGTAATTGTTGCTTATTTATTTTCTCTTATTTACTTTTTTTGTAGGGACGTGAACGCTCGACTACTTCTAATAGAAAGAGGAAGGCTGATGAGGCAGATTTGCGCACTAAAAGGAAGCATGACAAAAATGTCTTGCTTCCTCAGACTGAGACTGAGGATAGTACAGATGATGAGACGGCCCCTTATCTTCCCGAGGGAGATGCGGCGTTGTCATCTTCTAGTTCTGAGGAGACGAGATCAGAAGCACCCGAGGGAGATGCGGAGGCAGGGGCATCTGATGATGGTGATGAGGAGGAGGAGGTGGAGCCACCTTTGAGGCCTCTCAGGAGGCATAGAGGGGCGGCACAGGCCGCAGAGGGGAACAAACCATGAGAGATTCAGAGTGACCCGGGTGGTGGGCCAGAGGTTTGTGAGCTGCTGTACGGGTTTGGTCACCACCGAGCCCGAGAGATTTGGGGCGACCCCACCTGTCAGTCAGTGTTGAAGTTCCATACCAGACAGCAGCATCTGGATAGGTAAGTTGTTTGTTTATAAATATTTTTTTTTATTTGTTTATAAATAGTTTTATTGTTTGTTTTTATTGTGATATTTATAATGTTTTGTTTCGAATCAACAGGTTCTCGCGTGCTAGGCTGGTGGAGGATGATAGAGCTTGGTTGACTGGAGTTGATGCATCGGGTATCCAGCACCTCCATGATACCACCATTCGCCAGACTAGCTCGGCGCTGCTGACGGCATTTGTGGAGCGGTGGTCTCCTGAGACTAACACGTTCCACATGCCGTGGGGTGAGATGACGATCACGATGCATGACATCACTCATATTCTAGGTATATTGTTGTTATTTGCTTTTGTCAATTTCATAAATTTTATCAATTTTATTAATTTTTTCATTTTCAATTTATAGGTATCGGTTGTATCGGTGCTCCTGTTAGGAAGGCGGATTCAGAGCCTGACCTACGCGAGATCCGGAGACACCTCAACGGCTGTCTGAAGGGCACGGCCTACACTTTACATGACCTACGGGTTGCCTTTCAGACCCGTTCAGACATGATCGATGACCAGCGGGCTTCTACTTACATCCTGTTCCTCTTGGGTTGCACGTTATTCGTGGACAAGAGTCAGGATAAGATGCCTGCCGACTATCTCTCGTTGTGCATGGATCTTCCGAAAGTGGGGGGTCTATCCTGGGGATCAGCTGCGTTGGCCTACTTGTACCGTGAGTTGGGCAAGGCGTCCAGAGCCGGATGCGCTCAGATGGGTGGTTGTGCGACTCTGCTAGAGGTAATATTTAATATTTCTTTAATACTCCATTTGTCCCAACATTTAATTTAATTTGTTAATAATTTATTTACATACATTTCAAGGCTGGATATACAAGTACTTCCCGGACTTCCGGCGACTTTTGGAGCCGCGATGGCAGGAGGGGCAGCCGAGAGCTCGTAGATGGGCACGTGGTGATAGAGCTGGGAGGGAGATGGAGCATCTAGTGAGCTATCGCCGCACCCTAGACACGATGGCTGTTGAGAGGGTGAGTTATTTATATTTACATTGTTACAAAATTGTTATATTTGTTTACGTTGCCTAATAATGTGAGTTATATAGGTTCGTTGGACTCCTTATGGTACCGGAGCAGACGCGCTTCTGCCTGTGTCATACTTCAGAGGGATTATACACTTCTTAGACATCAATGAGGCGTATATGCCTGACCGGGTGACCAGGCAGTTCGCGATCCAGCAGAGGATCCCCAGACAGCAGCCATTGCCTTGGGTGACGTGCGTTTTGATGGCTGGTCAGAAGGGTTACAAGAAGGCATATGGTGACCTGGATGATATTTGGACAGATTGGATTGATTTCGACATGGATACTTACGATCCACATCGTCGTCTAGGGCCATTAGTCACTGCGTCTTCTCCTGTGACTCCGGACTATATGGAATGGTTTCGGATGAGGAGTCATGTTCGGATTAGTAATCCGATACATGAGCCCGCAGTTGACATTCCACCTCGACCTGGGCTTGCAGAGGCGCTACCCGGCATCAGAGATATGCTTCTTCCCTTGCTGACGGATGAGACGATACCTGAGGCCGCCAGAGCTACTATCACACGGGTCCACGAGATGTTAGGAGATCACATTTAGATGATGAGATGCTTTCGGACATTTTGTTTATTGGATCTTTATTATGTATATTGTGATATTTTGTTTATGGTTTTATGATAGCTTGTTTATGGTTTGGTGATTTGCTGTATCTTTATTATGTATATTATCAGTTTAATTATCGCGTTATATATAATGAACAACACTTTAAATGTCATTTAGAACCTAGAAAAAAAAATGAAAAAAAATAAATAGGTACCCGTATACCATTTTCACAACATCGGGTCATATTCCTTAAAACCCTAAAAAATGGCACAAATGGCACAAATTTCTAACTCAATTTCCATTTGGATTTTGAGTAAAGTCATACTAATGAACAACACTTTAAATGTCATTTAGAACCTAGAAAAAAAATAAAAAATAAATAAATAGGTACCCGTATACCATTTTCACAACATCGGGTCATATTCCTTAAAACCCTAAAAAATGGCACAAATGACACAAATTTCTAACTCAATTTCCATTTGGATTTTGAGTAAAGTCATACTAATGAACAACACTTTAAATGTCATTTAGAACCTAAAAAAAAATTAAAAAAATAAATAGGTACCCGTATACCATTTTCACAACATCAGGTCATATTCCTTAAAACCATAAAAAATGGCACAAATGGCACAAATTTCTAACTCAATTTCCATTTGGATTTTGAGTAAAGTCATACTAATGAACAACACTTTAAATGTCATTAGAACCTAGAAAAAAAAATAAAAAAATAAATAGGTACCCGTATACCATTTTCACAATATCTGGTCATATTCCTTAAAACCCTAAAAATGGCACAAATGGCACAAATTTCTAACTCAATTTCCATTTGGATTTTGAGTAAAATCATACTAATGAACAACACTTTAAATGTCATTTAGAACCTAGAAAAAAATTAAAAAAAAATAAATAGGTACCCGTATACCATTTTCACAACATCTGGTTTAGGGTTTAGTGTTTAGGGTTTAGGGTCTAGACATCTCGTATATAAACACACGAGATGTCTCGTTACATCTCGTGTACCTTTACACGAGATTTCTTCTATAATCTCGTGTGTATGTACACGAGATATCTCGTGTGCAAACACGATTCATCACGTGTAAAGTTACACGAGATTATAGAGGCAATCTCATGTATACGTACACGAAAAGGGCAGATTTGGAATATTTCGTTCCCTGTAGATAATATTCCCTGTATTTAGTATTTGCCCCTAAACACATTGAAAAATAGTTTGCATCGAAAAAATAAACCATACATAGATATTGAGTTTTATCAAGTCAAATATACCAACCGGAAGCGTAAAGATTATGGATGCTCTCGGAAATAACTGTCTTGTGACGCGTGTTGGTAACACTGAGCACAGCACTCGAAAATCATAGCTTTAAAATATTTTGTTTTTAAAAAATACAATGTGGATAAAAATGACATAGAGTGATATATTTTCAGAAGTTATATAAATATGTAACTCGTGGTAGCCTCATGTCGAAAAAAGAATTTCACTATATGTATATGATTTAAGTACAAAGTCTAAACAACTCATTTCTTCTACCGAAAATAAATAGTATAAAATGTTTAAATACAAGAAATATCAATAAAGATACAACACTCTCATCACAAGTAAAAGGCTCAACCAATTCAGCCTTCACAAAATTATGACGAAATATTCACAGTTCGTTTTCGAATGAATGTGAATTTAATTTTTGAATCGAAAAAATATTAACAAATGCTTGACTAATTCAAATCGAATATAGAAAGAACAAAATGAAGTATACGAGTTTTATCGTTCATCTGTTATGAAAAGTTTGTCCAATTTTGATTTTTTTATGGTTAACACATCTTAACTTTGACCATACATTAATATCAATCTAGTGTTCACAATAAAATTATATACAAATGGTATTGGTAAATTATTTAATAATTCACTATTTACAATTTTCAAGAATTTCACTATAATAATTAAATAGATATCAATATCTGGTCAAAAAAATAAAGAGTAATAATGTTACACCTCCTCCATTCCATATTATCCAAAGTTTTGGGGGGTAAGTAAGTGATAATCCAAATAGAGGGTGTTAAGTGTGAATTTGGATAATGAACTAGGTCTTCTTCATTTCAGCCATTCCCCTCCCTCCGTCGTTCTAAACCCCTAAAACCTCCTCCGCTTGGCCGACGCGGGGTTTATCACCGCCATGAACTTCCTCCGTCGAGCAATCGCCGCACAGCCGCTTCTCTCCGCTCACTCCCCTCGGAAGCGTCTCGTATTTCTCTACCCCATCTCCGTCTACCACCACTCTTCTCTCTACTCTACTTCCAGAACCGCCACTACATACGCTACGACTAAATACAAATACACCCCCAAAAAATCGAAAACCCCTGAACCTCAACAACCCCTATCTCCATCTCCGGCCAGTAATTCCGACGTCTTTGAGAAGAAACCAGTCGATTGGGCTAGGCCTAGTGAGATTCCGTACCAGGCTAAGGTCGCTAATTCGGTGAATTTGATCGGCCATGTCCAAATTCCAGTTCAGTTTAAATCTACAGAGGATGGAAATTACTGGGCCGGCACCATCATTGCACAACAACAGTCCTATCATTCCACTTCTACTCCTGTCTGGTACTACTTTAAACTTTATACAGTATTATCTGTTTATTTTGTTTTATAACCATGTCACCTGCTTGGTTTACTTTGGTTTCATGCCCTCGGTAATTGTGATTACTACTACTTCTGTCCCAAAATGAATGTCCAAAAAATTTTCAAATTTGCACTTGATCAAGACTAAATTTGAAAAAATAATTTGGACATTCATTTTGGGACAGAGGGAGTAAAAATACTAGTCTCTCGCTCCTAAAAGAAAGAAGCGACTTAATATGGAGTAGTAAAATAGACACTTTCTTAAGGTCAAAATATTTTTAGAAAGGGAATTTAATTTTGGAGGGCACTCTATACTCTTTGCGAGGCTCTTATTTTGCCATAGAGCTAAGTACTACTTTTGGCTTTCTTATAGATTAAGTGCAGTTTATTGACTTTACACTAGTTCCATGGAAGTAAACGAGTCTATATACTTCCATGAATGCCCTTAAGTTACTAGCTACTGATGAATCAATACTAATAGCGAGCCATATGATGAATCAATACTAATAGCGAGCCATATCTTTTTCAACCACACAATATCGGCATACGAGACAATCGTTTATGGAAAAAGAAAAGGAAGTGAGACTTGTTTTTGGATATCCAATGCACTTGTAGAATAGTTCCATTTTCCATATGATCACAATAACATACCCTTAGTCCCAAATTGATTTGGGGTCGGCTACCATGAAACATTAAATCGACTGTCAATGAATTTGTTGGTGTAGTGATCGACATTAATGCTCTCGTTGAAATTTTAACAATAAAGAAAAAAATGAGGAGAAATGTTGGGCTTCATTGTAAAATTTGAAAACTCTTTACAAAGTTTGCTTGCCTTGTTATCATTCATATTTTTTGTTAGTTGGTTTTTTGGCTTTCAACTGCAGTCGTTGTATGTATTTTCTTACTTAAGCTGGTTATATGCCAGGATTCCAGTTGTATTTGAAGGTGATCTAGCACACATTGCGAAGTGTCATCTGAAAGAAAAAGATTATGTTTTTATAGCTGGAGAATTATGCGTAGACCAACCACCCACTCACTTTGGGTGAAGGTCAGACAAATGTACAGGTAATATGGGGATGAATGGTCGTTTTTCTAAGTTCTTATTTTTTTCAATACCAATTGTCGTCAAATACAACAATCTGTGCTTGAATTCGGAAGTAGGTGCATTTTTTTACTTTGCCAACATTTCCATGCTCATCAAATTTTACATTAACTAAAGGTAACGAATACCTGTTTTAGGATATTTCTTTTTTCTTATCACTTATTTCCTGATTTGGGCTACACTTTAGTAGACCAAGTTTTTTTCTCGCTTGCTGAGTAATCAGTTTTTTGTAATGTCTCATTCATGTGGGGACAGTTAGTATATGAAGCCTTCTCCTAGGCTATGCAACTACTCCCTCCGTCCTAGCTCACTTGAGATTTATTTTCATTTTGGTCCGTCCCAGCTCACTTGAGACTCCCCTAAATGGCCATTATTTTATAATTTTATATTCAATCTACCCCGCCGCTCATTGTCTCTCTTCATTTTCCACCACTCAATGTATTCAATCAACACTACTATTTACCCCACTCATTCTCTCTCTTCATTTTCTACCGCACATAAACTACTTTTCCTTAATTCTCGTGCCCACCTCTTGGGTCTCAAGTGAGGTGGGACGGAGGGAGTATATCTGATTGCCAGACAATCAAATCATGTACGAAGAAACTTCTTCAGCTCATGTCCTTTAACATAGTTTCTAGAGCTTCAATAGAGTCAATTATATCCCATTGTTCATCAGAACACTGTTGAAAAAAATTAAGGCTCCAGTAATCTTAATGCTTAGAAGTAATAAAGAGATATGATGGCCTACCTACCTGGCAGTGAGAAAGGTTTAGAGACTGGAACACTGTGGGACATGCTCTCCATTGTGCAGTGTTACAGATTCCAGTAATTTAGTTACTGAAGTGGTTGACTTGGCTTAGAGGTGATATTACAAGCATATTATGCATGAATATGGAGAATGCTTGTGACCGTGTAAACTATGCATCTTTAAGGGTCGATTGGGTAAAATTCATGATATGTATTTTCTCTAGCGTTCCTACCTACCTTATGTTCCCATTTATTTTGGAGAGTTTAGGTCTTGAGCGCAAATGTCACCTTGTGAGCAGGGAGCCTGGGGCTATATGGTGTCCAGTGCCAAAGCCATATTAATGTCTTGGGGGTCATTCGACCCCCTTCAGTTTTGAAGAGTGTCAATTCAGCACCTTTGAATTTTTGGAAGAATGACATTTTACTACTAAGAATAATGGATTTATACATTTTGATCCCCTATACATTTTGATCCCCTTAATTTGAGAAAATTTTACGCTAAATTATTATTTTGACCCCCTTGGATACCAAATTTGAATATCTCAATTATAATAATTATCTCAAAAGCAACCGTCACCCCTTTCCAGAAATTCTTGGTTTCGTCACTGATAGTGTCCATTGTGCTTTCCATCTGATGGGAAAGTACTTCGCATATCTTTGGATATCTGATACCCAAATTTTTCGATTTTTCGTTTGGGTTACACCTCCCGATGTGTTACTTTTAATGCCTTTCTTGCATTTCTACACCAGCTCTGCTGAAGCCACTATCACCATATAAAGTCCTTCTTTCTACAGACTTCATATCATTACGCATGACCGTGATATCAACACGCTATCCCCAACACCTTGCCGTTTTCTCAGAAACAGCGTTGACACAACCAGCACAGGTCATGACCCCATTGTTATGGATTGGGCTTCCTTTTCAGAAAATTTGCCTGATAGGTGGTTCAGCCAACTTGCTTAAATGGTCCAAGGATCCTTTTTACTATCACATATTCCCAAGTGGGGCCGACTCATTGTCACCCACTGGAATCCACAAAGTTGTCATTGCCTCAAACACCCTGTCTTGTATTTCCCCCTTGAGCATTTGCTGGCCCCTCGGGACCAAGTACAACAACAACAACAACAACAAAGCCTTAGTCCCAAAATAATTTGGGGTCGGCTAACATGAATCCTCATATGTCAACGTGATAAAAGGAAGAGAGAGAGAGAGAGAGAGAGAGAGAGAGAGAAAGAGAAAGAGAGAGAGAGAGAGAGAGCGAGCGAGAGAGAGAGAGAGAGAGAGAGAGAGAGAGGAAAAAGATGGAGAAAATAAAATAAAATAAAATAAAAAATAAATAAATAATAATAATAAAAAGTATGATCAACCCCCATCATTCACATGAATTTTCGCCCTCCACTCCGGCCTCTTCAACGCCACATCTTCATCCACTCCGAGTAAACTCATATCATTTTCAATCACCTTAATCCAAGTTTGCTTGGGTCTTCCCCTACCCCTCGCCATTTTATCACTTCTCCACTCTTCAGGCCTCCTAACCGGTGCATCACTCGGTCTCCGTCTCACATGACCAAACCACCTTAGTTGTCAGTGATTGAACCTCTAATCCAAAAGACTAGCCCGTTAATTTGTGGTAGTTTTACTGACCTGCGTGTATGGCCCCCAGGATTGCTTCCTATCCTATATGGGGGGTTCGTAACAAAGCAATTCTTATGTATATCTAGCCTTTTCACGAGTTAAATACCATTTTCGTCCTTAACCTATTGGTCTTTTTTCCTTTTCGTCCCAAAACTATTTTTTTCCATTTTCGTCCTTGACCTCTTTATTTTTGAACCATATCATCCTTCCGTCCATATTCCATCCAATCTTCCGTTAAATGATGCCTATGTGGCACTAAACATCAAAAACTCGCTGACTTGAAAATTTTAGGGGGCCAATGTGTAAGAAGTAAAATTGTATACCTTAAAATATTAATATCATTCACACACTACAAACCCTCCTCAATCTGTAGCATTAGCGCATTACCAGAGAAAAAAAATAACGCCCATTCTTCTCAACCAAACCAGACGCCTCTCTACTCCATCGCAGCCTCCTCCTCCCTCGCCGCCGCCTCCTCCGCCTCCCAACCCACCACTAAGATCTTTTTGTCCGTCGCTCACCTTCCCCCTTGCTGTCTTGTCTCAGTCTTCCCTCCCCCCTCCAAATCGTCCAGAACTCGTCAAGAACAGAAGAGAAAAAGTTCCCTTTCCGAAGAACTTGAAGGTGGATCTGGAAAGGAGTGCTCGATCTGAAGAAATTGAAGATCTGGGGGAAGTCTGAATTGATGGTATTTGTTCTGTAGCTTTCACTATTATTGAATCAGAATTTGTTTTGTGTAGCAATATTTCATTTTGCTATTATATTTGACATGTGTGCGCGCACAAAATCCCTTGTTTCCTGCAATTGTTCTGACATATGCTGTCTAATGTGTAGGTTATTGCACACAACTTAAACTTCGTTGAAGTCCCTTCAAAATCAACGAAAAGCTCGATCAGGCAAGCGGCAGACGTATCATCAATTCAAAGTGAAACACTTAAGGATTCTGATAGCTCTGAGCCTACCTCTTTGGACCAGAAGGAGACTTTTGAGAATCGTCAACATAAGAAGACTCCTGGTAGATATTTGTCAACTCCTCAGTTATCCTTTTAATTTGGAAAAGAAATTTGCCATTACTTCTGGGAGGTCATCTATTTATCTCTACTATTATAAAGGGGGAGGGTGGAGATGGGTGATGCCCTGTCACATTTGTTTGGATTTCCAAAACTAACCTTCAGTAAGATATATTGAAAAGATTAACAATAAAATCCTTGGCTTTTCTGGGAATTGAAACACAAGAACCGGCTACTATACATGCTTAGTACCACCATAGATGACATTAAAATACCAAAGAATGATACACACGAGTGGCGAGATATATTCAAAAGAGAACTAGGGTACTGCGTGCGTGTTTGTAATAGTGACTGAGAAACCACCATAACTGTTAATATGGGAAAGAAATTAGCCATCATTTCTTGGAAAGTTGTCAATTTTTGATTGAGAAACTTGCAAAATGATGAGATGGTCTGCTGTTACAGTTACTCGGCCCCTTTTGCGAGCAGTTTGGCAACTGTAGTAGTAGTTGCACTTGGGGAAGCCAAGATCTATCATAAAGGGATTAGGTATCAAATGCACAATGTTAATATAGTAGGAACAAGACTCTGGGCCAAATTTCTACGTATAAAGGGCTAATATATGCAGTCATTTTGTTTTTATATATTTTCGGTCAAACATGTCCTTCTAATAGTATTGGGTTCCTTTTTAAGAACTAAACTGAGCGCAACTTAGCCACCAATTGACGCTGGCCCCTTTCTTGGTACAATATTCTTTCTACTACTTGACTTGTTGTCTATTGTTTCACCACAAATTGAAGAACGAACAAAAGCATTCGTGCTTCGGATTTGTGTCTCACTTTAGATATGGAGAATACCCCCCCCCCCCAATCCACTTTTTCCCATCTAGTAGGCGTTTCAAAATTTGGATGGCTTCTTTACTTGTCTATATACAACGTATATTCCCCCCGTTTCGTTTTTATTGTCCAACTTTCCTTTTTTTGTTGTCTCATTTTTCTTGTTCACTTAGATACCCTATGCACATTATGTACCTAGTTTCCCAGTATACTCCTAATAAAGACTCTCAATCTCCTTTTTATTTACCCCTTCACCTGTACAAATGAATTAATAAAGTGACAAATGGAAATCTAAATATATATCAATTAAAAGTAATCAAGACATCTATTATAAATCCTAAAACTATGAGTTTTGGCTCGTAGGCAATAAAGATGATGCGGAGGGAGTCTTATCTTAAATAATATCATGAAAATAACTTTTTTATATTTGAGGTCAATGGCAGGTAATATGTAAGAATCAGACATGTCAAGAATTTAGGCGGGTTTTCAATTGAAAATATGTACTGCGCTCAATCTTATTTCAGACTTCAAGAACCATGTATCAATCATTAGCTTTTTTATTGCAGTGTATGTACTTAAAAATTGGTTTAATAATAGCTATATAAATCTTCTTGGCTGGTTGTAATATTGTCAGAAATATATAATTTGGTCTCTGGTGAACCGGTGATTATTTTGGTTGATTTGATTGTCATTATCCTCTTGGCCCCCCCCCCCCCCCCCCCCCCCCCCCCCCCGGATTTAGTGTCAGATTCTGCATCTCAAATCCCATTTGAGATACAGAAAGCACATTAATGATTTTTGAGTTCAAAACACAACTTGAATCTACATCCGAGCTGTAGAAGTTGGTCACAGAATTTGGGATATGAATACAATTATTTTCTGTTACAACAGCTTATTTATTTTTGAGAAATATGTACTTTTTTCATAACTTTTTGACTTAGTATCTTAAGATGAGGATAATCTGCGGGTTTTAGTTGGTTATGGTTAAATTAGCTTAAACTATTACAATGCAAAAAAGGGTAAGTGGAAGTCAGTAGGTTGATGTTGGCTTTTGGTAAACTGTTCATATATGTGTGTGTATATATTTACACACACCCACACACTCACGGTGTCCTTCTAATTCGTGAAAAAATATTAGCAAGTTGATTGGTTGTTATCAAGTATGTCAGCTTGCGCTTTCCAAGATTCACCTCAATAACAATGACTAAAGAACTTATCTTACCCATCGCTCTCCGTTGATCCCCTAAAACAACTAACCCATTGCTGGGAATATCATCTCCTTACACCAAGGGTGAAATTGGTTTATCTTGATTTGGATCACCAAATCTCTAGGCTTTGTAGGGGGGTGAGACATAGTTGTTAAAGGCGAAAGTCGAGAGGCGGGCGAGAGGTTCCTCTAAACGGCGAAAGGCGAGGCGGATGAAAGGCGGCCGAAAGGCGAGCAAGGCGGTAAAATAGAATAAAAAATATAGTAAAAGAATATATATGTAACATATATTAAACAAGGCTTAAACATGTTATGAACTAGAATATTGCATTAACGAAACGTCACAATTCTACCCAATAGAAACTTAACACAACTAAAACCCCAAAAAGAGAATCGTTAGACAAAAGACACTTGATTTTCAAATTAGTAAACAAGTAGTCATTTGAAAGCGTGAAAATAAATTTCAAAACATGCTAGAAAAGAGAATAATATACGAAATTAAGCTATAATATATAATTCCAAACATATAAATCCATACTTGGAAAAAAATATAAGAGATGATTAAAACTTCAAATAACAAAAGAGATCCAAAGTAAAGAGAAAAAGAAAGCAAATTAGTAAACATAATAAAAATTGCAAACCTCCATTTGAATATTAAAATAAAGCAAGCTATCGATAAGGTTTTTGTCACACTTCTTTGTCATCGTTCTAATTCGTTGTTTATCGCACTTATTTTCTTTCAATCACACGAGATAAGTAGGGCTATCTTTAGAAAAAGGCAAGTGCCTCCCGCCTCTTGCCATAACCAACAATGGCGTCACCTAGGCCAAAATGGCGTGGAACAGCCCGCCATAAAACCAAAAGGCGGTCGACCCCTAAAGGTGCCAAAAAGGCGAGGTGGGCGAGGAAGGCGCTAGCCTTTCACAACTATGGGGTGAGATAAGAAAGAAGAAGCAAGACGGTGCTTAATGCTCTCATTGTCATACCTTTTTGAATTTCATGTCTGATGTAGTACCAACATTTTTTCATGTGGTGGAACAACAATTAATGTTTGGGTAGTATGCTGGGACTTCAAAAAGTGTAGTTACATGATTCACGATTTCTTTTAGTTTTTTTCTAGCATGAGTCCCAAAGTATAAGTTCGCCTCTGATGTACTTGAGGTTGGCCGCATGGAAGCTGTATTTTGATCAAGGAGGATATGGCATTTCCATACATTTTGAAAGCCTTTTGCTTCATCTCGTGACCCAATTTTTTAGTGATAGCCTCCTTATTCGTGGGAGATTTTCAGGGTTTACAGCCATCACATGCTTTACTCACACATAGCTTGTTATTGTGTCCAGTCAACTATGTCTAAACTCATATGGACGTGGCAGAAGTACTATCATCAACCCCGTCACAAAGTCACAGTTGCTTTTGAATTTTATCATTATATAAATTGAACGTAACGCTTCTATTCGTATACAAGTGATCTTTCTTTTTTGGCGCCCTACATTGAGTGTCATCTAGAGTTGAATATGAAATTCATTCAAGTTCCAAGTAATATTTTGTTCATTATGATTCACAAACTAGTTCGGAAACAAAATGAACAAGAGTGTGCTGCAAAGGCTTCTCTCACGCGCTCTTGATGTACCAAGTCAGTGCTGTCTCTTTGATCCCTTTAGAGTTTATGGATAGTTTTGTTCATGTTAGATCCTTTTCACGCCTCTTTGCTTCCCAAGAGAAGAAAAGAAAAATTACAAAGCAAATATTTCTTCAACCTTAGATGTTTGTGACTATCTTTATATACTTATTTCGTTGCAAAACTGTACTTGTGTAATACTACCTCCGTCCCAACTCAATGCGCACGTTTACTGTTGGGCACAAGATTTAAGAAGAGAGTATTTATATTCAAAAGTATTGTGAGTGGAGAATAATGAGTGGTTGGGAGGAAGAAAGAGAATGAGTGGAGAATAATGAGTGGTTGGGAGGAAGAAAGAGAATAAGTGGAGAATAATGAGTGGTTGGGAGGAAGAGAGAGGATGAGTGGAAGATTATAAAAGTAATAAAAAACTTTCCTTTTTTGGATTGTGCACATATCAACGACACCCACTTAAAAGGTAAGTGTGCACATTGAGCTGGGACGGAGGTAGTATTGTATTGATTGGACAAGCTAAATCACAGCACCCTCCCCCCCCAAAACCACCACCATCACAACCAACACAGAATAATTTACTTGGTACACACGAGACATTTCCTTAAAAGACAAATTTCCCTAGTGGGCCATACATTTTTTTTTTTTTTTTTTTTTTTGTGATTTGTGCTCTTTTATTCTGGTATAGTGCTACTGTTAATCATGACATCCGGAGTAACACCTACATACCTTTACATGCCTCTTTATTTAGATAAGACGAGAAAAAAGGGCAATTCCTCATTGGGCTCTTGGCGAGACCTTCTCAAAGATCCCAAACAGTGGTGTGATTATCGTGAAAGCAAACGAAATGGATCGGTAATCATTTTCTCTAGAATCCAGAAACCTCCTTAATGGACAAAATCCTTTCAGTAAAGTTTAAACTTTTGTTGTTTATTCTCTAGGTGAAACCAAAACACCCAGATTTCAAGCACAAGGATTCTGGTGATGGGCTGTGGCTTAGTGATGCTCCGGGTGGGGTATTGGCAGGATTAGGAGGATTGAGTTTTGATGTGAAACAAGTGAAGGATGACACAGGTGGGCATTGGTTTATACTCTCATTTTTTGATTGCCAAATAATCTATTCGTGTTTTTATTCGACACACAAAGCTGAGCACTTAGTACACAATCTTTACACAGTGTATCAGCACTGTTGAATAATCTGGCTGTGCTGATGGTTTGACCTCACCTAAGTGTTGGCGTCTAAAGGTCCTCTGAAATAGAAGTTTTTATTGGATGCTGCTGCTAAGAGAGTAAGAGGGACCTCCACCCCACCCCCTCATAACGAAGTAGACAAACTTTAAGTAGATGGTAATTCCTAACAAATTGACTGTCATTGTGAACACGATAGTTTCATGTAAACATTTTGCTGGATTGCACAGTAATATTGGAGCTTCATTGTTTTTGTTTTCGGCAACTTGTGTGCTGCTGTCCTTTGGTGTTAGTTTGACTGGGAATTCCCATAGATTATAGTTGGAGAAGTATGACGTGTTTGTGATTTATGCTCACTATTTAATTCTCGGTCAAGCATGATCTCCATTTGTCTCTAATGTCCATCAGATTAAAGTGTTAGTTTGACTGGGAATTCCCCATAGATTATAGTTGGAGAAGTATGACGTGTTTGTGATTTATGCTTACTATTTAATTCTCGGTCAAGCATGATCTGCATTCGTCTCTAATGTCCATCAGATTAAGTGACGTGTTTCCCGCAGACTAAGGACTAAGACTGGGACTGGGACTGGGAGGACAAATATAAGATAGTATTATTAGTTTTGAACTCCCAACTTGCAAATTTTGGTAGCTGTGATCTCTGATACAAGGACTTGGTGTTTTTAGTCCCATACCCATGTCGTCATGAGTCAACACCGACATGGGTATGGGATCTGTGTCGGATTCGCCTCTGTTCGTCAAGGTAGAAGTCAACTTATGCGACTTTTGGATAGTAAGTTGTAAATTTTGACCCTTGTAGTATTGAAGCGTTGTTGCACTCGCGCAGTGGCCTCAAATAACCACTTTCAGGAAGTTTTGGGGGACTTAGCCGTGTCATTTTGGGTAGCAGTTGAAGCACTAATTCACGTCTGTCAAGACGGAGACAGAGATTAACGAAGTTAGGACGAGAGAGGGAGAGAGAGAGAGAGAGAGAGAGAGAGATGTCATTTTGGCCATGTCCAATTTCAGGAGTAGATTTTCCTCTTTCTTTACTCGCTACTGTTTCAACTTCTGTTTGCGTATTCATTAGAAGTAAAGAGAGATGATCATTTATAAAGTCCCGTGTTTAAAGTTTTGACACTTATTAGCCAAATCAGCAGATCCTGAAATTCATGATTTTGTCGAATCCGACCTCTGGACACATACTTGCCCCCGACCCTTTTACCCGAGTCCTTGTTGCACAGAAGGCATTCTCATCTATTAGTGTACCCCCTGAAAATTCATGTTTGGATCATTCATCAAGGTCAGTGAATTAGCTACTTGAAATTCCCAGCGTTGTGCATCATATCAATAACTTTCTGAATATGCAAATCTTCATAAGTCACTTGGTACGTTTAGGCTGGTAAAGATGATTTATTTCCTCTATCTTCCTTAACAAAGTGAATCTATCTCAGGTGTAAGCCACCAGCAGCTTCACATAAAGCTGTTTCAAGCATTTTCTTCTGAGAAGCATAACATAATGTTGAGATTCTGTGATGGCACTGGCGAATGTTTATTATCCTGATGAAACCAACATTTTGGCAGACAAATCTCTTTAGTTATCTTAGATGCATTCTGACGAGATAGTTGAACATTATCTACTTAGTGGGTGAACTGTGGTACCTCCCTATCATAAGTTCACGGTTCAACTCAACTTTCAGTTCAAGAAGAGTGGTCTGAAGATTTCTCGAATAACTTTTAGTGGTTAAAACATTCTTTTTTGGAAATGTTGGGTTTAACATTAGCAGCCTTTACCCTCAATTGTCATCTGGGCTAATATAGTTTAGATACATTTTATATGTCTAGGCCTTGCTTCTTTACATTAGGTTAACACTAGATGTTTTTTTAAGGAAATTCTTTATTTAAAACTTAGTGTGATGTTGCTAACGTTATCACATTTTTTGTATAGATGGCGATCATTGGAAAGATTTGGTGGCAAATCCGGATAAGTGGTGGGACAACAGATCCACAAAGGTTAAACTGTTAATTTCTATATCCTTTTATGTTTTTTTTTTTTTTTTTTTTTTTTTTTGGCTTGGATTTATTTCTTTTATTCTTGTTTATATCACTCTAGTCATTTTCACAACTCAAGTTTATATGTAGGTCACTGAAAGATCACCTGATTTTAAACACAAAGAATCAGGTAAAGCACTATGGCTAAGCAGCTCGCCCCCTTGGGTCTCGTCTAGCTTGCCACCTTTAGAAGCTAAAGAAACAACCTTGCCGCCTTCAAAAGAAAAACAAAATGACGCCAGTAGCCAAGACGGTGATTCTTGGAAAGATTTGGTAGAAAACCCTAAAATGTGGTGGGATAATAGATCCAATAAGGTGGGGTATAAATCTTGATCTCTTATTTGTGCTATGTTCAGTTTTATACTCCCTCCGTCCCAAAATGATCTTCCCATTTAACTATTCAAACTTTTTAAGGATACGAACACTTGCTTCACTAGTCACTTTTTTGTTTAGGCACTTTTAAGCCTAAATTGTAAAAATGGGAAGAACTTTTTATGACAATGAGAAATGGCAAATGGGAAGATCATTTTGGGACAGTGGGAGTAATTACAATTTTGTTATTGTTATTCTTCTCCTTCGGTTTTGGTGCCATGGGATCTTCCATTGTGGTCCTGGTTGTTTGTTTTGAAGATTACATGTAGTTACTGACATAAATTAATCCTGTAAACAGCTTAATCTAAAGGCACCTGACTTTAAACACAAAGATACGGCTAAAGGACTTTGGTTGAGTGATGCACCTGCTTGGGCATTAACTGGCTTACCGCCTTTGAAGTTGCAAGAAACTGATGTTGTATCCTCCTATCAAAAGAAAAAGAAAGAAACTGACACTGGTGCTTTAAAGGGTGATCCTTGGAAAGATTTGGTGGAGAACCCAAAAAATTGGTGGGACAACAGATCCAAAAAGGTTGTGGCATCGATATTTTTTTTTTTTTTTGGTGTATTTATTTCCGTTCGTTACTAATTGAAGATTTTCAGTTTCTTATGCAGGTCAATGAAAGAGCACCTGATTTTAAACACAAAGAAATAGGCAAAGCACTGTGGCTAAGTGATGCACCACAATGGGCACTGTCCAGCTTGCCGCCTTTGAAAGCCAAAAAAATTGGGGCTGTCTCTGAGATGAAGACATGGGGAGCAGAAGCCATGTAAGTTTAGGAAGTGTGTCTTGTCATTTAAATTCTCGGTGCAAGAAGAACATGCTACATATGTTTGTTCTCAAATCATCTTTTTTCCTTAGTTAATACCCCCTGTCTTGAAAATATAGTCTTTGTTTTTTGTAGTCAACTCAAGTGAACTTTGACCAAACATTAAATGTCATTCTAATTATCTCAATGAAAATATTAAATTTTTACTGAGAAATCACTTAATGATTTATAATATACTAATAACAATTATTAGAATTTTACTAAGATAATTAGATTGACATTAATATTTGGTCAAATTTCACTTGAATTGACCATAAAAACCAATCAGACTCTCTTTTCGGGACGGTGGGAGTAATAATGAAGCTTGAAAAAGGTTTCTTGTCTCTCTAAGTTATGGCTTGTATATTAATATGGATTCGCGCATAATAGAAAAAATCTTCTGAAGGGTGGTCTTCTCTATCAAATCTTGTTGTCATTTGATTGAGTCCCATTTCCTTGTGAAATTACAAAAATCACCTTGCTAACTGTCAGACTTCCAATGCCATATGATATGGACACGAGGGTGTTCATGTATTATTTGCAAACATATACAGTATTGTTTAAGAGCGTTCCTCAACTCCTAAGGAAAACTAAATAATAAAACTTCATTATGGAAAGGATGAAGTATCATCATTTACCAAGGGAAGATATATACTGAAATGGGATTGATTCTGAATTCTGATGTTAAATTCTTATTGCAGATGAGGTTTCAGTGTTAATATTTCTTGGTATTCCAAAGTTGCAACAACGAGCAAGGGCATGATGCGGTTAGTTTGATGCTCTATACAGAATTGTCTCTTTGGCATAAAGTCAGATTACATGAAGAGATCCCGCCAAAGGATGAAGCTTTAACCCATCAGCTTTCCCTTTTGATCCTTTGTTCTAATATTACCATCTTTCCATGTTCTGAACTTACTAGTATGTACATGGCTTTGTTCAGTTTCTCTTTTTAAGTATAGATGCGTCATGTATCAATCAGGCAGATGATATTAAGATCAATATCTGTAATTTATGTTTTGGATTGTATAAATTAGTTGAAAATGTTATTCAGAGCAGTCTCGTGAGAGGGCCCACATATCATCCTTGCACCGACTGCCCGGTTCATTGTTTGAAGCTAAAACTGTTAATAGCAAAATGGGAAGTTTTTTTGGGTCGGAGGGAGTATTAAATTTCGCCGGTTCAGTTGGTCGGTTCATCTGACTGAGTTGCTAGATGAGTAAGCAATCAGTGTTACTGATATGAGTAGTTGAAATGGGTGCTGGATAGCAGTGGCGGACCTAGGATTTTATATAAAGGGGGGCAAAATTGCATAAGGGGGGCAAAGTTTACTAAATTGCACTAACACCCTTAACTTTTACAAAAAATTGCACTTGTAAAAAAAAATCAAACGGGGCCGCGGCCCCCGAAAGGGCCTTCCTAGGTCCGCCCCTGCTGGATAGTATGGATTCTCCCCATCAGGTAGGGGGAAGGAAAAGGGTATGAAGTCAACTCTTCATAATTATACAGAACCGTTAAATTTAACTGCGGTCCAATTGACAGACAGCCGGTTAAGTCCATAGGCCATAATGAAGATGGCGTTGGTTGTTGGGAATTAAGAGGAACCGCCTTCCTAGAAGCTGTGACTTTAAACTCCCACAGGCCCCAAAATGATATTTATATTTTGAGGAAGACTTGTGTGAGACGGTTTCAAACGGTGAGATGAATCTTGTTGTTGAGAGAGAAATGGGTTTACCCATCCCGCCCATAAGGGGGCAAACCATTTACTCTCTCATCACGATCTGTCTCACGTGTGAGACCGTCTCACACAAGTTTTTGTCTTATATATAATTTTTATTGTTATTGCGAAGGATCTTTTGAGCAATAATTTGAAGTTGATATAATTATATTAATAAAAATTTAAAATTTGTTATTAATGTACCATCAATAATATTATCAATAATAAATTTTAGATTTTCATTATGACAACTAAATCAACTTGAAACAATTGCTTAAAGTTCTTTCGCAATTACAGGAGGAAAAAAAAAAAAAAAAACGAATATCATTTTGGGACATTGGGACAGAGAATGTTTGATATTGGCTTTTTTTCGTAGTTTGACTTCCCTATGTTTAGTTAGGGAGCTTTATTTTGGTATTTTCTGCCCAAATTGACCCATGTGGTGGACTGGACTTCCATTTTTGACCTTTGAAAACCTTGCCTATCTTAACACCCCCCCCCCCCCCCCCCCCACCCCCCATCTCTCATTTTCATTAACTTTTGGTTATAGATTGAGAAAATTCATTCAATCCAATCGATAGCAAAAAAAAAAAAAAAAAAAAAAAATCAAAATTGGAGTTCGTTTCGGTAGGACACATAGGTTAATAAAATTTCATTCAAACCATTTAATATAACAAATTAGTAAGTAAATACACAACACAAAAATTTGGGGGAAACTAGTTTCCTCCAAACTTAAAAAAAGTCCGGTTTTGAAAAGGAAGCCGTCACACACAATTGAAACCCACGTCGTCCTTTTGACCCGGTTTACTAAACCGGTAAACCTAATTAAGCGCGTACATTTTCTCTCTCAAAAACACACAGCGCCGTCTCTCTTTCCAACGGTGAAAGACTGCCTTTAACCTTCTACTCTTTTGTTCAATTTTTCCAATTTGAAGTAAAATTTGTTTGATTCTCCTTCTGTCGTTCGTTAATTTCACTCTATTTGACGCAAATTACCGTTTGATTATAAGCAAAATAACAAGGAAAGGCGTAGTGAAGTCAGGGCGTGATAGAGGTATGTGTTGATTTCAAGGTTTTTTTTTTTTTTTTTTTGCTTGATTCTCACTCTATTTTGTTCGCTTATTCTGTTGATTCAAGTATTTTTTTGTTCGGTTTTTTTGATTCTTGATTAGGTATTTTGAGTTTGGTACTTGTTTCTCAGTGATTTAAACAAGCAAAGAGAGTCTTTGTCGAATAAAGTTGAAGACTTTACGGCAATCAAACATGACCACATTGACAAGGTTGTTGAGAGCAAAGACAACGAGTAGAAGAGGAAGAAAGCTGGTAGTTCGACTGCAACATATGTTAGACAAACTAGGTCTAGAAAGGGTGCTAGTCAGTGAAATTGTAACGTTTTGTTTTGAAATACAAACTTATTGTTTTTAAGTCCAAACTTATTGTTTTAAGTTATTAACTTGTTGTATTTTATAATATCAAGTTTGTCTGTTAAAAGATCAAGTTACATTACTAAAATACTAAGTATAGATCTGATACAACATAACTTGATTATCATCAGACTGCACTAATAAAACACGAAGTTACTGTACTAAAACATAAAGTTACAATACTAAAACACCAAGTTACAATACTAAAACAATACCAAGTTATATTATAAGTTGATGTTCAAAATGCTCATTTCAATAAAAATTGCATCGTTATTATAATATCAAGTTTGTTTGTTCAAACAACAAGTTACACTACTAAAATACCAAGTATAAATCTGATACAACATAACTTGATAAACCACCAGGTTGCACTAATAAAACACAAAGTTACTGTACTAAAACATCAAGTTACAATACCAAAACACCAAGTTACTATACTAAAGCAACAAGTTACACTAAATCAATTCTATTTCAATTTCAGCAGTTTGAACATCTATATTTCAATTTGAGCAGCAAACGATCACATGATTCAAATTAAGTGTAGATCTGGTGTTTTTGAGCCAAATGAAGATATTCATCTCTTCCAATTGATCTTCATTGTCTTTTTCAATCTCATTCTCCTCTGATTCAATAACATTTGTGACCTACTATCTCCATCTCCATCTCCATCTCAATCTTCTATAAGGAGAAAATCAATTTCAATAAGATCAATTAGCTCATTCGAATATCAATTTCAATTTCAAATAGAAAAAAATGCAGATTAAATTTACCTGATTCGATCTCCATATCTTCATTTTCATTGTCGTTTGTAATAGATATCTCCTCTAATTCGACATTTTCATCCAATGTCTCTATCTCCATCTCCTATTTCAATGGCGACAGAGAGAGAGAAATGGCGGAAGAACGGCACCTCTGTTTTCTTCTTTACGACTGCCCTGCTACTGCGTGTTTTTAATTTTTTATACCCTAATTTTTTTAATGAGCGAGAACCGGTTCAGAAAAGGTAGGAGTTGGTTTGCTGGTTGTTCAAAACCGGTCTTTTTTTAACATTAGGGGGAAACTAGTTTCCCCCAAAACCAACTCAATACACAATTGGTCAAAACCAAATTAATTTAACAAATAAAGTACAATTACAATTATTTTCAAGTAGGTCTTGTGAAAAACATGCTTTACCTTAAGGAGAGGAAAAACGTGATTTTGCAGCTGGCACTTGTTTTTAAAAACAAGCGGTGACATTTTTGTAAATACTGGCACGCATCGTGAATGTCCAGTGTTGATATTACAAAAAGCCAGTAATTCAAACTGGTGTTTATAAACATAAAACTGGCACTTTTCTTAAATGCCAGTGGTAAGTGGCGAATCTAGACCCCCCTAAAATTTTCTTTTCAGGGGGTCAATATAGTAAATTTGAAAATTGTAAAGGGTAAATTTATAAAAATTACAGAAGTTAGGGGGTTGAAGTACCCTCTCAAAGGGCCTAGATCCGCCACATAAAATTTGTCAGTCATTACACTGGCACATATTAACAATGCCACTGACACTTATCAAAAGTGTCAGTGGTTGTGTTAATAAGTGCTAGTATACATGGTTGGCAATTTTTAGCACTTACGATAAGCGTCAGTTATTTACAAAAATGCCAATACATGTTTTAAAATGTTTCGGTTTTTTACAAAAATGTTACCGCGCTATTTTAAAAACACGTTTTACCCGAACCTTAAAGTAAAAACAATTCCCCCCCCCCCCCAGTTTCTCACATTATTCTTCCGTATTAAATAGTGGTATTTCAGATCTAGCAATTCAAGAGGGGATACAGTCATTGTTTTAGTTAGACTATTGAAAGAGCACGAAATAAAAAAATAATCCAATAATTAGATCTATTATGTTGGTTTTGATACAGAAAGGTGAAAGTTGGCTTTAATTTTGTTTCATTTCTTCCTATCCGTCCCCCACCCCCAAAATACTTGCATATACTCCCTCCGCCTCAAAATCAAAATGATTTTCGCGTTTGACTATTCAAACTTTTTAAGGATATGCACACTTGCTTCACTAGTCATGTTTTGTTTATGCAATTTTAAACCTAAATTGTGGAAATGTGTTGAACTTTTTGGGAACAATAAAAAATGGCAAATGAGAATATCTTTTTGGGACGGATGGAGTATAAAATATAAAAAGATGACGCTGCATAACAGTCAAATGTTCATCTGAAAGAGAGATTTCTACGAAAACTTACAATCGTCAACAAACCGCTTGCCGCGGATCCTTATACACTTGAATAGTGACATACTGTTAAACCAAATTTCCATTTTTACATACAGTAACATGTGGCATACGAAAGGAAATTTGACTTTTAATAGTATATATTTATAAATATCATTGCAATCTACTTTTAAAATATATTGAAGTATAAAACAAAATTTGAAAAGAAAAAGTAAAAAATCGATTAAGAACATATTTTGGGATAAAAGAGTACTAATTTATTTTAAGACAAAAAAAAAAAAAAAACTCCCTCTGTTCCAGAATGATAGTCTCCCTATTTTTATGGGTTTTACGAACGAACATTGAGTAATAATTAAGACTACTTTTAATTATTCTAATGAAAATTTTGAAATTGTTCTTGATACATGTAACGACCCCAAAACCCGTCCCTATTTATTTTATATTTTTGGGGATTTTAATTTGACATTATGTGTGCATTTTATGTGTTGCATCATATTTTATGATTTGCACATCTTACTTGATTATTTGTCTTAATTACTTAGTTAGTAGTAATAATGGTTAAGGGAGTTAAATGATTAAGTTGAAACTTTAGTGTCCTTTGTGAAAATATAACTACAAGGGCTTAAGTGTTAAAAATGAAAGTCTAGTGACTAAAGTATGAAAATTGGGTAAAAATCTTTATAAACTTATCTTTACTCTCTTCCTCTGCATTCATACTTTCCCAGAGAACTTCTCTCTCGTTCTTTCCTAGGGTTAGGAGAAAAATGTAAGTTCAACCTATTTCGATTTAATTCTTTTTATTTACTTATCCGTTTTAAAATCTAATTATATAAAATGATTAGGGCGTTGAATAGGTCATTTCTACCCGAACAAAACATATTTCTGCGATACTTTTTCCCGAACTAGGTAAGTTACCAATTTCCCTTTAAATATTAAAATTATCATATATGTTATACTTGATACTTGTAAGTGTTAATTTTGTGATTTGGGTGAATTTGGTAATACTTGTAATTTTGGGACAAATGGAGTATAAACCTATTGTGTAAAATGATGAAAGAAAATTAAAAGTAATGGTTTGAGATTGTTATGCATTCCTGGGTTTGTTAGTTGTTAGTAGAAAGTTTACTCCTACGCTTGGGACGGAGAATTATTAAGCATGGAAAAGAAATGAGCTTTGGCTGGAAATAGCACCAGGCGCCCGCCTGGTAGTCTACGAGCGCCCGCCTGGGTAGAGTAAGAGCCCGACCGGGTAAGAGTGAGAGCCCGACCAGGTATAAGAGTGAGCGCCCGCTTGGTACTTTCCGAGCGCCCGCCTGGTCTGCCGAGCGCCCGCCCGATTTAGTTTGAGCGCCCGGTCACCCCTATTTTTGAAATCTTCTTTTTGTTTGATTAAGACTAGGATGTATTCTTAGTCTAGGTTTTGGGTACTACTCCAGTTAACTAAAATCGTCATTGTGGAATACTCTAGTGTTTGAAATTGGTTCATTTGTGAACAAATATGTTATGGAATGTGAATAAGTGTTAAATGGGACATTGTTGAACATATTTTGATGTGTGTTGGATTGGTTCATCTTATTGATGAGTTTAGTGTGGTTCCCTACTTTGGAATCATGCCCCGGTTGTTGTTTAAGCAAGTATTCATTACTATGCTCGTGTTTAAAGTCCAGCTGGTACTTGTTGTGAAGTCGGGCAGTGGTAGGGATTATAATGGCACACGAGCCAAGTTCATTGTAAGGCTTCTACCATTGGTTTCACATTTTTAACCCCCTTCCTTGGGCCACGGATTGAGTTTGGGCTAGCTCTCCTTTGTGCGAGTTTAGTCACCGTTTGGGTTATGACTTTGTGTCATTTCCCCCCGTTGTTGTTGTTGTTGTTGTTTGGTTCATGAACCGGTTTCAGCCATTTGGTGCTGCTCAGTTGATACCTCTCAGATGGTTATATGTTTGATTCGAGAAACTTGGCTCAGTATCCACAGTTGAGTGTTTATTTCCGCTTTACGTGTGGAAAGATGAGTTGGCTTTGCCTATCATGTTACGTGCTATGTGAATGTTTATTGGCATTGTTCAATTATGAGTATCATTTCAGCATGTAACGTAGTTACATTTTAGTAGCTTACTGAGATTCATTCTCACCCTTTATTTGTTTACTGTTTTAGATAAAGGAGGGTCCAGGGGATAGGTCACTTCACAAAGGAGGACGTCGAGGTGGTGATTTTGGGTAAGACATTTTGGGAAAGTAAGTTTGGTATGTAAAGGCTACATTATGTAAATGTATAACCTTTTGGGTAGAGTACCCGTGACTTCATCTTTGTATCACCTATTTTTGGAACATGTTGGTGATTTGCAAATTTGTAAGTAAAGTGTGTAAGCCTTATGGCTAAGTACTTTGGATTGTGAAAGTTTGTTTGTGTGGAATGAAGTCAAGTTTTAACTAAATGTGTTTGGTTATATAAAACTTTTATGAAAGTATATTTCGAAATTTTTTTACTAAAATGTTTTATGACGTCTTCCGATCGTGTCCCGAGCGTGGGGCCAAGTAGGACCACGAGTACGGGGCGCGACAGTTGGTATCAGAGCTAGGTTGTAGATGGTCTAGAATGACTAAGTGACCTAGGAGGGTAGTTGTGTATAGAGTGAGTAACGTTGAGTGTCTTATGCAGGTACTTATTGAAAATGGTTGAGACTGAAGGAGATCAGGCTGGTTCTTCAGGGCAAGGGGATGCCAGAGAAGAAGCCCGAATTATGTTTCAGGGGATGTTCGAAGCAGCCATGAAAACTTTAAATGATCAGAGGTAAGGAGGAGAACAAGCACCTCCGAGATATGGGTTAGAACAGTTCCTGAAGATGAAACCAATGGGTTATGAAGGAGAACCAGAGATAATAAAGGTCGAGAGGTGGATAAAGTCGCTGGAGAAAATATTTGATGTCTTGAGATGTACAGATGAAGAACAAGTCAGGTTTGCTACCTATAAATTGAGTGGAGCTGCTGAGCACTGGTGGAGAGCTTTGAAAACAAATTGGGATGAGAATCATGTACCCTATACTTGGGAGAATTTTCTGAAAAAATTCAAGGAACATTTCATTCCTCGGGTAGATCAAGACAAGAAGGAAATGGAGTTTCTTAACTTGGAGCAGAACATTATGTCTGTGGCTCAGTATACATCTAAATTCACGGAGCTATCCAGGTACTGTACTCACTTGGTGGCAACTGAGGAAAGGAAAGCAACTAGATTTGTAAAGGGTTTGAGAGTTGTGATTCGACGTCAACTAGTATCCCACAAGTTACAAGATTTTCAAGATGCTGTTGATAGAGCATATCAGGTGGAGCATGATATAGAAGAGCATAAGAGGAAAGTTGAATTCACCGGTACAGGAAGACAAGGAAGACCTCAACCATAGCGTGGTGATAATCGAGGAGGTCAGGGAATACCTTCACAATTTAGAGGGCAACCAATTGTCAAGAATCAATGTAACAACCTGGAAATCAAGGTAGAAGAATATGTAATTACTGTCAGAAGGAAGGGCACACTGAAGAGCGATGTTGGAAGAAGCAGGGAAAGTGTTTGAATTGTGGTCAGCTTGGCCATTTTTAAAGGGATTGTCCAAGAGCAAGGATTGTACCATATGGGAGTGGAGCAGGATCATCTCAAGGTCAGAAGAGGTATGCCTCAGGGAAGCCTAAAGTGCAAGGTCGTGTTTTTGCTATCAACCAACAACAGGCTTCAGATTCTTCTAATGTGATAGGAGGTATAATTTCCGTGTCTAGTTTGAAGGCACGAGCACTTATAGACCCTGACTCTTCGCATTCTTATGTGTCTGTGCATTTTGCTTCTTGATTGTATGTTTCTTCTGAATCTCTACCTTATGTGTTAGAGGTGTCTACTCCTATAGGGGAGTGTTTGGTGACTAATAAGGTATTACATGGCTCTGATGTGCATATTTGAGAGCATGTTTTATTTGCTGATTTAGTTGTTTTGCCATTACAAGATTTTGATATTATCTTGGGAATGGATTGGTTGAGTAAATACCATGCTTCAGTTGATTGTTATAAAAAGGTGGTTACATTTTTTATTCCTGATGTGCCTGAATTTACTTTTGAGGCTGCTCCTTTGGGTAAGGGAATTCGTATTATTTCTTATGTGAAAGCTAGAAAGTTGTTGCATCGTGGTTGTACGGGGTATTTGGCTAGTGTTCTTGATATTACTAAAAAGTTGCCTGAAGTAGAGGATGTGCATATTGTGAAAGAGTTTCCTGATGTGTTCTCTACTGAGTATTCTATGCCTCCCGATAGGGAGATCGAGTTTTGTATTGACTTACTTCCAGGACCCCGATATCCGAGTCACCTTATAGAATGGCTCCAGCTGAATTAAAGGAGTTGAAAGTTCAATTGCAAGAGTTACTTGATAGGGGTTTCATCCGACCCAGTGTGTCACCTTGGGGAGCTCCTGTGTTGTTTGTAAAGAAGAAATATGGGTCCTTGAGACTATGCATCGAATATAGAAAACTAAATCAAGTGACTGTAAAGAACAAATATCCTTTGCCTCACATTGATGATTTATTTGATCAACTCCAAGGGTCAGTTGTATTTTCAAAGCTTGATTTGAGGAGTGGGTATCATCAGTTAAAGATTCACTCAGAAGACATTCCTAAGACTGCTTTTCGTAGTAGGTATGGTCATTATGAGTTTCTTGTTATGCCTTTCGGGTTAACAAATGCTCCAGCTGTTTTCATGGATATGATGAATCGGGTTTTCAATCCTTATCTTGATTCTTTTGTGGTTGTGTTCATTGATGACATCCTGGTTTATTCTAAGTCTCGGGAGGAACATGAGCAACACTTGCGAATGGTTCTATTTATTCTTCGGGAGAAGCAATTGTTTGCAAAATTCAGTAAGTGTGCTTTTTGGCTCGATGAAGTTTCTTTTTGGGACATGTGGTTTCTAATAGAGGTATATCTTTTGATCCATCAAAAATTGAAGCTATTGTGAATTGGAAGAGGCTAGAATAGGGATGGCAATTTGACCGAACCCGAAGGCGATCCGCCCCGAAAAAGTAGAGTTCGGGTTGTGATTTTCATGACCCGAGCGGGTTCGGGTCGGGTTCAGGTTTTGATATTGACCCACCGTGATTCGACCCGACCCGACACGCACCCTCATGTGCAAAGTCAAGATATTATGTTAGGTAATCATATCATATGTTGTTCAATTTATTTTTATAGTTGTTTTTTAGTGAGGTTTGATGATTATAAACTAATTTATATAACTAATTAAAATTTAAGCTTATACATAGATTGGGCCCAAACAAATATGAGATAACAAAATTATAATTTTGTGCGCTTCTGGTCGGATCGGGCCGGGTTCGGGTTTCCTTATCTTTGGGTCGGGTTCGGGTCACGCCTTTTGAATTTAGGGCCGGGTTCGGTTTTGTCAAAACCCGCCCCGAACCCGACCCGTTGCCATCCCTAGTTAGAGATGGCAATTTGACCGAACCCGATCCGAACCAGAAGGCGATCCGCCCCGAAAAAGTAGGGTTCGGGTTGTGATTTTCATGACCCGAGCGGGTTCGGGTTTTGATATTGAACCACCGTGATCCGACCCGACCCGACACGCACCCTCATGTACAAAGTCAAGATATTATGTTAGGTAATCATATCATATGTTGTTCAATTTATTTTTATAGTTGTTTTTTAGTGAGGTTTGATGATTTTAAACTAATATATATATAATTAAAATTTAAGCTTATACATAGTGACACACCCCAAGTCCCGGGATCCCCTAATAGAACCTCGAACCTGGTGCGCGTAACTAACAAGAAACAAGAAACTAACGGGAAACAGGAACAATACCTGTTAGAAACAAACTGATATGATATATATACTCAAGAGTAAGGAGCTAAGATAGCTCACAACTAGTTCTAGACCAAGAAAATTAAAACCAAACATGGTTAGATACAGCGGAAGACATGCCTAGCATACTGGCTGGCATTACTGGATGTCTAGTGACAACAAGCACTACACAAGTCTAACCCAACAAACCCTGAGTTTAACAACTCATACAACATCGTCCTTACCAAAGTGTAAAAGGACACTAGTCTCAAACAAGAACATCCTGCGGAGTACGTTCCCAGCAATATCGAGCCTCACTGCGTACTATCCCCTGCTTTCCTGGGGGGGGGGGAAACAAATAAAGGGTGAGATAAATCTCAGTAAGCTATTAACATGCAACTACATGACATGTTATCATGCGATTCAAGTAGATACTCAAGTAATCATATATCAAGTATCATCAAGTAACAAGTATAGGAGAGGCTAAGCCAACGCAACAAGTAATCAAGCTCAAGATATGATCAGGTAACAAGTAGTCAAGTAGTGTGAGAGGCTAGACCAACTCATCAAGATGCACATAGGCCTATCACGTATTATTACCTGAATCCTTCCTTATTCCTCCCAAGAATACCATTGTTGTCGATGCTTGTATAGCTGAGGACAACCACGATCAAGATCAAGAAACTGCTATGCAGTATATAAGAAGACCCGGTAACCAGTGTCATTCCCAAGAACAAGATTTACGAGGTGTTCACGAGTTAGCATTCACTTATATCAGGCGTATTGCTCTAATACAGGAAGCTAAGCCCTTACTATGGCCGGTAGTAAGGGAAAAACAGACCGAATGCATAGACCCACGATTATCACTTATGCCCCAGCCCTCGCAATAAGCGTGAACCTATACACCCCTCTGAACCAAATAAGCCAGCTGGACTCACACGAGAATGCACAAGTAGATGTTTACTTGAACTACGAGAAATGAACTAAGTCCCATATTAGTGGACCAGTCTTTATGCACCATGTAATCATGTATCACGTGCTCACGAGAATATGCACCATGTAATTATATATCATGTGCTCACGAGATTATGCACCATGTAATTATGTATATGTGCTCACGAGAATACAAGTACACGTACGCAATTATTGCGAATACAAACCAAGATAACAATGGCACATAAGGTGTCCATGTAACACGATCAATCCAAGTAAGAGTCCATTAATAACAGACTTCAGTCAAGTAGTAGGGTATATCACTTTGTCACATGCCAAGTTTGCACGTACGTATTCATATCACGTTTAACACATTAAAGTGTCTATCACGATACCCTTACTATCAAGTAGAGACCAATACCTTAGACTCTAAACACGTAGTAGAATAGGTCACATTGTACCTAGACATAGTCATACTTCACGTATATGTATCGTTAATAATCGAATACATTTTCTAACACATATTGTGTTCTATAATCATTCTTATTAATTTAAATCGTAGTATTCACGATTATATGAATGATCTTCATATTACACTAGTCCCTATTTTCTTTAGGAACTCATTTCAAGACAAGATATCTTCTTTATATTTTATATACTTCATTGAGTATATACACGATTAAAAACTAAATCATTTACACTTTAGTGCTTATTTATAGCACTTCCAATATACACGTATCAAGTTCAAGTATGTAGTAGAGTTAATCATTCTCTATCTAGTTCCATAACCCAATTCTTTGGTTATTCATACCATGTATCAAGTAATCACGAAGCCACACTCTATCAAGTAACTATATGCAAGATTTACATATACACGTCAAAGATCTTTCAAGTTTATTACCATACACATATATTGGTGTCAAGGCACGTACACGATTTTATAATCTTATATTCAAGTCTTAATACAATTATTTGGATGTTTAAGTCATGTACAAGATTTTATTGTCTTATACTTCAAGTTGCTGTCACAACTTAAGACATTCAAAACATTCTAGACATTCAGGACATTCAAGACATTTAAGACATTCAGGACATTCAAGACATATACAAGATTTTATCATCTTATATCCAAGTTCTCAATCCATTTCTTTGGATGGTTAAACATGTACAAGAGTTAATTATCTTACACTTCAAGTTCAAGCTAGGAAGATGAATTATACATCCCACACTCATAAGTTCTTAATCCTATTACTAGGATATTCAAGCTCAAGATCTTGTTCTAGTATCCTTAAGGTGTACAAACCTTCATTTCAAGATACCTAGAAGAGTTCTTACTCTTATACCCAAGTTATCATTTAATTATGATTTAAGTCCACATTTCATTTGTTCACATAGGGACTATTTTTCAGTACTAGAGTGTTCTACAACACCCATCTAGGCCATCTAGGGTAGTACCCTAAACCTAGACCAAGAATACTCCAAGTTCAAATTAAGTAAATGAGCTATACCACTCATACTTACAAGTTCATAATCCCCTACATAGGATATTCGAGCTCAAGACACTAATTTGGTGCCCTCAAGGTGCACAAGCATTAGTTCCAAGACAAGCATAACACATAAGTGCTTGTTCATAGCACTTTCAAGACATAAAGAAGAGTTCTTCCTTTTATACTCAAGTTCTCATTTTAATTTAATGAGTAATCATGTTCAAGACTCACTTTTATACTTACAAATTCTCCGTCCCAAATGTAGGAGTATACTTTTACTAACCCCTAGGCAATACCCAAGACACTATTTCAAGCTCAATTCATTTATTTTACCGTCCCATAAATAATAGGATAATTTCTTTTTATTCCAATTTAATATTTCACCGTCCCCAAAAATATAAGTACAATTTTATAATATACTAATATACCCGTTTAGGGATACTTCCATTCATTTCCCCGTACCACAAATAATGATACAATTTTTCTAATAATATTTAAATCAAGTTACTATTTTACCGTCTCACGAATAGGAGTATAATTTTTCAATATTTTTTCAAGTTTCTTCCCAGGGGCAAGGCCATTCATTCTTATTTATCATACGAATACTCCCTTCGTCCCAATTTTACAAGTATCACGAAAATTGCTCAAAACACAATTTTAACAAGAGCAAGTATCGGGAATAACATATATGCATGTTATTACAAGTAAGGGGGAGTTAATAGCTTACCTAGTCAGAAATCAAATTCACCCAAACAAACTTCTGTTCGGCAGGAAATGCTCTATTCAGCGCCACGAATATTTATCCGGGACCAGAATCACGAACAGAGGGATAATTAATCGCGAGGAGTCGAGAATAGGGTAAACCCTAACTTTTCTTTTACGAGACAGAGAATGATCGAGAGAAATGGAGAAGAATCATTTCTCTGAGAAGGCAACCCACCCTTTATACTAAACAAGTTTTGAAAATTGCAACTAGGCCCCTCAAGTTTCACTTTTTACAAAAAGGCCCCTAAGGTCAAAATTTCACAAATAACCCTAAAGTCAAAACTAGACATTTAACCACCTTAATATTCTAAAGCAGTTAAAAATTTAATTCAAATAAAACTAGCACATAATATGCAAGTTCAAGAATTTAAGCAAGCACGTTAAATATCTAATAAGCAAGTCAAGAATTTTAACAAGAATTAGGACGGGCGTTACATCCTCCCCTCCTTAAAAAAAATTCGTCCTCGAATTTTACTGATCAAGATTATAACATATATAATCAACAAATAAAATTCAAGAGCATCAAGACTATACACATATATTCATAAGTATTCTATACAATCCGGATGTATCAATTATAACATCGAAACACATAAAGTCAAGCAGACTCGATTAGTCAATCCACTATATCGGTGAAACTTGACATATCCACTAGAAATCATAGAACTGGTCATATCCTCCAGATCACTGTAATACTGGTCAAATCCACTAGGCAATCTCAAATACTGAGTCGTGGTCATCCATCGTTTCAATATTCAAAACTGACTTCACGTATATCAATCCATCGAGAAAATCCATCGAAAGATGTAGCTCTCAGTGTCAAATAATTAACGATAGAGCTGCCCTCAAAATTCATTAATGAATTTCTAACAAGATCAAGAATATCTCAAGAACACGCATACCTTGGTTGTTTCCACTTATAGGTCAACAAAGATACTTACTTCAACATAGATATATCCTCTATCAAGAAATTTCTCAAGTTGAATCTTCAACTCGTTTAACTCAATCGAGATCAAGAATATTAATCCAGATGTCAGCACTGTATTTGCACTGTAACCACTCAAGATAACCCTAGTTCTCGTCAAGTAACATGTACTACTCAGTAGGAATTCCACTGTCAATCACATAGGTTAAATACCCAGTATAATCTCGAGACCCCTTTTTGGACTTTCAATGCAGAACATGAATATTATATATAATTATATCATGCTCACAAATATAGTCAAGCATACTAGCATAGAAATAATTACCATCTATTGTGGTAAACAAGAATGGCCTAACACATAGAAAGCCAGGTCATAACACGTATCACATCAATGTCCCATACCGGTGACACGACAAAGTCAACATAGAACGTATAGGGTGTTATCACCCACACTTCTATCAAGCTCTTACTAATAACAATATCAACACGTAGTCTCTTACTAGAGAATACACTTCCACGCAATTCACGGGATAAGGACAAGCATGCATATATAGCACGAAACAATGTCCACAAGACAAGATAGATACGCCTAAGTCTTTGAAGACTCGCGCTCTCGATTCTCAAACCATCTAATCCAATTGGATTAACACTATCAACACCAGTCCTATGCCTGGTATAACAACAAGTAACGAAGCACTCGACGTTGGTAGCACACCCAAAACTAACCCAAGCTAGGCCATAGACCCTATCCAGGCTTAGAGCTAAACCAGGCTCTGATACCAACAGACACGCACCAAGTCCCGGGATCCCCTAATAGAACCTCGAACCTGGTGCGCGTAACTAACAAGAAACAAGAAACTAACGGGAAACAGGAACAATACCTGTTAGAAACAAACTGATATGATATATATACTCAAGAGTAAGGAGCTAAGATAGCTCACAACTAGTTCTAGACCAAGAAAATTAAAACCAAACATGGTTACATACAGCGGAAGACATGCTTAGCATACTGGCTGGCATTACTGGATGTCTAGTGACAACAAGCACTACACAAGTCTACCCCAACAAACCCTGAGTTTAACAACTCATACAACATCGTCCTTACCAAAGTGTAAAAGGACACTAGTCTCAAACAAGAATATCTTGCGGAGTACGTTTCCAGCTATATCGAGCCTCACTGCGTACTATCCCCTGCTTTCCTGGGGGGGGGAAACAAATAAAGGGTGAGATAAATCTCAGTAAGCTATTAACATGCAACTACATGACATGTTATCATGCAATTCAAGTAGATACTCAAGTAATCATATATCAAGTATCATCAAGTAACAAGTATAGGAGAGGCTAAGCCAACGCAACAAGTAATCAAGCTCAAGATATGATCAGGTAACAAGTAGTCAAGTAGTGTGAGAGGCTAGACCAACTCATCAAGATGTACGTAGGCCTGTCACGTATCATTACCTGAATCCTTCCTTATTCCTCCCAAGAATACCATTGTTGTCGATGCTTGTATAGCTGAGGACAACCACGATCAAGATCAAGAAACTGCTATGCAGTATATAAGAAGACCCGGTAACCAGTGTCATTCCCAAGAACAAGATTTACGAGGTATTCACGAGTTAGCATTCACTTATATCAGGCGTATTGCTCTAATACAGGAAGCTAAGCCCTTACTATGGCCGGTAGTAAGGGAAAAACAGACCGAATGCATAGACCCACGATTATCACTTATGCCCCAGCCCTCGCAATAAGCGTGAACCTATACACCCCTCTGAACCAAATAAGCCAGCTGGACTCACACGAGAATGCACAAGTAGATGTTTACTTGAACTACGAGAAATGAACTAAGTCCCATATTAGTGGACCAGTCTTTATGCACCATGTAATCATGTATCACGTGCTCACGAGAATATGCACCATGTAATTATATATCATGTGCTCACGAGATTATGCACCATGTAATTATGTATCATGTGCTCACGAGAATACAAGTACATGTACGCAATTATTGCGAATACAAACCAAGATAACAATGGCACATAAGGTGTCCATGTAACACGATCAATCCAAGTAAGAGTCCATTAATAACAGACTTCAGTCAAGTAGTAGGGTATATCACTTTGTCACATGCCAAGTTTGCACGTACATATTCATATCACGTTTAACACATTAAAGTGTCTATCACGATACCCTTACTATCAAGTAGAGCCCAATACCTTAGACTCTAAACACGTAGTAGAATAGGTCACATTGTACCTAGACATAGTCATACTTCACGTATATCTATCGTTAATAATAGAATACATTTTCTAACACATATTGTGTTCTATAATCATTCTTATTAATTTAAATCGTAGTATTCACGATTATATGAATGATCTTCATATTACACTAGTCCCTATTTTCTTTAGGAACTCATTTCAAGACAAGATATCTTCTTTATATTTTATATACTTCATTGAGTATATACACGATTAAAAACTAAATCATTTACACTTTAGCGCTTATTTATAGCACTTCCAATATACACGTATCAAGTTCAAGTATGTAGTAGAGTTAATCATTCTCTATCTAGTTCCATAACCCAATTCTTTGGTTATTCATACCATGTATCAAGTAATCACGAAGCCACATTCTATCAAGTAACTATATGCAAGATTTGCATATACACGTCAAAGATCTTTCAAGTTTATTACCATACACATATATTGGTGTCAAGGCACGTACAAGATTTTATAATCTTATATTCAAGTCTTAATCCAATTATTTGGATGTTCAAGTCATGTACAAGATTTTATTGTCTTATACTTCAAGTTGCTGTCTCAACTTAAGACATTCAAAACATTCTAGACATTCAGGAAATTCAAGACATTCAAGACATTCAGGACATTCAAGACATATACAAGATTTTATCATCTTATATCCAAGTTCTCAATCCATTTCTTTGGATGGTTAAACATGTACAAGAGTTAATTATCTTATACTTCAAGTTCAAGCTAGGAAGATGAATTATACATCCCACACTCATAAGTTCTTAATCCTATTACTAGGATATTCAAGCTCAAGATCTTGTTCTAGTATCCTTAAGGTGTACAAACCTTCATTTCAAGATACCTAGAAGAGTTCTTACTCTTATACCCAAGTTATCATTTAATTATGATTTAAGTCCACATTTCATTGTTCACATAGGGACTATTTTTCAGTACTAGAGTGTTCTACAACACCCATCTAGGCCATCTAGGGTAGTACCCTAAACCTAGACCAAGAATACTTCGAGTTCAAATTAAGTAAATGAGCTATACCACTCATACTTACAAGTTCATAATCCCCTACATAGGATATTCGAGCTCAAGACACTAATTTGGTGCCCTCAAGGGGCACAAGCATTAGTTCCAAGATAAGCATAACACATAAGTGATTGTTCATAGCACTTTCAAGACATAAAGAAGAGTTCTTCCTTTTATACTCAAGTTCTCATTTTAATTTAATGAGTAATCATGTTCAAGACTCACTTTTATACTTACAAATTCTCTGTCCCAAATGTAGGAGTATACTTTTACTAACCCCTAGGCAATACCCAAGACACTATTTCAAGCTCAATTCATTTCTTTTACCATCCCATAAATAATAGGATAATTTCCTTTTATTCCAATTTAATATTTCACCGTACCCAAAAGTATAAGTACAATTTTATAATATACTAATATACCCGTTTAGGGATACTTCCATTCATTTCCCCGTACCACAAATAATGATACAATTTTTCTAATAATATTTAAATCAAGTCACTATTTTACCGTTTCACGAATAGGAGTATAATTTTTCAATACTTTTTCAAGTTTCTTCCCAGGGGCAAGGCCATTCATTCTTATTTATCATACGAATACTCCCTTCGTCCCAATTTTACAAGTATCACGAAAATTGCTCAAAACACAATTTTAACAAGAGTAAGTATCGGGAATAACATATATGCATGTTATTACAAGTAAGGGGGAGTCAATAGCTTACCTAGTCCGAAATCAAATTCACACAAAAAAACTTCTGTTCGGCAGGAAATGCTCTATTCAGCGCCACGAATATTTATCCGGGACCAGAATCACGAACAGAGGGATAATTAATCGCGAGGAGTCGAGAATAGGGTAAACCCTAACTTTTCTTTTACGAGACAGAGAATGATCGAGAGAAATGGAGAAGAATCATTTCTCTGAGAAGGCAACCCACCCTTTATACTAAACATGTTTTGAAAATTGCAACTAGGCCCCTCAAGTTTTACTTTTTACAAAAAGACCCCTAAGGTCAAAATTTCACAAATAACCCTAAAGTCAAAACTAGACATTTAACCACCTTAATATTCTAAAGCAGTTAAAAATTTAATTCAAATAAAATTAGCACATAATATGCAAGTTCAAGAATTTAAGCAAGCACGTTAAATATCTAACAAGCAAGTCAAGAATTTTAACAAGAATTAGGACGGGCGTTACACATAGATTGGGCCCAAACAAATATGAGATAAAAAATTTATAATTTTGTGTGCTTCGGGTGGGATCGGGCCGGGTTCGGGTTTTCTTATCTTCGGGTCCGGGTCACGCCTTTTGACATTAGGGTCGGGTTCGGTTTTGTCAAAACCCGCCCCGAACCCGACCCGTTGCCATCCCTACTCGTACTCGAAGAAGGCATGATGCAGTTTGGGTGATCGTAGACAGATTGACAAAGTCTTCTCACTTCTTACCTATTGAGATGGGTTATTCTATGGAAAGGCTTGCTACGTTGTATATTAATGAGATTGTGAAGTTGCACGGAGTTCCAGTTAGCATTGTTTCTGATCGTGATCCTAGATTCACTTCTCGGTTTTGGCAATCATTTCAGAAGGCTTCGGGTTCAGAATTGAGGTTCAGTACTGCTTTTCATCCTCAAACAGATGGCCAGTCAGAAAGGACCATTCAGATTCTTGAGGACATGTTGAGAGCCTGTTCAGTTGATTTTGCAGATTCTTGGGATATTCATTTGCCTCTCGTGGAATTTGCTTATAATAACAGTTTTCAGTCAAGTATTGGGATGGCTCCTTATGAAGCATTGTATGGGAGAAAATGTCGCTCACCTATTTGTTGGGATGAAGTAGGGGAAGCAAAGATTTGGGGTGATGACATGGTTAATGATTCAGTTGAGAAGGTTAAGCTTATTCGGGATCGATTGACTACTGCCCAGAGTCGTCAAAAGAGTTATGCTGATCACCGGAGGCGAGACCTTGAGTTTGAAAAGGGTGACTTTGTGTTTCTGAAAGTTTCTCCAAAGGTGGGAATTAAAAGATATGGGAAGAAAGGTAAACTTGCTCCTAGATTTGTCGATTCTTTTGAGATTTTGGGAAAAGTTGGAGATCGAGCTTATCGTCTTGCGTTGCCTCATTCTCTTGACAAGATTAATAATGTGTTCCATGTTTCTATGCTTCGAAAGTATGTGTATGATCCATCTCATGTGTTGTCTGAGATACCTGAAGATATTGAACCAAGTATGTCCTATGAGGAGCATCCAGTTCAAGTCATTGATTCTAAAGTTCAAGAATTGAGAACTAAGAGTATTCCTCTTGTTAGAGTTGTGTGGAGAAACCATAATGTTGAGGAGTCTACTTGGGAGCTTCGGGAGGAAATGGAGAGAAAATATCCTTGGTTGTTTGATTCGTTTGGTAAGTTATCCTAAAATCCGGGACGAATTTTCTTTAAGGGGGAGTGATTGTAACGACCCCAAAACCCGTTCCTGTTAATTTTATATTTTTGGGGATTTTAATTTGACATTATGTGTGCATTTTATGTGTTGCATCATATTTTATGGTTTACACATCTTACTTGATTATTTGTGTTAATTACTTAGTTAGTAGTAATAATAGTTAATGGAGTTAAATGATTAAGTTGAAACTTTAGAGTCCTTTGTGAAAATATAACTACAAGGGCTTAAGTGTTAAAAATGAAAGTTTAGTGACTAAAGTATGAAAATTGGGTAAAAATCTTTATAAACTTATCTTTACTCTCTTCCTCTGCATTCATACATTCCCAGAGAACTTCTCTCTCGTTCTTTCCTAGGGTTAGGAGAAAAAGGTAAGTTCAACATATTTCAATTTAATTCTTTTTATTTACTTATCCGTTTTAAAATCTAATTATATAAAAATGATCAGGGCGTTGAATAGGTCATTTCTACCCGAACAAAACATATTTATGCGATACTTTTTCCCGAACTAGGTAAGTTACTAATTCCCTTTTAAATATTAAAATGGTCATATATGTTATACTTGATACTTGTAAGTGTTAATTTTGTGATTTGGGTGAATTTGGTAATACTTGTAATTTTGGGACAAAGAGAGTATAAACCTATTGTGAAAAATGATGAAAGAAAATTAAAAGTAATGGTTTGAGATTGTTATGCATTTCTGGGTTTGTTAGTTGTTAGTAGAAAGTTTACTCCTACGCTTGGGACGGAGAATTATTAAGCATGGGAAAGAAATGAGCTTTGGCTGGAAATAGCACCAGACGCCCGCCTGGTAGTCTACGAGCGCCCGCCTGGGTAGAGTAAGAGCCCGACCGGGTAAGAGTGAGAGCCCGACCAGGTATAAGAGTGAGCGCCCGCTTGGTACTTTCCGAGCGCCCGCCTGGTCTGCCGAGCGCCCGCCCGATTTAATTTGAGCGCCCGCTCGCCCCTATTTTCAGAAATCTTCTTTTTGTTTGATTAAGACTAGGATGTAATCTTAGTCTAGGTTTTGGGTACTACTCCAGTTAACTAAAATGGTCATTGTGGAACACTCTAGTGTTTGAAATTGGTTCATTTGTGAACAAATGTGTTATGGAATGTGAATAAGTGTTAAATGGGGCATTGTTGAACATCTTTTGATGTGTGTTGGATTGGTTCATCTTATTGATGAGTTTAGTGTGGTTCCTTACTTTGGAATCATGCCCCGATTGTTGTTTAAGCAAGTATTCATTACTATGCTCGTGTTTAAAGTCCAGCTGGTACTTGTTGTGGAGTCGGGCAGTGGTAGGGATTATAATGGCACACGAGCCAAGTTCATTGTAAGACTTCTACCATTGGTTTCCCATTTTTAACCCCCTTATTTGGGTCACGAATTGGGTTTGGGCTAGCTCTCCTTTGTGTGAGTTTAGTCACCGTTTGGGTTATGACTTTGTGTCATTTCCCCCCGTTGTTGTTGTTGTTGTTGTTGTTTGGTTCATGAACCGGTTTCAGCCCTTTGGTGCTGCTCAGTTGATACCTCTCAGATGGTTATATGTTTGATTCGAGAACTTTGACTCAGTATCCACAGTTGAGTGTTTATTTCCGCCTGACGTGTGGAAAGATGAGTTGGCTTTGCCTATCATGTTACGTGCTATGTGAATGTTTATTGGCATTGTTCAATTATGAGTATCATTTCAGCATGTAACGTAGTTGCATTTTAGTAGCTTACTGAGATTCATTCTCACCCTTTATTTGTTTACTGTTTTAGATAAAGGAGAATCCAGGGGATAGGTCACTTCACAAGGGAGGACGTCGAGGTGGTGATTTTGGGTAAGACATTTTGGGTAAGTAAGTTTGGTATGTAAAGGCTACATTATGTAAATGTATAACCTTTTGGGTAGTGTACCCGTAACTTCATCTTTGTATCACCTATTTTTGGAACATGTTGGTGATTTGTAAATTTATAAGTAAAGTGTGTAAGCCTTATGGCTAAGTACTTTGGATTGTGAAAGTTTGTTTGTGTGGAATGAAGTCAAGTTTTAAGTAAATGTATTTGGTTATATGAAACTTTTATGAAAGTACATTTCAATTTTTTTTCCTAAAATGTTTTATGACGTCTTTCGATCGTGTCCCGAGCGTGGGGCCAAGTAGGACCACGGGTACGGGGCGCGACAATACACCATTATAAATACTATTAATATCATTTTTTAGATTCACATTAACATAATTATAAGTAGCATTTATAACTGCTCAAAGTTCCCTCGTAGTAACAACGAAAAAAGGTGGACTATCTTTCTGGGACGGAGGGAGTATTATTCAATTGGGAGAAAGGTACGAAAGGCCTCTTGGCCTAACGGTATCCGGTGCGTGCGTAGAGTCCCCTTAGGGTTAGGGAGAGGTCTCAAGTGGAAGAAATTGACCTCTAATGACTTACTTAGGGTTGTAATATAATGAAAATTTCTTTAAATTAAATGGTACCAACTTTCTTAAATTTCTTTAGTGATCAGCTACCAACAACAAGAGAGGGCAACCAAAGGTCGAAAGTGGGAATAAAATAGGAGTACAAGCCTTGTTGTCATCGCTGGAAAACTAACACGCGACACACACCCGCATTTCTCCTCCTCCTCTTATTCATCCTCTACCTAGAAAAAGAAAAAAAGGGAATTTTAGAGAGGTAAAGATATGAACATTTTACTGTACAAAACTCAGGTGAAAACAAAAGGCAGCACAAACTTGTAGATTTACTTTATCAAACAAAAGGACAACTTAAAACATAACACCATAATAATATTATGTTGTAATCTTAATGACATGTTTTTACACCTCCAATTCAAGTTTAATTGCAAAATTGAACAAGGCAATGGATTTTAGCAGGAGAAAATTTAATTCCAATGTTGTAACTTCACATTTAATTTAAGGTTTTAACTTGATAAATAGTAGCCAAGAATTGAGTATAATATATAACTTAGAATAATACTAGGAGCACAAAAAAATCACAAAATTCTGCTCACAAAATCTTAGGTGTCATGATTTTATTGGTGTTTTTAAGTAGAGGGTGACGGGTCCATTATCGATACAACCAATAAAATATCGCCAACTCATTTTGTGAGCGAGATTTTGTTAACTTATTTTGTGCCTCTATAATTGATCTATAAGCTATACATTTTTATTTTTATGTAAGTTCAAGTGATAATTACTTCATATTTTGCCCATCACTTTTTTTTTTTAAGTGATGGGCAAGTTATGAAGTGTGCAATGGCTAAAAGTAACATATTTCCCCTCCGTTTAAAATGATTGTCGTATTTGATCAGTCAAAGATATTTTTACTCAAATTACTTACTTTTCCAATTAGCTTGAAACAAAAAAGACATGTTAGTAATTGTATCCACAATTGTGATCTACTTAAGCTTTGAATTTGCAAAAATAGATAGTACTAAGTAATTATTCATTAATCATTTAATTTAGCCACAAAAAAAGAAAAAAAAACTTTTGTACAAGTAACCATGGTTAAGAAGGTTAGGTGCATTTGACTAGTCTGGTTTGGTAGGCGTCGTCTTTCCCTCTCCAACTCTCCATAAATCTCTCCTCTCTCGAGTCTCTCCAACCACACCACAAATTCACCAAATTTCGGAAGAGAGAGAGAGAGAGAGAGAAAAAGAAAGAAGAAAGCCAACTTCCATTTTTCTCTCTCTTACTCCCAATTCTTCTACTAAAGCTCGTTTCTCGCCGGCCAAACAGTATCACACAGAAATCAAACTCTTGATTTTATCAGCTCCGGCGACATGGAATCCGATTCAATGAAAGTTTCGCCATTCGATCTGGTTACAGCTATTCTGAAAGGACGAGTTTTCGATCAGTCTAACGTATCGGAATCAGGTGAATCGACTTTACCGCCGGCGCTCGCGATGTTGCTGGAGAATAGAGAGTTACTGATGTTATTGACTACGTCGGTGGCGGTTTTGATTGGATGCGTCGTCGTTTTGGTGTGGCGGAGATCGTCGTCGCAGAAGTCGGCTAAATCTATTGAGGTGCCGAGAATTGTGGTGCCGAAATTTGAAGAGCCTGATGTTGACGACGGGAAGAAGAAGGTCACCATCTTTTTTGGAACTCAAACCGGTACCGCTGAAGGTTTTGCTAAGGTTTGTGAACAAGTGATTTTATTGCCGCTTTCAAATTGGTTATTTGATTGTTTAGTTGAGATTAATTGTTTTGGTGATTGTTATTTAGGCACTTATGGAGGAAGCTAAAGCTCGATATGAAAAGGCAGTTTTCAAAGTGGTCGATTTGGTGAGGTTTTAAACTGCTTTTCTATTTCACTTTGTTTAGAAAAAGGGCTGGATTGGTTATGTCTAGAATTGACTGGTTTATCTGCAATCGGTACTTCATTTCGATTCTGCTAACTCCCGTCATAAACTGACATTGATGAATTTCATGTTAACATATATTTACATCATTTTTATGTTTTAAAGTTGGTGTGGAGGGGTGAATTCTGAATTTCTGATACAATTGTGGTGTAATGTACTAGGATGATTATGCTGCCGATGATGATGAGTATGAGGAGAAATTGAAGAAGGAATCTTTGGCTTTTTTCTTTTTGGCTACGTGAGTCTTATTAACTCTTGCATTTTAGTTTTGGTAGAATTTAGGTTGTTAAATACCGATTAATTGACTTTGGTTTTGTTGATGGTTTAGATATGGTGATGGTGAGCCAACTGATAATGCAGCTAGATTTTACAAATGGTTTACAGAGGTATGTTTTCTGCACTAAGTAAATCTACCGCACAATGGACTTCTATTTTTAACCATCCTCTTGGTGTTGACTTTTGATTAAAATGTTCTGTAGGGAAATGAGAGAGGAGAGTGGCTTCAAAATCTTCAGTACGGTGTATTTGGCCTTGGGAATAGGCAATATGAGCATTTCAATAAGGTCGATATCATGTTTTTTTTTTTTGTGAATCTGATTATTACCAGTTGGTATACGTCGGTGCTTTTATATTTAGCTGAAATCTCAATTTTGTTTTGTTTTTGGATGAATAGATTGCAAAGGTGGTGGACGATGGCTTTGTTGAGCAAGGTATGCTCTTTTCTTGTCTTTTTTTTCTTAAATGTTCTTCTTTAGAGGAAGAAGGTATAGGAGAGTATTATTACTGTATCATTCATATATGCAATGCCGTTGACCAATTGCTGATAGTTTGCAAGAATCTTCCTTGTGTTATTTGAAAAGGCTGAGCTACTTTACTTATTTGTTTGGGCAAAATTGCCTTTATCTATAAATTCTAGAGTTTTCATGCATAGCTTCAGACATTATTGTTAGATAAAGTAGTCTTCTCCAATCAAAAGTCACAAAATATATCATAACTGTAGCTAACGACATTCCGTTAAGGTCCAGTATAGTCATCCTCATGTATTCGTAAATCCTATTTTCTTGAACATTGGCTTACATATGAGCTGCATTGTTATATCTATTCCCCCTTCACAAGTATCTTTCTTCAGACTATCAATAATGGCGGTATATTTAGTCCCATTTTATTTCATTTACCCGCCTCAAGTTGCGATTTGGGGTAATTCTCTAAGAACACAGAGTGTGTCCATTTTCTTTGGAGAATGCTGCTTGGTGGAAGGTGCCGCCAGATGTTGTATCGACAGTAACGCTTTCTGTACCTCATTGTTTGGGAAATTTTCTATTCCCCTCTCTCCCTCTCTCTATTTTCTTCTTGTTCTTCCTCCTCTTCTTTTTCCCTTTTTTTTTTTTTGAAATTATTATTGATGTAATTTTTTTTTTAAAATGGGATAATTCTTGATGTTTACTGACTCTAATTTTCTTAAGTAGAATCAGTACCATATAATACTCCCTCTGTCCCAAAATGATCTTCCCATTTGTCATTTTTCATTGTCTCCAAAAGTTCTTCCCATTTCTACAAATTGGGCTTTAAAGTGCATAAATAAAACATGCCTAGTGAAGCAAGTGTTCATATCCTTAAAAAGTTTTAATGGTCAAATGAGAAGATCATTTTGGGACAAGAGGGAGTAGCATATAACAATTTTATTAATGATAATTGGCCTTTGCAATTGTGCCCCCTCCTTCCCATTTTCTTATAAGCTTAACTTGACCGAACATTATATGCAGGTGCAAAGCGCCTTGTTCCAGTTGGTCTTGGAGATGATGATCAATGCATAGAAGATGACTTCACTGCATGGTAATAGAAGCATTTTTTTAATCTTGAAAGCTGTGATGTCATATGTTTTTACATTATACATATGTTGACATAAGGTTAATATATTCAACTACCTTTTTGGTACTCAGGAAGGAGTTGGTGTGGCCCGAGTTGGATCAATTGCTTCGTGGCGAGGACGATACAGCTGCTGTCACTCCTTACACAGCTGCAGTATTGGAATACCGTGTTGAATTTCATGATCAAACAGAAAAATCTGTACAGGATCAAAGCTTCGCTCAGACAAATGGTCATACTGTTTATGACGCTCAACACCCATGCAGGTATCCAATAATGTTTTATGGTTGGATATCATGTGCCTGGCTTGTTGAATATTTTTTGTTTCTATATGACCTAACACATGTCCTTTGTGCATGAAGATCTAATGTGGCTATCAAACGGGAGCTTCATTCGCCGGCATCTGACCGTTCTTGCATTCATTTGGAATTCGACATTTCGCACACTGGACTCGCGTAAGTTGATTTTCTATTTTTCCTTTTTTTTTCATGCACTTTTATGGTGATTTCCTCTTGTCAACGGTCGACCTTTTGTTTGGTGCGGGAATGTTTTTTTTTCCTTTTTGGTGGCATTATTTGAATCACGCTCAAATATGTTTGTACTTCCTCTTCAGATATGAAACTGGGGACCATGTGGGTGTCTTTTGTGAGAATCTGAGTGAAGTAGTGGACGAGGCAGAAAAATTATTCAGTATAGCACCAGATACATTTTTCTCGGTTCACACTGATAAAGAGGATGGAACACCTTTTGGTGGAAGCTCCTTACCACCTCCCTTCCCACCCTGCACTTTAAGAACAGCACTGGCCCGCTATGCAGATCTCTTGAATTCTCCCAAAAAGGTATGTCCATTCTTTCACCTCTATTGTTGTATCGACTTCTTTAGATTTCAATTAGTATTTTTTCTAAACCTGTAATTTTATTTCCCAGTCTTCTTTACTCGCACTTGCTACTTATGCTTCTGATCCAAGTGAAGCTGATCGACTAAAACATCTTGCATCGCCTGCCGGAAAGGTGTGGATATCTTCATGTGAATTTGATATTGATTTGTTTAATACGTTGTTCTTCGTACGGCTATTTATCTTGCTGCCTTCAGGATGAATATGCTCAATGGGTTGTTGCAAGTCAAAGAAGCCTCCTTGAAATTATGCAAGAATTCCCATCAGCCAGACCGCCACTTGGAGTTTTCTTTGCAGCAGTTGCACCACGCTTGCAGCCCAGATTTTATTCTATTTCTTCCTCCCCCAAGTAAGTAGATACCATCGCAAACCACTTGCCTCGTTTTATCCTTTGAGTTAGCGGTGGAGTATAGTGCTGTTACATTATACATTAACATATTTGGTTTTATGTATTAATTATCTCCGACCTATTTCTGCAGGATGGCACCATCTAGAATTCATGTTACTTGCGCCCTAGTTCACGAGAAAACTCCTGCAGGACGAATTCATAAAGGAGTGTGTTCGACATGGATGAAGGTACTAATTTGACCTACCCAAAATGAGTCTTCCCAGAAGTATATGTCGTCACTCCTTAAATATTTTGCAAATCTGGATGATTTGTATTTTGTGAATCTTCTTGATTTGGCTTACCTTCGTAAAACTCTAGAATTCCACTTATGATTGTTTAATTTTTTTTAATTTTTTTTTTAATTTTTGTACAGAATGCTGTACCTTTGGAGGAAAGCAGTGATTGCAGCTGGGCTCCCATATTTGTGAGGCAATCTAACTTCAGGCTTCCTTCTGATCCTAAAGTTCCTATAATCATGATTGGCCCTGGAACTGGATTGGCTCCTTTTAGAGGTTTCTTGCAGGTATAAGCACAGATCAAATGTTGTGTCACATTAAATATGTTGTGGGTATTGTCGTGCAAGACTTGAACGATACTGTAAAACTCATTTCAGGAAAGATTAGCCCAGAAGGAAGCTGGAACTGAACTAGGATCTGCCATCTTGTTCTTTGGATGTAGGAACCGTAAAGTGGTAAGCATTTCTTGATCTCAGTAACAAGATTGTTTTGTGTACGTGTCTCAAATTTTAATCCCAAAACTATTTGTACGTGTAGGATTTCATTTACGAGGATGAACTGAACAACTTTGTTGAAACTGGTGCTCTTTCTGAATTGGTTGTTGCTTTCTCGCGTGAGGGCCCCACAAAGGAGTATGTGCAACATAAGATGACCGAGAGGGTATGCAAAAAATTTAAACTGATCAAGAAACGTTGAAAATCAGGCTGTAGCATAACTTTAGGCAGGTTTTATTAGAAATTGATGAGCAATTATTTTCTTGTCTCCAGGCTTCGGAAATCTGGAACTTGATTTCTCAGGGAGCATATGTTTATGTCTGTGGTGATGCTAAAGGCATGGCCAAGGATGTTCACCGAACTCTCCACACCATTTTGATAGAGCAGGTATGTTCATTTTCATGAAATCTTGGTTTATTTCCCTGACAGTTGGACATTACGTAGATTCATTTTCGACCAATCAATCATTTAGTCAAGTTAGGTTGATGAATTTTAGATGCAACTACCACCCTTCAAACAATTTTATGGTTCAGAAATGAACGCCAAAAGGAGAGTTGCTTTCATTACCTGTGGCCCTACACGTTTCAGTTTTCCACTGAGATTATATTATGTCATGGGTAGGTGGGTCGGCTGCAGTGTTAACCAGTATCATATACTCCCTCCGTCCTGAAAAGATAGTCTCATTTGACTTTTGATAATGGTCAACACTGGTGAACTTTAACCACACATTAGTGTCAATCTAATCATTGGGATGATTAGATTGACATCTGGGATTTTTGTGGGGTTGTCCTGAGATTGAAAAGACTAGAATAAATGTTTTCATACTCTCTTTCTCTCTCTGACATATCCACACACAAACACATGCACGTGTCTTTACGGGTGCCACACCTGTTGTGAATGGACTTATTTACCCCTCCCCAGTCCACACCGGCTTAACAACATTACGTGTTCATAATAAGTAGGTCAGCCTAACCACATGCACTATTTCTCATTTCAGGGATCACTAGATAGTTCCAAAGCAGAGAGCATGGTGAAAAATCTACAAATGAACGGCAGATATCTTCGTGATGTATGGTAAATTTATAATTTCCGGTGCCACCCCTTCTTAAACGAGTAAAAGGTAGAAGGGAAAAGAAACAATCCTTAAACCACATACTTGCTGAGGCCTACTTATTTGGAAATGAAAGTACTACAGTAAGAAGGCGATGTACGAAGGTGTGCGTACTGAATGGCTTTCGATCCTTGATTCTTTTTTCACATTTCCGCCTAAACCATTTTTTTTTTTTTTGGTTCGTGTAATTTATATATGAACACAATATTTATTAGTAATAATAATGTTTGTAGTGATAGTTTACTGAACTTATCTATTTTGCGAGGCAGACATGTAAACTGAATTCATATACTAGTAGTTAAATGTAACTGGTTTGAGGAAAGTATTAAACATACAATATTACAGCAATCGCTGTCGTATCTTCTCTTTTTGCTGCTATACAAGAGGTGAGTTTTTTTTTTTTTTTTTTTTGGCATTTCTCATAAGGTATGTATGTATATGAATACATATTCCTTCCCAGATTGTCTCTAACCAAGTTGTTTTCACATGACTTTTTCTCCTCGTCATGGTTATTGTACAACACAATGACAAACAAATCTTTTACACTCTCCGTCGTCTTGAAGAATTGTTATGGTTAACTAGTCAATGTTTTTATTGGACCGTGCTTTACTTACTTTTGTGGCACGATTTCCCTAGGTGTACATTGTGATATTTATGATAATGTCATCGTTTACGATTAGAAATGGAAGTGCTGAAATAACATATGGTGTGGAATGGCTTGCGAATTTAAGTTACTTGTACGATTTCTATCTCAAAGAAAGTTAGGGCTGTACGTTATTGATGCCTTGTATATGGGACCTAATTACCTATTTTTTACTCAATTGTCGAATAAATAGCACAAATGCAAAAGAAGATGAGCTTGAAAAGAAAAGGGTTGGGAACTTTGTTGAATTATTTGAATAGTGACAATATCCAAATGATCTCTAAGGTTTGAGGCACCCAACTACCACCAAATTCCTTTAGACAATTGAATATGAATGGAAAGCACATGTCCCTTTCCAATTTGTATTGTCATTCTAATTATTTTTTGTCAACTTTCAATGATTAAAACAAAAGAGAAAAAAATATACTCCCTCCGTCTCAGTTTAAGGTTTTTAGTTTGACTAGACACGCTTATTAAGAAATCAAGGCAAAAACAAAAGAAATGAGTCAACCAAAAGTAGAGAGTGAAGGATATAAATGTCCAAAACACTATTCATGAGTGTCCATTTTGATCACAACTTTGTCACTAAATGTTTTTTTTTTCACCGGTCTCTTTATACTTGCAAAAACTAAATGTTTGTAACGAGGATTACAAGATTATATGTGAATTTTTCCACCAAATTGTACAAAAAGTTGTCCCTTAAATTAAATTTAGACACTCATTTAGAGACAGAGTATCATATTTCACCGTTTTTTTTTTTTTTTTTTTTGTTTTTTTGAAACATTTCACCGCTGGTTTTTAAGATTGATGATTTTATTTGTTTGTCTATTGGTTGTTCCATTGTGTATAGCATTATAATTATTTTCCCCTTTGAAAATGAAATATTAATTTTGGGTGAGGTCCCTCTCATAACAAGAGACTTTACCAAGTTAAAAAACAACAACATTAAAATAAAAAACTAAAAGACTTTGTCAAAATTGCCGCGGTCGTAGAAAATGCTTTTGAATTGGTGTGGTTGTTGCAAGTGCATTCTTTAACTTTATTCGACTCTTGAAACTTTTCTATATTGTGCTTATTATTTTATTTTTGTGTGATACATCACGGTCACATCACATGGTTTCTGTTGGAATTATTAAATTTGGAGTAGAGATAGTCAATGATGAATTCGTAGCATATAAAATGATCATACATATTGATGAAGTAACCCAAATATTTTTAAAGGATCGTCTCATTTCAAATTGCAAAAGTTGCCAAAAAGGGTGTCCCAACTAAAACTGCAAAATCCAAAAATGGCAAGTTTTAACCCACTTGCACACTCACATCCCTTAACCCACTAACTATTCTCTACCTCACTTTCTCTCTCCCACTCAACTATCAACACTCACAACACATCACCTTTTTCACTTTTTCCCTTAATCCCGTGTCAACCTAATATTTGCAATTTGAAATGGGACGGAGGGAGTATACATTTTCATGAACTAACCCTGATAATTTTAATGAACTAATCACTAATCCAATAAAATTCAATTGTATCGTACTTTTAGTGAGACCTAATCTAGTGGATTAGAAGTCGACTATTGTACAATTCAACTATTGCTTCAATTACACGCACCTTTCTTAATACACACCTACTGATGCGGAAGCAAGAGTAGAAGATAATTGAAAAGAGCTGATGTTGAGCTTCAAGTGTGTGAACCAAACTTTGGGGTTCAATCTAAGCCCAATCTTTGTTAATGTGATTAGTTGTGCTTAAATGGGTGGGCCAATTTTTTTGAGCAGTTTTTGGAAATTATTTCGTTCGGGTTATATCTACGTTTTGATAGTTCGGATATGACTACTTGTGGCTTTTTTGAGGATAAGTTCTTAAGGAGTTATGGCTGTTCAAATCTGACTGTTCAGATTAGCCGAATTTATATTGTTTTCATTATTTAGTTCTTATCTTTATTTTTCTTATCCATGAATAATTAATGTTTAGTTTATCCTAACTTAGAAGGATGTTCCAAGATTATTATAAATACCTTACAACATGTATTTGTATGGGATAGAGTGAATGAATAAAATTTTCCTTTGTAAAGTTTGCAAACTTGCTTCAATTCTTGCGAGGTTTAAAACCCTTCTGGCCTTGCGAGGACAACCCTAATCTTGCGAGATTAGGTTTGTCTAGTTTTAGCTCTTGTTCCTTGCGAGGTTCTTGCGTTAATCCATATCCATTCCATGTAAACACTAACTTTACATCTCACTTGTACCCTATACAATGCACCCATTTTTCCCGTCAAAATACCCCCAATCCCTTCTTCCCCACCATCACCAGAAAACGCTCGAGGACATTCCCAGTAAAAACCCACCCAACTTTCATGATCAAATATATGATGACGGAGACGGTACTCATTTTCAAATAAAACATCCACATAAATCTGAATTACAGATTTCGCCTTTAACAACAATATTGGAGAGTTTAAAAAACAAGTACTAGTAGTCAAGACCTCTCTACTTCCACTTCAAGCTAAAAGGGGCAAAAGGAATTGTTTAGTACAAATAGACGTAAACTTCAACTCCTGCCAACATTCTCCGTCCCTCTCAGTCTCGGTCTGCTTCTTCTATTTCTTCATCCTCAGGTACCCCACGAAGATAGAGAACATTGTTGCATCTGCACATGTATTTTATCATTTAGGAGTATGATACTGTAGTTCTTAACAGCTATCCCAGATTCAAATTAAAAGGAATAATAACTCTTTAACGCTTTTTGATGTGTGGATATTGAGGGTGCTTTGGAGGGAAACCATACGTGAAGGAACATAGTTAGATAGATGAAGTTTAGAATCATAAGTTACCGTATCAAAATTTCTCCAAGATTTCCAGTGAATTGTCCATCAATATATTCTTCAGAATTGGCCAGCTGACAAGTCCAGAAAATTGAGGTAAGATTAATTTTCAAATAAGTCCACAATAAAATAAACATCTTGTTCAATGTGGCCCGTACACACAACTGATCTGAACTTTGACTAACATTTTATGTTTAAACTATTAATCTCCATAAAAATTTAAAAATGGTGATTATATAACCACACTATCAATAACTATTTTTAAATTTTTATGGAGATAACTTTCCAAAAATTAAATTAAATTAAGGAGATAAATAATTTAGCATAAAATGTTAGTCAAAGTTCAAGTAGGTTTGACCAAAAGTAACCCTTATTATGGGACGGAGGGAGTATAAATCAAAAGATACAGGTGTATGCACAGACAACATGCAGCAAGGATGATAAGTCAAAAGAAAGATTATGCCAGTACCTGCAAGTTCATGTAGGAATCCACTGAGACAAGATAACCTGAAAGTAAACCCCATACATTAGAGATTTTATTACATGATTAAGCAAGATCCCGTAAAGTAAATTACAACATCATAGTAGATTGTTTCATAACAGATTAAAGTAGAGATAGAAAGTTCCTTCTGAAGCATATACCTTTGTACTCCATTCCCCATTTAAGTTTCACAATGACAGGTTTTCCAGTCAAATTGTTCAAGAACGGTTTGGGATTAACTGGTACAGTCTGCAATATTCAGGTAGAAAATTTAATGTAACTGACACAGTAAATTGTGAAATGTCGCTATAAATGTGGAAACAGAGGTAACACTATAAACAATATATCATTGCACGGTGTACATAACTCGGTTTCGGTTTTGGTTTACAGGCGAACTAAAGACCAACCCGTGTCTAATCAGCTAGCATATAGCAAGGACCAAATGGGACTGAACCATTTGAAGTGTGAAATCAGACCAAACAAAACCAAACCCTGTTTGATAAGTTCAGTTGGTTCAAATTATACTTTTTTCAATATTGTAGAATTTGTGAAAATATATTAACTATTGAAAACTAGACGTACATTGCATAAATAATTGATATATAAGCCATTCTTAAACAAGACCATAATAAATAAAAGACGAAGTTCTCAAGGCATAAATTTCAATAAGATTAAGGGAAAAAAAAATACTCAATACAAAGAGTGACCCTGTTGTACTCCGTGCAATGGTTTGGTTAGATTGTGCAGTTCGGCTGCTTGTCTAGGTTGGTTATCAACCTACCCCATAGCTCTAGTTGTCAAGACCCAAAATGAACGCAGCCACTATTCTTAAAAGAATACAGTAAGCTAACCGACTGGTTCAGTTCGGTGGCTTCCATAGACCACCCTAATTCATTACTCCCTCCGTCCCAAAATACTTGTAGTTTTAGGATTTTCACACAAATTAAGAAAAGCAATAAATGCATGTCTAATGGACTAAAATACCCTTGAAATATTTCAAGTACCAAGACAATTAAATGCTTTTACAATGACGACAACTACCATCATAAATAAGGGTATATTTGACAAACAATGTCAAAGATGTCTAGATAAAAGCAAAACTACAAACATTTTGGGACAAATTTCAACCCCTTAAACTACATGTATTTTGGGACGGAGGGAGTATCATTTTATCCTCAGATTTGCGTGAAAAATAGAAACCACATGGAAAGGATATGCTAATAGAGCAGAATCAAGGGAATTTAACGTTCCAGGAGTAACCATTCAACAGTGTTAACAGTTGGTGAAGAGATAACCGATACTTTAAGTCCATTTGCTGTTACCAATGCTTTAGTAGCCTTGAAGAAGTGACCTAGACAGATTTACCGTAACAAAGTATATAGTTAAAAATAGATATGTAATGTTAGGCAAAGGTTTCTTGTGATAACAGAAGGTATTGATTATGAAATCCTAGAGGCTTTCACAAAATTTCAAGAAAGAAGTTCTAGAAGGACTCTTTTTTACAGACACATATGACTCTTCAACTGACTCACAATGCAGTGATTGCACTTTCCAAGAGAGTACTCGGTGATCCAATATTAAGACCCTAATAAATTGTTAGCTTCAATATTGAAGCTATGATTTCAACTTTATCAAGGAAACTTTTTTCTTTCATTTTTGTTGTTTTTTTGGTCATATGACAGTTCATTAAGGCCAACTTGCACATACATTAGCTTTCCCACCCTCCCCAGGCTGGTCCAAGAGAGGCGTGAAAAATTACTTCCTGTGCATTGGTTCAGGATGATCCCCAAGTATCCAAATTATGCACAAGTAGCCCCAAACCAGCCAAATAAACCTTTTCAAAAACCAATCCTTCCCAAAGTAAATTATATGGGGCAAGCTTAGTTCTTCATTAGATCCAGTCCTATATCAACCCCACTCACAGATATGTGCATCAAACTATCCCCGGGTTTTAGAAAATGGCTTCACTGCAGGTTTCAATGGAACCACCAAACAATCTAAAGATGCCAAAAGAACCACGCCAACTTCCTTCAAGTGCGACAATTCAAAAGGGAATATCAACCTCTTCAAGTGGGACAGAGGTAGTAAAATACTTATTAGACAATTTACTCCAAGTAAAATTTGGGGATTATTGGACAAAGTTGATGCTGCATTCCAAAAGTGGCTAGTAGAAGAAAAAATCATTCACACAATAACTGTATGACCACCGAAAGTGTAGAGTATATTAGTGGCCCATGTAATGTAAAGTAAAGCACCATCTTTGTTGGACCTGAGTGAATGACTCTTTCAACCTACAAAATACTCCCTCCGTCTCAAAATATTGTTCATTTTTTTTTTATTTTAGAGCGAAGGAATTTTGGACAATAATTCAGTTAATTCAATTATCCTAATAAAACTACAGCTAAAAGTTCATATTAATCTCAAAAGAGAGGGAACAACATTTTGAGACGGAAGGAGTAAGAAAAAGTTAAAAAGTTTTTTTTTAAAAAAGGGGCAGTATACCAATCAGTTCACTGGTCATCCCAATGGTCATTTAGGGAGAAAAAAATAAAAAAACTCAGGGGGGGGGGGGGGGGGAGTCGCCCCTGCTTGCCCCCATGTAGCTCCGCCATTGCCCATATCAAACTCTTAAGAGAATTCAGTAAATTTCCACAAATTATGAGGAAGGGTGATGTGGAGAATGCTATAAACAGAAAGCTCTGTAGGGGGCCGGTGAAATTATCTCCATTCACAACCTAGAGTCAAGTTTTTCAAACTCTTTAGGTATCAAGTTTGTAAGGGCGTCACATATAGAGCCAAAGGACCACAGTAATTTGACTTATCCAATGCAGAACCATTAAAACCTTAATAACCAAAATCAAATGCTAATTAAAAAGTATCATGGGCATTGATCACTGACCTATGGATTCTAGTTCTTCACGATAACAGGTGCTTCCATAGTTTCTGAAGATCCTTTACTATCTATCTCTAGGCATAGTTGTGAAAGGCTAGCGCCTTCCTCGCCCACCTTGCCTTTTTGGCGCCTTTAGGGGTCGACCGCCTTTTGGTTTTATGGCGGGCTGTTCCACGCCATTTTGGCCTAGGTGACGCCTTTGTTGGTTATGGCAAGAGGCGGGAGGCACTTGCCTTTTTCTAAAGATAGCCCTACTTATCTCGTGTGATTGAAAGAAAATAAGTGCGATAAACAACGAATTAGAACGATGACAAAGAAGTGTGACAAAAACCTTATCGATAGCTTGCTTTATTTTAATATTCAAATGGAGGTTTGCAATTTTTATTATGTTTACTAATTTGCTTTGTTTTTTCTCTTTACTTTGGATCTCTTTTGTTATTTGAAGTTTTAATCATCTCTTATATTTTTTTCCAAGTATGGATTTATATGTTTGGAATTATATATTATAGCTTAATTTCGTATATTATTCTCTTTTCTAGCATGTTTGAAATTTATTTTCACGCTTTCAAATGACTACTTGTTTACTAATTTGAAAATCAAGTGTGTCTTTTGTCTAACGATTCTCTTTTTTGGGGTTTTAGTTGTGTTAAGTTTCTATTGGGTAGAATTGTGACGTTTCGTTAATGCAATATTCTAGTTCATAACATGTTTAAGCCTTGTTTAATATATGTTACATATATATTCTTATACTATATTTTTTATTCTATTTTACCGCCTTGCTCGCCTTTCGGCCGCCTTTCATCCGCCTCGCCTTTCGCCGTTTAGAGGAACCTCTCGCCCGCCTCTCGACTTTCGCCTTTAACAACTATGTCTCTAGGTTATAATCATAGTCAAAACTTTACAGCACAAATCACAAAGCTTATAGGCCAATGTCCTTCACCTACCCCTACCCACAAAATTCACATCATAAAGTGGAAAATGGAGTAAAAGTCAAAGAAAAAGTAGCATTTTCGTAGTTCACAGTACAATTCTAGTCTAGAATACACAAACATGTGTAAAAGGATAAATGAATCGTATATAAGCTACCAACTAGCAGCAGATGGTTCCAGCAAGTACTAGCGTGTAAACCTATCAGTCCTTCGACTATTTTCGAAACTTGAATTGCATAAGCTTAAAAAGTAGCATCATCAAACAAATAGCGGGTACAACTACACCTTTTGTTTTACTCAAATAGTCCAAGTTTTGAAGTCAGACACTTTTAGGGTGTAAATACTATTTTTTCTTAAAACCCTTGGAGCATCCACAATGGTAGAGCTTTTTCAAGTTGCCTTTTTATGATTTTTCACATGCCAAGTCAATAAATAAGAACCTCAAAGCTTTTTCCACAATGGTAGAGCTCTTAAAATTTAATGACTAGTATGGGTAATTAGTGAAAAGTTAATGAAAGAGCCCATGGAAAGAGCTCTTTGTGGAAAGAGCTACTCTTTAGTAAGGAGCTTTTTCAAAAACTCCACAATGGTAAAGAGCTTTTTCATGAACCTAAAAACCTCTTTAAAAGATCCCATTGTGGATGCTCTTATGTTCTTAAGAAAAAGATAGTTTGCTAACCTATCAAAGAATCAAATAAATCTCCTCAGCCAATTGTGGGTTCTATTGTTCTCATGGAAAGATTTGGATAAACGTAATAATCATTTCAAATCTCTTAAGAGGTGTCTGCAACGTCAAACAACAGCTAGGAGTCTTTAAATGGAACGTAAAAACAGTTCCCATCACTCTGTCCATCACCGGAGCATCATTTTCAACCTTCCAGGTGAACCGATTAAAATTGCAATATACATTTATTTCCTAGAACTTTTTACTTCAAATTAAATCTTAGCTCACAACACAAACATAAACGAAAAATCAACAACACAAGCAAGTGTGCCTCATTCTGAGCTAATCATCTAAAGTACCAATCAAAACAAAGCGATACAAGTACAATCTTAAACATTTCACCAAGCAATACTCAAAAGCTATTCAAAAACCTAAAACCCTAGATGATGCTCAACATTGCTAACCAAAAAGATCTACACGTAAAATATATGCACAAATAAACTGGAGTTTTGTTTGAAAAGGGAAATTCTTACTGCCATTGTTGACCGGCGACTAGAGCTTCTCGGTCGGCTGTAGTTCGCACTTCGATTCCACAGGTCCGGCGGAAGGGGGTTTGGGGGTTTTGTGAGATTTGCTACTTTACAATTACATCCACTTATATGAATTTTGGTTAAGTGACCCCTAAATCCTTTAAATATTGGTTATATACAATTCGCCCCTCATTCTTTTTCTTCTTTCACCCATCTAATAACGAGTGTTGTGTTTCTTGCATAGTTCAACGCACAATGTCACAAACACAAACCGGCAAGGCAATGCTAGGGGGCACAAAATAAGTACAAAAAATTAAGGACACAAAATGATGTGACGATATTTTATTGGTTGCATCGATTGTGGACCCGACACATTCTAACTAAAAACATCAATACAATCATGACACATCATTTTATGGCATTTTTTGTGACTTTATATTTACTCAACGAAAAATGCATCGAGAGTTTCACAATTCACCTCAAAATTTTTTTGAGAGTTTCACAATTCACCTCAAAATTATGTCTCATAATTTTTAAATTTGCTCTTCAAGAATAAATTTAAACTTTTTACGGACATTCATTTTCATTTTACAATAAATAATAAGAATTTCCAGTTATCTCTGTTTCAAAAATATACTAATAGAATATTTCTTTTTTAAAAGTTTAATTTATATAATGCTATTGTGAGAGAGAGTACAAACAAGTGCAAGTAATTATTATTATGAATTTTTAAACTAATTATTGATAGCATTTTGATAAAATTGTTGAATCTTGCGTGCATAATTTAATTTTTACAGTTAAATTTTACATTTCAATAAATGAATTTTAAAAGAATAGTACATGTTCGTTTCTGTCAAATAACATATACACCATTTTTCTCGACATAAAAAGTAAAAGGTGATCTAAATATAAAATCGATGCAAGTTATCATAAGGGCAAATAGCACATTAGTGCCCCATAGGAGTTGCAATTTACTCCCTCCGTCCCAGCTCACTTGAGACTTTTTGACCAAAATTGGTCAACTTAAGGTCGGTTTGACCAACACATTATAGAAATATTTATGTTCCAAAAAAAATTCAAAAAATTGTTATTGAGAGGATTTTTAATGGTGATCATTTTACATTTTTTTAATTTTTATTCGGATCATAAATATTTCTATAAAGTGTTGGTCAAACCGACCTTAAGTTGACTAATTTTGGTCAAAAAGTCTCAAGTGAGCTGGGACGGAGGGAGTAAGTCCTAATGTTCTAATTTTGGCAATTTGGTGCCTAATCTTCACATTTTGTTGCGAAATGAATCTTTTTTGGATGATAATGGATGGAAGCTAACAGAATTAACCAAAAATCTAACGAGCTTATTTGAAACTTGCATTTCTTACCCAAAAAGTTCAATAGTTATTTATTTTGACCCAATTTTGTTAAAAACTTCACAACTCCCTAAATTATATATATATATAAATTAAAAAAAGAATGTATATTTAAATTAACCTAAATATATATATATAATAAATATCAAAGTAAAATATTGTTTATCATTTAAAATAATAAAAATTTTGTATAGTAGTGAAAATTAGAAAAATAAAAATGGCTTACACTAAAGTCATTTACATAATTCTAATTCCTTAAGTAAAGGGATAAAACTATGTTTTAAAAAAATAAATGGCTAAATTTAGATATTAATCCATAGATAATAGCCTTAAAAAACTTCTTTTGACCTAAATTTGCTTGGAGAGGGAAAATAAAACCCAAACTTCTACTTTCGTCGTCCCCTTCCCCCTACCCTACCCCACCCACCTAACTACTGGCCACCCACATCTCTTTTTCTCCTATGCTTTCTCTAACTCCCACGAAGCCAACTTGCGTTTATGGGTTAAAAAAAATTAATTTTTAAAGAAGCTCGTTAATTTTTTTTGTTAATTTTGTTAGCTTCCATCCATGACCATCCAAAAAAGACCTATTTCACCGCAAAAAGTGAACATTAGGCACCAAATTGCCAAAAGTGGAACATTAAAACCTAAATTGCAACTCATATGAAATTTTGGGGCACTAATGTGCTATTTGCCCTTATTATAAAGAGTAATAGGTGATGTAAATTAAAAAAAAATGAAGTCTTATGTATGAGACGGTCTCACACATGAGACAGATGTCGATGAGAGAAGAAATGAGTTTGCTCCGCCCCACTCATAAAGGACAAACTATTTACTCACTATCACGTGTGAGACCGTCTCACGCAAGTTTATAAAAAAAAAAAAAAAAAAAAAAAAGAATAGAGTAGGAAACGGAGGGCACCGACCGTCAAAGAGTCAAAGGTGCGAGCCGTTCGGCGAACGTAGCTCTGTCCTCCCCCATAGCCAATGCAAATCCCAAGTTACAAGAATTTTTCACTCACTTGTATTATTTTGTTTTCAGTTCTCTATAACTATTTTCACACACACAGTTTAATTTTAAATTTTGAGCTTACTTTTTGTTCACGCATATAATCAACAATCCCCATGAATGCTACCAGAAGTATTTAATTTAAATCAGCTAGTACTATACTACTCCGTATTACCCTCTCAATTTTGTAATGCGTTACTCCCTCCGTCTCAAAATACATATTCGTATAGTTTAAGGGGTTGAAATTTGTCCTAAAATATTTATAGTTTTGCTTTTATCTAGACATCTTTGACATTGTTTGTCAAATATACCCTTATTTATGATGGTAGTTGTCATTGTAAAAGCGTTTAATTGTCTTGGTAGTTGAAATATTTCAAGGGTAACTTAGTCCATTAGACATGTATTGATTGCTTTTCTTAATTTGTGTGAAAATCTTAGAACTACAAATATTTTGAGATGAAGAGAGTACTACATTATTAATTTTGTTGGGATTTGTAGAAATAAGCAGAATAAGTATTACACTTGAAAAAAGACTACTGATTACTCTATGTTCTAGAGTATATTACTCTATGTCAACTTTTCCTTTTTAGTTTGTCTCAGTGTATATGTTCACTTCCTAAAATGATAAATAATTTTACTATCCTTTCTACTCATTCTCTCTCCTACTTACTTTTATACTCGCAACACCAATCAATTTACTATTTTTCCCACTCATTCTCTCTCATACATTACTTTTATACTCACAACACTTAAATCACTTTCACTATTTTTTTATTTTCATGCAAATAAAAGGATGGATATATACTCTGATACGGAGGCGGAGGCGGAGGCGGAATTAATATGATCATGTACAATATGAAGAAGAAACAGTTTTAAGTAGTGTCCCCCGGGGCATAGCTCAGTGGTTTAGGAGGGAGACATAAGTTGCGCTGGAGGCATGCAGCGTGGGTTCGATTCCTGGTGGGAGCAATCCGTGCTGAGCAACCGTAGGCACAACGGAGTTCTTTGGTGCTGAGCAACCGTAGGCACAAGAGTTCTCCGGGCTCTTTTCCGGGGTCGAACCTTGTATTGTGTTACCAGTTGACATGTGCTCTAAACCTAGCTATTGAGGCACATCCCGCGATTTGCCGGGTGGTAGGGAAGAGGGACCGGAACTACTAGCCCCAGGACTAAACCTGGGCATCAAAAAAAAAAAAAAAAAAAAAAAAGAAAGAAACAGTTAAGTAGTATGACCACACCCACTTTTTGCATTCACAAGCAAACATCCCCTACACACTACACCTGCCTACTATTACTACTAGTTTTTTCATGTCAAGTCTCTATTACACACACAAGTTTTTTATTTTTATTTATTTTTTGGTTTGATGGAAATAACACACAAATACAAATAATACCAGAGAAAGAGGAACATGGACCTCTTTATTTGTAGGCTTTTTGATTTTGCTGCAGATATCAGATTTGAATGAGTTATATTTTATATACTCTCTCCGTCACATTTGAAGCTTCACTATTTTGGTGATGACACACAAATTAAGGAAAATGATGAGTGTAAGAAGGGTTGTGAGAGGGAAGAAGTTAGTGGGTATGACAAGTGGGGCCTACAATTTAAATTTGTGAGAGGGGAAAGTTAGTGGGTATAACAAGTTGGCCCCATAATTTAAGTACTCCCTCTGTCCTTCTTTAATCTACAAAATTTGTCATCTTAGTTGTCCCACTTTACTTTATAAAGTCCCAAAAGGGAAATATTTTAATACTTTTAAAATAATGGGACTCACTTATCTCACTCACAACAACTATCCACTTACTATTCTCTACCCCATTTTCTCTCTCTCAGTCAACTATCTGCACTCACAACACATCAACTTTTTCACTTTTTTCTTAAATAATGTGTCAAACCCAAAAATTGTAAGTTAAAGAGGGACGGAGGGAGTATGTGAGAGGAAGAATTGAGTGGGTATGACAAGTGGGGCCCATATTTTTTACCATTTTAGAAATGACGATGCTTTTAAGGGGACACCTATTTGGGTAAAAGATGAAGCTTCAAATGGGACGGAGGGAGTAATAAGTTACATTTTATAGTGTATGTGTTACATTTTAGGGGATAGATAATAATGAGTTACATATTTTATTACTCTCTCCGTCTCAAAATATTGTTCTTTTTTTGTCGTTACTATGCATGGATTTTGAGTAATATTTTTAGGTTAATTTAATAATAATAATAATAATAATAATAATAATAATCTTCAACTTGTGCTTGACACACCATCAACAATATCAATAACAAGTTTTAGATTTTCATTAAATTACTAAACACCTATTGTCCAAAGTTCAATTTGTAGTAACGATGAAAAAAGTGGGAACAACATTTTAGGACAGAGAGAGTATATAGTCACTACTACATTTAAGAGCTAATGTAACGCATCTAATGAATCTAATGCAACGATCCGTGAGAATGGCGTTGCATTATCTCATCTATGCAACGCTTTGTTTGAGTTATTGCAACACTATGACCTAAGCGTTACATTAAGTATTTTGGCGTTACATTAGATCCCTCTAATGCAATGGCTATATTACTAATGCAATACCTTCAATAACGCCATTGCATTAAGTTACTTGACGTTGCAATATATCATTCTAATGCAATGTCTATATAACTAATGCAACACCTTCAGTAACACTCTTACATTAAGTTACTTGGCGTTGCATTATATCTACTAAAAAGTTTCAAATAAAATTATCATAAAGAAATGAGAGACACGGGCAATAGGCTTTAATTTTTATGTATCCATGTATACATTTTTTATTTTTTCTGAATAGAGATGAATAATTTGGACTTTTTTTGATATTTTTTTTTTTTTCAAAAAGTTATAAAAAAAGTTAGAAAATAACTAAGCAAATGAAAGTATAAAAAAAGGAGTGAGGGACGGACTATTTTAATTTTATTATATATATGTAATTTTTTTAATTTTTTTTTGAAAATAGGAATAAATATTTTGGACATCAAAAGTCAAAGTTCACTTGTATTGACCATCAAAAGTCAAAAGTGAACCATTTTTCTGGGATGGAGGGAGTATTTAATTATTATTATAAATGTGTGTGATTACTAATAACACTAGTAATAATAAATTGAAATTAAAAGCATATGAGGTGTCATTTATTCATTGGTTGTTGAAGGTGCATTAGTTCAAAAATGTAGTAGTGAGTACTAACATGAGTTACATTTTTATACTCCCTCTGCCCCGGAAAGTTAATCTCATTTTGATTTTTAATGGTCAACTTAAATGAACTTTGACCAAGCATTGGTGTCATTCTAATGACAACAATGATGTTTTAAAAATTGTTATTGATGTATTACTTAATGATTTGTCGATTACAATTTTTAGAATTTCACTAGAATGATTAGATCGACATTAATGTTTGGTCAAAATTTATTTATGTTGACCATAAAAAATTAAAATAAGAATATTTTTCTGGGACAGAGGGGGTATTACATTGTAACTCGACTTATTCAAATCTGAGTTGTTCCTAACAATTTCTGAGCCAATAAAGCCTTTGAACTCATGTCTTTCTTTTTTTTTTTTCTTTTTTTTCAATTTGGTTTCAAAAAGTGTAACATTTTACTCCAAAAAAAAAAACTAATGGATTTATTTACCCATCAACATTAGGGGAGAAATTTGAAATCCGAGACAGTGAGTTGATACAGTAAAAGAACATAAGTGAGAAGTGAGAGTTGGAGTAATTGACAGTCATAATCGATTTAATGTCAACTCCTTTAATTTCTGAAAACGAAGAATCGACATCGAAAACGATAGCTCTGTCTCAGACACACCCTTAACCCTCACCCGACATTTCTGCACCTTCATTTCTCTCTCTCTCTCTCTCTCTCCCCCACACATTATACCCATTAATTTGATTTGGGAACGGTTGTAGCGAGCATTTTCGCTGTTTCAGTTAAATGTCAGGCGGGCGTACAAACTGCGCAACTAATATTAATTTAACAGAACCACCGAACGTACACGCACTTCCTCTCAACTTCCATCATAAAAAGAGTGGCGAAATCAGAAATATTCCGAAAAGGTATCAAGATTGTTTTATTAATGGATATTATAGTTGAGGTATTCAAATCTAAGCATACAAAAGGGTCAAAATAGTAATGTAGTGCGAAATTTACCTTAAATTACAGGTGTCGAACTGTATAAATTCATCAATTCTAGTACAAAGAAAACATTTTTAAAAAATCTTAAAGGTGATAATATTGACACGTTCTAAAATTAAAAGAGGTCCATTTTCTTCTTAACGTAGCTTCGCTACAGCTTACAAATAGTAGAACGCGACATAATCATCTCCATCTATTGCATCAAAACAACAAAAGCGCTCGCTACTACAGCAGTTTCAAATTCCGCACTACACCACAACAACATACTATAAACCCAACCCCTACCCAAAGTCTTACACACGCGCACACACACACTCTCTCTCTCTCTCTCTCTCTCATCCCTTACAAAAACCTAAAACATTTTCCATACATCTGAAAGAAGAGAAAGGAGAGAGAGAGAGAGGTATGAACAGTCAAGAAATACAAGCATCTATGGCGTTGAAGAGAAGGTGGCAAGAGAGGAGTACTCTTTCCCTACCAAACTTCATACCTAACCCTAATAATATGATGAATAATAACCCTTTGGGTGGATTTGATCATGAGGACCGGTTGATCTTCGGTGTGATCCCACCGGCGGTTACCGTGGTTCTTGAGGGCCGTTCGATCTGCCAGCGGATCAGCCTTCATAAGCATGACAACTACCAAAGCCTAGCTAAGGCCCTCCGCCATATGTTCGTTGTTGACGATGATGCAGATGCAAATTCAGATGCTGACGTGGATCTTTCCAATGCTGTGCCAGGTCATCTCATTGCTTATGAAGACATGGAGAATGATCTTCTTCTTGTTGGTGATCTTAATTGGAAGTAAGATATTTACCCTCTCTCTCTCTCTCTCTCTGTACATATATATAGATAGATAGATAGATATATAAATACAGTTTATGTTTGTTTCTTTGGTTCAAGGGATGCAAAAGGGTTTAACAATTTATTACACTGGAAAATTATTACACCATTTTTTGTAAGTCTCTATCTATATATTCTTCACATGATCCATTTATGCATACAAATAAGGTGAACAATGGTTTTTCAATTTTATTATTTGAGTTCATGTTCTTTATTCTTTAAATTTATACTCTTTAGATCTGTCTTAAAATAGGTGTCGTGTTTAAACCTAAGTAGATATTTATTCTTATTATCTGACATGTATGTGTGTGTATATATATATATAAAAAAAAAAAAAAAAAAAAAAAAGATGATATATATTCATGTATGACTTTTGTAGGGATTTTGTAAGGGTAGCGAAGAGGATTCGGATAGTGCCCGTGAAGGCGAATTCGAGGAAGGGGAGAAGTTTGAATTAGCTGCTTGAAATTGCAATGGTGTGTGTGTGTGGCCTATGATCTTGTTAAGTTGAAACAAAACCTAGCTTGCTAGTTTCTCAGTTGTTGAGAACTTAAAGAATCAATGATCAGTACTTCTTGAAATGATAAATTTTTAGAGTATTTGTGTTTATTGTAAATTAAAAGATTATATAAAGTTTATGATTCAGTACTACACACACAAGTGTTTTGAATGCTAATTAATTACTCGTAATTTAAATATTCTATAAATTACAAAAAGTGTTCTCTTTGCTGAGTTTGTTCACACACAGCATAAACTCTTCTCTTCTGGTCTAAGGTTTTATTCCCCCTCTTCAGTTGTTAAAAAAAAAAGCATGTGCCCTTTTTACCGTTGAGGAAGTTTCGTGTGAGATCTCACACGAGACAGCCAAAACCAATTGGCAATGGGAGGAGTAGCCCAGGATCATTATATAGCCGAAGCATAGCTTGTTAATTCCCGATGTGGGATAAACGTCTCTAACAAAAATGGGCTTGGCCCGCCCTCCTATAGGGGGCAAACCATTAAGTCTCTTAACGAGATCCATCTCACACAAATTTTTGTCTTTACCGTTTATGCATGCATGTCTTGAATTGATTACATTTCAAATAATATACAAACAAATACTCCCTTTGTCCCGCTTTAAGGTTCTTACTTTCCCTTTTAGTTTGTCCCAATTTAAGGTTCTTACTTTGTTTTATTACCTAAAATAGAAAGTGAGACCTACTTGTCATTCTCACAACAAAAACTCCTCACCCACTTTCTCTCTCCCACTTTACTTTTCATACTCACAACATTTATTTTTTCTTAATTTCTGTGCAAAGTCAAACTAAGAACTTTTAAATTGGGACGGAAGGAGTATGTTTTTAAAAAAATCTTAACAAGCCAACAACTACATTTATCAAGGGAGATGAAGATTTAGACCCAACACATTTTGTTTCTGGTTGAGTTAAGCTTGTATTTTTGTTTTCACACAGAGAAATCTTTTTTTTTTCCTTAATAAAAGGAGACCAACATAAGATCATAAGGTCGGATTTGAAACCGCTCATATAAAAGATTTGTTGCAACCCTCTTGCCAACTTGCACAGAGCATTCTCGCGTATCGAGGATTTGGAGAAAGGTCCCCACCGCAAAGGTGAAATGTAGGAAAATCTTCTGCATATGCAAGAGACTGCTTACAAAAATTGAGCCCATATCTTTAAAGTCACACAGCAACATCTCAACCACTGAGGCAAGGCTAATGTAATACTCACCTTAAACTAAATCAATGCCATTCATTCAATAATCAACAAAGAAATATCCAAATCTCGGCTAGTTGAATAATTAGGCAGGAGTGATTCAACGTCCCAATTTAAGGTTTTTACTTTACTTTATTGCTTAAAATAGAAAATGTGACCCACTTGTCATTCTCACAACAAAAACTCCCTACAAACTTTCTCTTTCCTACTTTATTTTTCATACTCACAATATTTATTTTTTCTTAATCTTCGTGTAAAGTCAAATCAGGAACATTAATTTGGGACGAAGTGAGTATAAATATTCTACAAATGATATACTCCCTCCGTCCCGAATTAATGTTCTTACTTGACTTTGCATGAAGATTAAGAAAAAGTAATGTCAAAAATTTCGCATTCAATGGTTGCAACTGGGATGGGTTTCATTGCGGGATTCCATTCTGTCTTTCTCGGACAAAAGAAGGGGCAGTACTCTATAAAAGAATAGCCCTTCCTTGCTTGTGAGTATGAAATGTAAAGTAGGAAAGAAAAAGTGGGTAGGGAGTTTTTGTTGTGAGAATAACAAGTGGGTCCTCCCTTATCCATTTTAGGTAATAAAGTAAAGCGAAAACCTTAAATTAGGACTGACTAAAAAAGAAAGTAAGAACCTTAAAACGGGACAGAGAGAGTAATAATGATTATTGATTTATATATTTGAGAAAGAATTTCTATATATGTTTTTCTTGAAAATAGATTATTATTAATTTATAGTATAGTAGACCACCCAAGAGATTACTCCACTAGTACTTCTTAATTTTATTTTTTACTGCAAAGGAATCTTTTCTTCTTTTTTTTTTTTTTTTTTTTGAAGTAAAGGCTGGTCATCATTAAATTAAATCAATGGCCCTCGTCCTTGTTTTTTCTGTAAGAAATTAAATGGTAGTATGAACATTTAGGTTTATGGACCATGTTTATAGGTTAATTAATAAGGAGGGTATGGACCCTTCTTCTTTAATTAGGTCTGCATGTTGGTTAAATGGCAGGTGATCAGGTAGGCATGTGTGTTTTATCTTCCACCTCTAACAACAATCGTGGTCCTTCTCCTTCCTTCCACTCTCTCTTTCTTAGGGATGATTGTAAGATCGTAGGGGTGAGATGGTACGGGACGGTTCGTGATTAATAATGCTACTGAATCGTATATGTTAGAGCAGTAATAAGACTTGATAAAAAGCGAGCAATCATAAGAACACCGATATACGTGGTTCACCAACTTGGCTACGTCCACGGGGAAGGGAGAGAATATTATTATCAATCTGGAGAAACGATTACAAAGATTACACTATTAGTATTACACGAATTATTGATCACAATAATTCCTGACTGTGTAACTGTAGAATTACAGACCTTCTCTGAGCACTCTAATAATCTATCCGTCTAAAACTGAGGCTTATTTTGATCTAAACTAATGGCCCCTATTTATACCAGTAAAGTCTATGTCAAAATTTGCTAGGAACTTGGAATTCTAGTCCTAAACTGACCGAAAACCTTCCTTCTGCGGAACTGCACGTCGTCTGAAATCCTGCTGCTATTTGGCCTTAGGTCCGCCCGGGTTACTACTGTGGTCCGGCCGGATCCTTCCTTGGTCCGACCGGATCACCTTATACCCGCCCGGATCTACTTCAATTCCCAAAAGCTAATTTCCGACGTAAGATTTCCGACACGTCTTTTGCCTAGGTCCGGTCGGGTCTTACCCCTGGTGCGCCCGGACCCCACCTGCTCGGCCGAGTCCTTTGGCCTGCTCGGCCGAGCTGTTCTGCTCCGTCCCGGAATCACGAGATTTATCTGTTGTTTAACCCTTTAACTCGGCGTCCCAAATTCAAAGGCATTAACCCAACAATCTCACCTTGACTTTGAATCTCCATGACAACAAACATTTTCTCCCCCTCGCCTCTTCTGCTATCTAATAGATGCGAACATTCTGCAAGTCCAAGCAATGTTGGGACTTGCTTCCCGTCACGGGTTTTGTGAACATGTCTGGGTTGTCCGCCTTCCCTATCTTCACTTACCGTTTCTCGTTCTCATCCCTTAGGAAATGATATCTGACACCAATGTGCATGGTCCTCTCTTGATCCTTGGCCAAACAAATCGCGCTCAAACTATCGCAATAAATAATAGCCTGATCCTGATGTATCCCAAGATTGCTGATCAATCCCTTCAACCATATTCCTTCCTTAGCGGACTCTGTCAATGCCACGTATTCTGCTTCTGTTGTAGACAACGTCACTGTCGCCTGCAATGTAGCCTTCAACTGAGAACTGGCCCACCAATCATGAATACATATCCGGTCATCGATCTTCTTGTATCAAACATCACCCGAATAGTCCGAATCTGAGAAAACACTTGCTGCACATTCTGTTCCACTTCCATAGACGAGACCGACGTCGCTAGTGCACACTGTATTATACATTAAACTACCATCTACACTATCATAAGATACTCGAGCCATATACTCTTTCTCATCAGCCGATTTGGGCGCAAACGCGACTGTCTGTGCATTCACTGCACCTGGAGTATCTATAGCCTTAGCTGTTGACCTACCAAAAACCCCTCTCTAAACTTTCTGATGTATCTTTTCTGGTATAAGAACAGTTTTCGTTTGGCTCTGTCTCTATAGATCTCCATACCCAGAATTCTCTTCGCGTTACCCAAACCCTTCATCTCTGCGACAATAAGCCTTTCAGCTTCTGAATCTCTGACTTCTTGACTGCTGCTATCATATAGCTGTCAAATCTCTCGTACCACTGCCTAGGCGATTGCTTCAATCTACAAACTTGATCTTCCTTACCAGGAACTTGGAATCCTTCCGACTCTGTCATGTATATACTCCCTCTATTGCTAGCAACACTTTGATTGAAGTGTGTCTGACCACTAGTGAGAAGATCCCATTGTAGTCTACCTCCTCTCTCTGTGTGAAACCCTTGCAACAATGTGAGCTTTATACTTGAACCCTTCTGTCGGTGACATCCTGTTGGTCCCAAAGACACAACAAGGGTATAAAAAGAGGCTAGAGGGGGGTGAATAGCCTATTTAAAATTTCAACCCTTTTCAAAATTGAACCTTATGCTTACTCAATGAATTTTGCGGTCACTTAAAAACCACTAGTTCAAGAGTAATATGCACAGCGGAAGTTTCGATATAACTAAGTTAGAGTTGTTTTTTGATTGAAACAGTGCGGTAGGTTTAGTTGAGGTAGGTAGAGTGCGGCAACTAGGGTGCGGTAGGTAAAAGGTGATTTGGTGCGGTAGGTTGAGATATTGAAAGATAGTGTCTTGGAAGTTTTGGTAAATGATAAGTTAGTCAGATTTTAGCTTAGGCAATAGGATAAACATACAAACACAATTAACAACAAGTTTGGATATCTGAAAGTTCAAAAACACTAAACGACAAACAAGATTAATATGAAAATTAAGAACAAGATGAACAAGTGCTGAAAGTAAATTTGCAGAAAGTAAAGAGCAGCAAGTAAATGACACAAGGATTTGGAAAGGTCGATCTGTTAAAAGATCTACGTCCTTTACCAAGATGGTCAGTCTTGGATTTTGAATGGAGTTTATATTGATTCTTCATTGAGTACAAATTACAGAGATGAATCTTTGAATCAACAACCTATTTCTATGAAGAATAAATCCTAGACTTAGACCAGTGTATCCCTAATGGAGTTAAGCACCTATTTGGTCCTTAACCTATTGAGTTGTTTTCCTTTTGGTCCTTAACCTATTTGGTTTTCCTTTTGGTCCTTGATGTACCTAGTTGCAGGATAAAGTGGTCCTTAACCTATTTTAGTTTTCCTTTTGGTCCTTGATGTACCTATTTGCCGGACAAAGTGGTCCTTAAAATCGTCGACATGGCTTGTTGACCGAAAGGAAAACAAAATAGGTCAAGGACCACTTTGTCCTGCAAATAGGTACATCAATGACCAAAAGGAAAACTAAAATAGGTTAAGGACCACTTTATCCTGCAACTAGGTACATCAAGGACCAAAAGGAAAACCAAAATAGGTTAAGGACCAAAAGGAAAACAACTCAATAGGTTAAGGACCAAATAGGTGCTTAACTCTATCCCTAATGATGCAATCTATATGATTGATCAATCGGGGTATGTGTGTATGTGTAAAGAATCAAGATCTCTATGTAATCTATATGATTGAGAGCCTAATAAATCTTGTGTTGCTGGGCTTGAGATATGATGTGCTTGAAGGTTGCTGGAGATCTTTGAAGATTTGAAGGTAAGTGCTTGAAGATTCAAATGATTCTGGAAATCTTTAATATGATCTTCAATCACCAAGTATTTCAACAGCAATTTCTCTCTTTGAATCTCAGCAATGTTCAATGAAGAACTCAATGACTATTTATAGCCTTGAAATGAGAGGTAGCCGTTAGAAATCTTGGAGGGCAAGTTTGGAGGACAATGAGCTGTTGAATTTTAATTGGAGCCAGTCTGAGTTGTCCGTTTGTTGCAGAGTAGTGGTGGTTCAAATGTACCATCACACCGTTAGATGACAGTTGTATTGAAAATTTGAATTTTGAATCTTGCAACGTTGTAAACTAACCAATGCTTTGGACACTAGTGTGACCATGGTTAAGTTTAACCAAACTTGAGTTGAGTTTTCAGTCTTCGGTCTTCATAAGGCAAGATAAGTGACTTGCGGTCACTTCAAGTGCGGCAACTTGAATGGCTTGGTGCGGTCACTTGAGAGTGACACTGATGTGGTCACTTGAAAGTGAATGTGGTGCGGTCACTTGTGACTGATTCAGGTGTGGTCACTTGTGACTGCTCAAAGTGTGGTCACTTGTGAGGTAGGTTGCCTTAGAGAATTTTCTTCGAAATTTGAGGAGCCAATCTTCACAAGCCTAAACAAACTAAAAAAGGACTTAGCTAAATGAAGTATGAAACTTCTTACAATATATCCTAAAGTCCATAAAAGATAAAATTAGGTCATGGTATCAATCAAATTAAGTAATATGAGTGGTTTGTAATAATCATACCAACACATCCCTTCCCTTTTCTTGAAGATCCACTTGCAAATCAAATCTTTCTGCCTTCTGACCTTGTGATCAACTCCCCAAGTCTGATCCTGTGAAGAGACTCCATCTCTCACCCATAGTTGTATACCACTGAGATGACTCTGAACATATATCTGCTTTATTGAAGTAGAAGGTTCCGTAAGAACGATCTCCACCTTCCTCAGCAACCAGCAGTGCATAAGACACAAGTCTTCAAATCCATACCTCTCCGGAAGCTTCCCAAAATTAGCTCTTCTAGACCTTCCTGTGCTAACCATGTTCTTCGGGAACTGAACTTGAACTTTCTGGTGCTTCAGTCTTTGTCTCTGTTGGTGGATCCTGATCAACATCGGACCGTGGGACAACTAACTCTTCAGTATCTTGTTGCTCCACC
>JAOWBW010000219.1:335370-716326 GCA_026119855.1 Campanula takesimana | reverse complement strand
AAAATGCTAGAGGGGGGGTGAATAGCGTTTTTAAAAATTCTTTTCAAGCCCTTTTGCAAAGCAGTGGCTAATGCGCACGGTTCTCAAATAAGCTAAGTATAGCGCGCAGAGAGAGTGTGAAATGCACAGCAGAAATTTTAAGCAGCTACTGCGCAGGGTATACTGCGCAGAAGGTAAAAACGCACGCGCTAAGTTTTGGCTAAGAGTTGGTTAAATGTTCGAAGGCAATAAGCAGTAACAAAACAGTAGCAGATAGCAATCTGATAAGATCAAACAAAGCAGCTATTAAGATATAAAGTAAGCAGGAAATAAGAGGTAAGAATAAAGAACAAGCTATTTGAAGAGGTTCGATAGATGAAAGATCTACGTCCTCTACCAATATGGTTAGTCTTGGATTTTCTAATGAGATTTATATGATGTGAGGAGCTTTACAAGATTACAAAGAATCAAAACTCAAATCAAAATCTAATCTGTGAAGAGCAAATCCTAGACTAAACCGGTGTATCTCAAGAAGTAAGATCTAAATGATCGAAGCTTCCAGAGGTGTGTGTGTGACAGAAATTCTGGCTCTATGAATCTATGAGATGAAGAGCACGAAGAATTCTGGTGATATAAGGCTTAGGATCTGGGCAGAGTTTGAAGGTATGAAGGTTTGAAGGTTGATCTTGAATCTGGGAATATTAGCAGCAATCTTCTTAACTTCAAGGATACTTATGAAAACACAAACTCTAGCAACTTGGAAATGAAGATGAGCAGGCTATTTATAGCAGAGAGCTTAAAACTAGCCATTGGTGCTCTGAGCAAGGACGATGAGCTGGCACTTTATAGCCGTTGGGGCTCTGATCAAAGTTGATGACCTTGGCATAATATGATTGGTGCACAAGGATCTTTGAGCCGTTGGAGACTGAGCATGAAGACCAAATACAAAAGCTTCTTCTAGAAAGGTTGACAGCTGTCTTTTATTTGAATTGCTTCATCTGAGCGCATCTCCACCGTTGGATATGTTGAGTGTGCAAATTTGTCATTTCTGCACACCTCAGCACTTTAATAAGCGTGCATCTTCTAAGCGTTTTTCCAAGTTAGGTGATCTGAATGTATCGAAATCTGAGCAAGGTAGGATGCTGCGTAGGAGAGACCTGCGCAGTGGTGTCCTGCGCAGAGAAGTCCTGCGCAGTGACCACAGTCTTGCTTAGATCTTCATTCCTTTTCGCTCCAAGTCCTATATTCTAAGCCTATACTATAAAATAGACTAAGCTAAAAATTGAAGTTATAAAACTTCTTTACATAGGGTCCCTAAAGTCCATAGAATATTCTTAGGTAATGGTATCAATCAATTCTAACATAATTAGGAGGGTTAAGAGATAAGCATACCCAACAATCTCCCCCTAAATGATTGATCCATTACCTTACTACTATACAAAGGTTATTCATTGTACTTGATAATAACATGGTCCATAAAAATGAAAACTGAAATCATGCCTCAAGTCAATGCACACACTAGCCTATGCTATAGATTCTAGTCTATCCAAAAGATTAACTTATAGTATGGGAAAGACAAAATAACATGCAGCGCATACAAATGATATGAGTTTTAGTTAAGTATGCGTTTAAATTGAATGTTAAAACATTATGCGTAGAAAATGTGAGCAGTTAGTAATATGCGCATGAGGTGAAATAAAACATTCATTGTTCCACAAACGAATAGTTTGAATTGAACAAGGTTTTGGAACTAATGATGCGATTTTTCTCATTAAAACTTGGACTGTTAAGAGTTGAGAATTACAAGTTTGAATAAAGAAAAACGACAAAATGCGCACAAAAAGGAATATACCTTGCGCAAAAGCAAAAATTACATAGAGCCTAATCTATGTTGATCCGGTGCAGGGCTTCGCGCAGCTCATTCTGCAGGATGTTGAACTTGTTCATAAGCTCAACTTTGAGCGCTTGAAACTTGTCTTTGAACTCAACAGCTTCTTCAATATAAACTGTGATCCCTCTGCGAACATCCCTGTTGTCTGCTTGCAGCTCTCGGAAGTTTGCTGCGTAGGCCATCTGATGCTCAGTCATGTTGAAATATGACTGCTCAGTAACATTGATGGTGTCGATGATGGTGGTCGGCGTAGCTTCAAGGTGAGGGTCGGTGTGGAGGCGCTGGGTGTTCACGCTGGCTTGAATGTCAAACATTGCTTGATCCATCCTTGTGTCGAACCCATCAGCAAAGTCAGTCATAGCTTGAGTTATGCACTCCCTGACACTTTCCATGTTGAGCGCACTAGCTTGCGCAGGTCTACCTTGCGAAATCTTCTCTACTAACTGCGCTTCCAAACTGGCAAACCCCTCATATAAGCCATCTGATAAGTTCTTGCGCAGCTTCCTCAGAATTTCCTTGAACCCATCATCAATAGCTTCATAGGTGCACACATTTTCAAGCATCCCAGCTATTGACTTAAGTGAGTCCAGGACCATATTATCTAAGTCATCAGGGACTCGCTGCGCAGAGGGGCCGGCAGAGAGACTTGCCTTTGATGCATTCTCCCCCTTAATGGCAGTAATCTATAATCGTTGCGCATCAAGTTGATATTGAATAGCGGTTTGCGCAGTGATGAGTTGAGCCATCAGAGACTGCGCAGCAACTTGATTCACTTAAATGGAATTCAAGGCTTGTAAGATCTAGCGCAGCTCATTCGAGGAGGAGAGAGACGAGGTAGATACCGCAGGAACCGTTGAGGTAGCAGGAGGCGGTTGCTCTGTTGTCTTGGGAGGAGAGGTGGTTGAGATGGGATCAAGGGGGGACTGGTGCGGAGGAGAGAGACGCGCAGGAGATCTATGCGCAGAAGAATGTTTACTGCTTTCAGAGGCAGTGGCACCATCCTTAGCAGAATCTTCAAGGATAGGATCAGCAGCAAGAGGAGGCGCTGGAATCTCTGGCGCAACAAAGTCAGGTTGGACAGTGGGCGCAGCAGTAGGCTCAGGAGGAGCTGCGCCATCACCACCAACAGTCTGATCCACTTCATCAGCATCATCCTTCTCAGCCTCAGGCTCAATGTCCATGCCTTCATCCAGAACAGAGGTAACCCTGTGTGTATTGCCAACAGGGATATTAACGCGCTGAAATGCGCTGGATGTTGGTTCTCGAGGAGAGCTTGGAGGAGGATTATGGCGCTTTTTGGAGTCCTTTGCGCTACTTCGCACCTTTTGCTTGCGCCGAGGAGAAGAAAGAGGGGCATCAGCAGGAGGCGCGGGCGTAACATTAGGGTCTAACACAGCTGGGGCCTTGGGATGAGTCTCCCCCTGAATCGCAGCATCTTCAGAATCACCAGCGTGATCCATGCGCGACTCAGAGTCATGCGCAGAAGGAGGAATACGTTGGAAGGCACTCTTGGCAGTCTTGGTCTTCTTCAGGGAGGGCGCATGCGCATCAGCCTTGCGCTTCTTGGAGGGAGGCTTTGAGAGCAGCAGGGGCAGGCTCTCTAATCTTAATGCCTGTGGTGGATTGGACGTTGGGAACATCCTTGTGCTTCTTTGACTTGGGCTCATCAATGCCCTTGCCCTTGCGCTTGGAGGCTTCATCAGCCGTTTCCTGCGCAGCACTTGGGCCTTCTGTGCCCTTGGCCTTGCCTTCCTTGGATAACTTTCCCAACAAAGGTTCCCTGTTGGGATCATCATCTGATCTCCAGATTCTGTAGTAGTCCGCATCGCCAATCTCATCGCGCAGCAGATGAAGCTGCGCTCGAGAATAGAACTTTGAAGCACAGGATTGCTTTAGAATAGGCTCCTTCCTTACAAAGTCATTTAATTCAGTGTATTGGAGCAGGAGCTTGGATAGCAGGCGACAGTGCATCCGATACTTTGGTTTTGACGCGTTGAGGCGCGTATCATAGCTCGTCATTGCCTTGGTGATCTCATTCAAGATGATCTGGGGCCAATCCAGCTTTTCCTTTAAGTAGATGGCGGAGCAATATTCCCATTGCTTGGAAATAAACTTTCCCTTGCTCCCATTCTTGCAGTTCAGGGAATCGCCAATCAAGGTGCACAGGTGATACATTACCTCACCAAATTCTTTGCGATCATGCACAGACCATCGCTTGATAAGAGTGGGCTCGCCAACTAACTTCATCGCCAATCTTTCTTGCCGCACAGTATCAAAAGTCTCTGGCGCATTGTAGACACCCCGCCTTGGACCGCTCACCCCGATTGCACACTTGGTTTTGTGTTTCTCCCTCTTCTAACTGTTTTCTGTTAGTTTCGGTTACTTTGGTTAAGTTCTAGACGGACTCCGTTAAGTCCCGGGACTAAACTGAATAACAGTTCTAACTTTCTAGTCCATTCTGTCAAAAATTGCTTCTCAGAGTCGCGCGCCTCCACCCCTAGAGGCCATACGCGCGCGCCTTCCGCCGCCTAGGTGGGATGCGCGCGCTTCTGGGGCGTGTCAGTTACAGATTCTGCCCAAGAATCTCCCCCTTGCTCATTATACATGATTTTTCCCGGGAAAGATTTCTTGGAGACTCCGTTTGGCTCCAAAAAAAAGTCCTTTTTCAACTATAAAAACCCCTCCAATCCATCATTGGAGGGGACCTTGGAAAAATCATTATTTTTAGACCTTTTACTCACTTCTTTCCTAGACTTTCCCTTGAGATTTCTTCAACAAAGTATTCAACCTCTTCTTCAAGGCTTTACAAAAGGTTCTCTTTTGAAGGATACTATAGGTAAATGTCTTAAGCATTTCTCTTCTTCTCCTTCTTCTTCTCCTTCTTCAATCAAATGTGCAATCACCCAAAACCATTTGGGACATGACACCAACGGTCCTTTCATTACATTGAATTGGCCTAGGAGTCATCTCCCTACATTTTAACTCTAAAACCCTTTTTTTATCATCATTTTAATAGGAAGAACGCATTTATCTTTAAAAGTGAATTATGAACAAACAAGACCGACGTTGCTCGGGCGAAATGGGTGTTTAAGTACTTCCCATTTTGTAACAACCCCCGAACCCCTCATCCCAAAGAATCTCTGTTTTCATAAATCAAACTTAGGCTCATAAACATTAGGTTTTCTTACGTTCCTAAAAAACGTGGGTGGCGACTCTAAAACAACGATTAGACATCCTAGGGTAAATCCACGCACTCTAGCCAAGCCGTGGCCCGCCCCGGGGTATCCACAGTGGCGACTCCGCTGGGGGATGGCTTGAGGGTTAAACTTGTGTTTCTGTTCATAATTCACTTTTCTGGGCATTCTGGAAATTGACATGGGAAGCGCGCGCCTCGGGCCTTCATGGTCCAAAGCGCGCGCGTCCCGCGTCAAATTCCAGAATCGCCCGCCTTTCATGTGTTCTTCCTATTCTTCCTATTATTTCGTGCTAACAAGTGTTGCAGGGGTTCCATCACACAATCAGGACCAGGGAAATCCCCTGAGTCCATAAGTTTCTGATAATCTGACAGGTGAGCCCAGAAGCGGGCGCCTCCCAGATACAATGCGCCAGGCGCGCGCTTCCCATAACACTAGCCCGAGGCGCGCGCTTCTGGGACAATTTTCAGGGAAAGAACAGGTTTCAGTGACTGAACAGAACAGTGGGGTGTGGGCACAGTTGCCTGCATCAGAACAGAATTGAACCCTTGGACTGTTTAATTTTGTGTTTTATTTACCGGTCACACGGGTGATTCGGGAGTTGTAATTTACATGCTTATGTGTTTTTATCTTTGCTTTTCAAAAAAAAAAAAAAAAAAAAAAAAATTGTCACGTGATAGACCTCATACTACATGCACATTACTCCTATGAATTGCTCACTATCGAGTCGCACAAGTCCAACCCCAACCCGTCGAGGCCCGTCCAAGAAAGTTTCAAGCTCCACTCGACCTTGGCTCTTTCGAAGCGGTAAACCTCAGCCCGTGGCGTAGTTCATGACTACATGCCGGGGGTGTCCTTTAAGCCTCTCTTTAGCCGAGCACAAACCACACAATTCTAGTTAGGGTCTAACACTCTGTGACCAAGTCGGTTTCCATGCGCCGAGATTTCCCTAAACTAATATTTTCAAATCATACGTGTCAATTTGTTGAAACGGACGCAATAAAAATCCGTCCCCAAAAGTGGTTATTTTGGACGAAAAGGAAAAAAAATCCGTCCCCGCATGTATGCTTTACTACATTAATTTAGTTTAATCCCGACACATGTAGGATTCACAAACACGATGGAATCCGATGAGTATATGGGACCGCGAGATGGTCTATATACTAGTGTGACGATTCCATTATCTTTTTAGAAACCCCAAAAGGGACCCATTCCCTCCGACTTATAAAAAAAAAGTCTTTTTTCCTTATGTGGTTCGAGTCGTGTGCCCAACTGCGTGTTCTCAACCTCTTCATGGACCGAAAGTGTGAACCGAGACTGACAAGGGCTGCTTCTCCAATTATAGGTCCGATTGGTACTCTCCGCATCTACAGAGATTCATCCAACAGGCTTGTCCGTGAACCGATCACTCCAACAACTTCTACATCATCAATGGCCGGCGACTTCAGCACCAACAACGCCATGACTCTCGAACAGCTTTCTGCCATGGTTCAAGCACTCCAACAACAAGTCTCTACCCTTAACCAAGAGGCTCAAACCAAAGAAGCCTTGTGGCAAGCTCATGTCGACAGTCAAAGGGAGGCCCACGAGGCCGAGGTTGACCAACTGAAAGCCAAGCTCCTCAAGATCTCCAAGAACAAGGGGGTTAATGACAATGAGGAATCCGAGTGGACCGAGGGTCTGTTTGAAAGCCCATATGTCAGCGCCCGCACCAAAAAAGTGGGAAAACCAAGCACCGACAACAACAACCCCAAAATGGTTGATTCCATCATGGCCTACATTGATCATAAATTCGACGGCCTCAACATGGGAAAAGGCTCCAACACAAGCCTTTATCAGTCATCCATCCTCATGAGTACGATGGCCGCTCTCCCAGACAAATTCAAGATGCCCGACATCAGCAAGTTTAAGGGAAACTCATGCCCAATGGCTCACATCGAGACTTACATTTGGGCTATGGTTCCGAAGAAGGTCTCCCCAAAATTTATGGCTCAATGCTTTCCTCTCACTCTCGAGGGGGAGGCAAAGGATTGGTATGCAACTCTCCCGCTCACTGTCCGTCTTGATTGGGATGCCGCTATGCTTGCCTTCAAAAATCAATATCAAGGCAACACCACTCACCGGCCCACAAGGAAAGAGCTCGAGAACACCATTCAAAGAGACAACGAATCCTTCATTGACTTCACAAGGAGATGGAATGACAAGCTCTCTGAAATTGTTGAGAGGCCAAACACAAAAGAGAAAATGGACATCTTTCTCAAGTGTCTCAAGATTGATCTCCGCACCCACCTAAGTGGGGCTTGCTACTCCGACTTCTCCTAAATGTATGAGGCAGGGGTACGCATGGATGACTTTCTCAAGGAGATTAAAAAGTCCACTCCTACTTACCGATACAAGGCCGCCTCTAGTTCAAACAAAGAGGCTTTTGTTAATGCCGTTACTACCGACAAGGGGAATTACAAGAAGGTCCCTCCACCACAAGGCAAGCGGTTCCAAAACGACCGCGTCTACACTCCTCTCAATGGCATGACTATCACCGAGGCCTATGAAGCTCTAAAGGCCAAGGGGCAAATAACTCCTCTCCAAGGGTACAAGCAACCACAACCGCTCCGCCCCAATCATGCCCACCATAAATGGTGTGACTACCATCAATGCACCGGCCACCTCACCGAGGATTGCTTCTCCATCCACAACACCATCCAAGACCTCATAGACAAGAAGGAATTCATAATCCCTAATGAGGGTGGTGTCAATGTAATAGAGGTAGGAGAGTTTGAAGGAACCACTCATTCGATCCCAATTGTGAATGAGGGCTCCGATGATATGAATAAACTTGATAATTCTTGTTATGTTGTGACTTATGATGAGATTATGAGGGAAGTCTTAGAGAATAGGAAGAAGAAGCTACAAGGGACCGTGAACGTGCTCACTCGCAGTGGCCGAGTAACAACGAGCGCAATCCCTCCCAATACCGCAGCAACCAACACCTCTTCTCAAAGATCGCAAGCACGCGACATACCCGATTGTTAACACAACTCAAGAAGACGCAAGCCAACATATCCATCTGGGACCTTATTGCATCATCAAAAAGACACCGAGACCTCATCATCAAGAACTTGGATGACACATCGGTCTCTCCCGACACGACACCCGAGGACCTCACATCAATGATAGGTCACATTCATTTCGGCAATGTCATCACTTTTGCCGACATGGACCTCCCGCCATTTGGGTCCGAACACAATGAAGCCATCTACCTCAAAGTAAAGGTAAGGGGGAGACCTATCTCAAGAGTTCTAGTAGACGGTGGTTCTGCACTCAACTTAATGCCTAGCCGAGTCATGGGCATACTGGGGCTCAAAAGCTCCGATTTACAACCCTCCGCACAAGTTATTAGAGGGTACGACAGCACTGCCCGTACAGTCATGGGAATGTTAGAAGTTGATATCGAATTTGGAAGCATGATCATGTCCGTCCCATTCCAAGTACTTGATATCCCTGCTTCATTCAACTTTCTTCTGGGCCGACCTTGGATCCACAGTTCCAATGCGGTACCTTCCACTCTCCATCAGTGCGTCAAGATCAGAAATGGGGACGAGATAGTCACCATCATGGCCGAGAATGTCACCATCCACAGAAATGGGGGACAACCCGTTCACCAAGTCCAACATGGGATAGAAGATGCCACTCTCTCCGGCGTCAACACCATCGACAAATAAGGGGGAAACAGACAATGGACCCTCGGCAATCCTAAAATCCTCCGCATGATGAGGAACATGAATCACTTTCCCGGTCTAGGCCTAGGGAAGCATCAACAAGGGATATTGCACCCCATAGAAGTTCCTTTTGTTAAGAACAAGTTTGGCCTGGGATACGAGCCTACCGAAGACGACTTGAAATACGAGCAAGCAGTCAAGAATCAAAAGACCCAAGCTCGCAAAGAAGGTCGACGATATGAAATCCCTGACTTAAGGCCTTACCGCAACACACTAAACGGTTACTTTGTTCGCCAAGGGGAAGATGTTCCCTACATGATCTTTCCCGAACTGTGGGTTAACGACAAGGGCGTCAGAAAGCCTGGTCTCGAGATCTTCACTGATTGTGAAATACCGACACAAGAAAGGGAGCCTACTCCAATGTCACCCCGAGAGTGGTGGGGAAAGAAAGTGACTATAGAGTCTGAGGTAGAGATTACCGTGGGGGAAGAACTATCCGATCTAGCCTCCATGTTCGAAGAATTCGCCATCACAGACGATTGTCAAGTCAACGCCATCTACGACACTGTTGTCAGAAAGGAAACCATCAGTGAGATCCCGCCAAGCTCCGAGCCAATCAATAACTGGTATTCAACAAAGGGGCCCATAGTATCCGAGGATTTCTTGGTCCGAGAAATGGGTTGCATACCCCATACAGCAATAAAGGAAGAGAGGCTCATACTTACTTTCGAGTCCGAGAGTGTTTCTAATGCCCTCACCTAAGAGGATATGGAGGCAATAGCCGAGCATGTGTTTCCTTTCTTTGCTAATGAAAAATTTGATATTTTTGAGTACCCCGAGATTGTAAACATCATAAATGATGAATTAACTAATAACGAACTTAATGAACAAGTTAATAACGATTCAAATTATGATGAAATAGACCATGAAAAACATAACATACCTAAATGAACTAGCTCAACAGGTTCGTTGTCATGGTGAAAATGGTCCAGGGGCTGATGAGTAATTTCATATTGTTAATCTGGGTACCGACGAAGAGCCGAAAGAAACAAAGATTGGCAGCTTCTTCAAGGGGGAAGACAAAGACAGATTGACTGCACTGCTCAGAGAATTCGTGGATGTATTCGCATGGTCGTACAAAGACATGCCGGGTTTGGACAGAAAGGTCGCGGAACACAGAATTCCGATCAGAGAGGACGCCAAGCCAGCAAAGCAGAAGCTCAAAAAGATCAAGCCAGAATGGTCTCTACAAGTCAAAGAAGAGATTGAAAAGCTCCTCAGTGTGGGTTTCATCAAAGTCATTGAGTATCCGACTTCTAGCCAACATTGTGACAGTCAGAAAGGCAAACGGCAAGGTTCGGGTTTGTGTGGACTTCCGGGATTTGAACAAAGCTTCCCCGAAAGATGATTTTCCACTACCAAACATCGACATGCTGGTCGATTCAACTACCAACTATGAAGTCTGCTCATTCGTGGATGGTTTTGCCGGTTACAATCAGATTCTCATGTCCAAAGAGGATCAACACAAGACAGCTTTCACAACTCCGTGGGGGACCTTCTGCTACACAGTCATGCCGTTCAGACTAAGGAACGCTGGGGTTACTTACCAGAGGGCTGTTACGGATCTATTCCATGACATGATTCATAAAGAGATCGAGGTCTATGTAGACGACATGATCATCCATTCGAAGAGAACCAATGGTCAACATTTGATCGATCTTCGCGCTTCTGGGGCGTGTCAGTTACAGATTCTGCCCAAAAATCTCTCCCTTGCTCATTATACATGATTTTGCCCGGGAAAGATTTCTTGGAGACTCCGTTTGGCTCCAAAAACAGTCCTTTTTCAACTATAAAAACCCCTCCAATCCATCATTGGAGGGGACCTTGGAAAAATTATTATTTTTAGACCTTTTACTCACTTCTTTCCTAGACTTTCCCTTGAGATTTCTTCAACAAAGTATTCAACCTCTTCTTCAAGGCTTTATAAGAGGTTCTCTTTTGAAGGATATTATAGGTAAATGTCTTAAGCATTTCTCTTCTTCTCCTTCTTCAATCAAATGTGCAATCACCCAAAACCATTTGGGACATGACACCAACGGTCCTTTCATTACATTGAATTGGCCTAGGAGTCATCTCCCTACATTTTAACTCTAAAACCCCTTTTTTTTATCATCATTTTAATAGGAAGAACGCATTTATCTTTAAAAGTGAATTATGAACAAACAAGACCGACGTTGCTCGGGCGAAATGGGTGTTTAAGTACTTCCCATTTCGTAACCTAACCCCCGAACCCCTCATCCCAAAGAATCTCTGTTTTCATAAATCAAACTTAGGCTCATAAATATTAGGTTTTCTTACGTTCCTAAAAAACGTGGGTGGCGACTCTAAAACACGATTAGACATCCTAGGGTAAATCCACACGCTCTAGCCAAGCCGTGGCCCCGCCCCGGGGTATCCACACGCATCACCAACATCGAAGTCGCAAAGTCTGCGGATGTGGTTTGGGTGTACCAAGATTTCGCAATTCTGCACCACCGCCATAATGATCTCAGTGCTCTCACCCTTGTGCTTGGACGGAACAACATGCGCAGTCTCGAAGAATTCATCGACAAAAGAAGGCACGTAGAATAGCTGATCCAAAGTGAAGAGTGGAAGAATTCCAGAGGATCGCAGATGCCTTATCAATCTGCGCCCAACAGCATCCTGGTTAAGATCTTGCGGATTGACTTCCCATCCACAAATGAAATAGAAGGGATTCTGCGCAAAACAAAAAATATGAATTAGACATTATATTGCGCATGGAGCGTTGCGCATGCGCAGATAACGCATGGATACCTATGCGCAGTAACTCCATACTTGATAAAATATCATAAAAGTAATGCGCAAAGCCAAGCAAGCATGCGCAAAACGTAAACACTTGGAAATTCTTATGCGAACCAGAGCATAAGAGAAAAATCAAGAAATTGATGAACACGAAATGAACTGTTCATGAACACGAAGGACATCAAGAACACCAAATATCAAAAGTTGTCCAAATCCAATAAAAAATACATCGAAATGACCGCATGAACAGGATGAAGTCAACCATGTAAACAATATAGACAACAACATTAAAACAAACCCAGAAATTCAAAATAACCGTTCGTCTGCTATGGAGGTTTTTGGACAGAAAATTTTGTAGAAATCACTTAAAAAGAGTATTGATCATGAAATAAATTACATGAAAGAGTAGATCAGGGAGAAACGAACACAACACAACAATCGATTTCAAAAATAATCATCAAACAAGCACACAATCACGAAGGGAAGCTTTTAAAGCTTTAAACCCTAATAATGGCGGAAAGCTTAGAATAAAGAGAAATAGTTTGAGAATCCATACCATATCTTTGACAGTGGGTTGGGAGGTTGTTATTCTTGATGAGATCCAGACCGAGAAGAGGAAGAAGCGTCCTCAGATGAAGAAGAAAGAATGATTTCGGGCATTTTCTTAGAAGTCTTCTTGGGGGCCATTGTTATAGAAAGGGATGTAGATGAAAAAAGAAGTTTTGGGAAGATGAAATCTGGAGAAGTTGAAGGTCAAAGAGAGAAGAAGAGGAAATCTTTGGAAGTTGGTAAGTAGAGAGAAATGAAGGGTTGGTGAAAGATAGAAAGCTAGAAGAGAAAGAAGGGAGAGGTTGCAGACGGTTATAAGCCGAAAAAAGAAAAATTAGTGACGTCAGCGCAAGGACAGTTTGGTGAAAAGCGAAGTGGGGCACGTGATGCGATGACGTGGCCCAACCGGATGCGCGCGTGCGCAGGCCTAGCGCGCACGTGAGTGTGAAGTCCTAAGCCGGTCACTGTCGAGTCAACTTCCTCATAAATGCTGGGTCAGTGAAAGGACGGACGCACGTTAGCAGGGTGGCGTGGCCGAATGGGGTCGCGCGTGCGCAATCTTTGCGCGCGCGTGTGTTAGTGAAGAGAAGCTGATGGCTGTCGCATCACCTTCCTCATTAAACGGTGAGCAGACATTCGAAAGATGCACTGTCATTAATCGCAGTTTGCATTAAATGACAATGGGACATGCGTAGGGGTAAAAAGGTAATTTCCCAAGAAAATAAAAAAAATAAAGGCGCGGGAAAATTTAAATTACACAAGTACCCTTGTGACTAAGCGTTGACTTTTCAGTCAAGGAACTATGTGCAAAATCTAATGAATAGAACACTTACCTGCGGTCCACTTAGAAGTGCGCATGTCGTTTTGCGCAGAGCGAATATTGTGCAGAGATTCTTCAAATCTTAACTTAATTTTTCATGCGCATTAACTTACTGCGCAGTAGCTGCGCAGATGCATGAAATCTTAACCTTTAAGAACTTATCAAGCAAAGACAAAAACATTAGTATTAACAAATTATATGGACAAGTTAGCTGAGTTCAAGCATACCCATTTCTCCTCTCAAGAAGACAAATCTCTTTGAGTCAAGAGCCTTTGTGAGGATATCAGTAATTTGATTATCTGTGCCCACGTGCTCTAAGTGTATATTTCCTTTTTCCACGTGGTCATTGAGAAAATGATATTTGATGTCGATGTGCTTTGTCTTTGAATGCATGACAGGATTGTTGGAGACTGCTATGGTAGACATATTGTCGCAGAAAATTTGGCAATTTCCTTCATTAATTCCATAATCCACTAGTTGTTGTTTCATCCATAGGATTTGGCAGCAGCAGCTTCCAGCAGCAATGTATTCAGCTTTTGTAGTGGAGATGGACACAGCAGCTTGTTTCTTGCTTGCCCACGCAACAAGTCGATTTCCAAGGAAATGACAAGTTCCACTTGTGCTCTTCCTGTCAATTGTGCATGCTGCGTAATCTGCATCTGAATAACCTAGCAAATCGAAATTCGAATCTTTGGTGTACCAAAGTCCAAGTTTAATAGTTCCAGAAAGATAACGAATAATGCATTTAACAGCAGTTAAGTGCGCTTCTCTAGGGTCCGCTTGATAGCGCGCACAGACACAAGCACTAAACATAATATTTGGCCTACTTGCAGTAAGGTAGAGTAGAGAGCCAATCATACCTCGATATAAAGTTTGATCAACTTTCTTACCTTTTAAGTCTTTATCAAGCTTATTGCCCGTAGCCATTGGAGTGTCGTATGCTTTAGCATTCTCAAGTCCAAATTTCTTGATTAAGTCCCTTGTGTACTTGGCTTGATTTATGAAGATGCCATCATTTAATTGTTTGATTTGAAGTCCGAGGAAAAATGTGAGTTCTCCCATCATACTCATCTCAAACTTGCTTTTCATGAGTTTCTCAAAGCGCTTACAAAGTAACTCATTAGTAGAACCAAATATAATATCATCGACATAAATTTGAACAAGTAAAGAATGATCATTATACTTAGCAATAAAAAGAGTTGTATCGATTTTACCGCGCTTGAAGCCTTTTTTCTAGCAGGAATTTTGATAGAGTATCGTACCATGCTCTTGGAGCTTGCTTAAGTCCATAGAAAGCTTTCTGAAGCTTGAAGACGTGATTTGGAAATCTGCTATCTTCAAATCCAGGAGGTTGAGCTACATAGACCATCTCTTGGAGTTCACCGTTGAGAAATGCGCTCTTCACATCCATTTGATAAAGCTTGAATTTCTTGTGAGAGACATAAGCTAAGAAAATTCTGATAGCTTCTAGTCTTGCTACAGGCGCAAAAGTTTCATCATAATTGATTCCTTCCTCTTGCCTATAGCCTTGCGCAACCAACCTTGCTTTGTTCCTGGTGATGCTTCCGTTCTCATCCATCTTATTTCTAAATACCCATTTTGTACCAATAACGCCTTGATCATGAGGTCTGGGTACAAAAGTCCAAACTTTGCAGCGCTTAAATTGGTTAAGCTCTTCTTGCATAGCAGTAACCCAGCTTGAATCTTGGAGCGCATCATCAATCTTCTTTGGTTTGATATGGGAGATAAAAGAGTGATACTCATCATCAAAGTTTGATGCTCTCCTAGTACGAACCCCTACATTGAGATCACCAATGATATTTGTAGTTGGATGATTCATAACTTCACGAACCTCAGGGGTAAGTTAGGTCGAGTGGTAGAAATACGAAGATCTTCAATGGTTACTTTATTTGCTCCAGCATTAAGGTCATAAAAAATGATTTACTGAAGTGGAGAAACATCATGCGCATGAGGAGGTGTTTGCGCATCAGGAGTCGTCACTTCTGGCGCAGCATCCGGAGTTGGCGCATGGGATGGACTTGCTTGATTCTGATTGTGATTAGCTTGATTATCATTCTGCGCAGGTGCAGTCTGTGGCTGCGTACCTGTCTCAACATTCTCATCAGAATCATCAGAATCATTTGGAGCCAAATGTGGCTCAAGGAGAGAATGCTCATCAAAAGTAACATGTACCGATTCTACAATTACAAGAGTAGTTCTATTAAAAACACGAAAATCTTTAGAGTGTTTGGCATACCCAACGAAAATACCTTCATCTGCTTTGGCATCGAATTTACCTCTATGATCTTTGCCATTGTAGAGGATATAGCATTTGCAGCAAAAAATCTTGAAGAAAGCAATGTTGGGCGCTCTTCCTCTCTATAGCTCATATGGAGTTTTGTTGTAGGCTTTGTTGATGAGGGATCTATTCTGAGTAAAGCAAGCAGTGCTGACAGCTTCTCCCCAGAAATACTTTGGAAGCTTAGTTTCTGCTAACATAGTCTTTCCAGCCTCAATCAATGTGCGATTTTTTCTTTCCACAACGCCATTTTGTGAGGAACTCCAGCAGCAGAGAATTTGTGATCAATTCCATGGTCATCGCAGTATTGAGCAACACCGTTATTCTTGAATTTAGTTCCATTGTCTGATCTAACGCTCACGATGTCGTCTACCTTTTGAGTTTGGAGCTTTCGAAAGAGAGCAGTCAAGATATCATAGCAGTCATCTTTGGATATCATCATTTCGATCCATGTGTATCTTGAGTAGTCATCCACCATAACTAAGGTATATTTGTTTCCTCCAATTCTTGCGGTGGTGACAGGTCCAAACAGGTCCATGTGAAGCAGTTGTAAACATTTGGAAGTTGAGGGAGCAATCTTGCTGGAGAAAGACTGCTTAGGTTGTTTACCGAGCTGGCATGCTGCGCATTTTCTATCATGATGGTCAGCTACTTTGGGAAGTCCTTTGACAAGATTTTCCCTTCCTAGCCTAGCCAAATATTTGAAGTTCAAATGACTTAAGCGTTTATGCCATAGCCAGCTACTTTCACTTACATTCTTTGCTACAAAACAGAGATTAGTGATAGAATCTATAGCAGTAAGATCAATAATGTAAACATTAGTCTTACGATTCCCTGTGAGCAAAGTTAGTCCGGATATGCCATCTTTGATGTAGCAATGCGTTGCAGTGAAGTGGCATTCCAAACCTTTATCATAGAATTGTGATATGTAGAGTAGGTTGTGCTTGAGTCCTTCTACGAGCGCAACTTTCTCAATGCACACTTTATCTTTTCTGATTCTTCCATATCCAACTATGTGCCCTTTGTTGTTATCTCCAAAAGTTACTGAGGGACCTCTTCCTTCATGCACATCTTCTAGAGCGGTGACATCTCCAGTCATATGTCTAGAACATCCACTGTCGAGGTACCATATATGCGTTTTAGCTTGTAAAGTGTGCGCAGTGAAGCAGGAGACCTAAAAAATAGACATTTAAAAAAAAACGCAGGTCCCCTTTATTCTTGGGTCCTAGAGTTAGCAACTTTTGACAACCCACTCCTGTCTGACCTTAGGATTTTTACGACCCTTGGCATTAGGAGCAAATCGCAAAAGGCATTCTGCAGCCTTGTGACCTAAACCATCACACACAACACAATGATGTAAGCCACTTATAGATTGGGTTTTCACAAACTCTTTACTTTTCTTTGGCGCAACATTCTTAACTGGAGCAGATGGACTAGCTTTGACAAACACCATCTTTTGAAGTTTTGGTGCGCTTTTCTTAAGTATGCGCATCTGGCGTTGAGGCGCATGGCTTTCATGCGCATGACCCTTATGCGCAGATTTGACATTCGAAGGAGAAGCGCAACAAATATCAAAAGGTGCGTTGTCAAGCGCAGATTCAACTTTAGCCTTACCCTTGGCTTTTCCAGTTTGCTTCTTTGGGTAGACATAATGGAAACTTTGTCTCTGGACTTTCTCCTGTCCTTTACCCATTGAAGCAGAATGCTTTGCTTTAGGAATTTCAATAGTTTGCTGTGGTGTAAACTCCTTTTCCTTTTCAGAGCAAACTGCGCATTTAAATATCACTAGTTGAGAACCCCAAGCCTTCCTTGTCTCCACTGGCTTTTTGGGATTCTAGAATTTGATCCATAGTGACACGAGATTTGGTCCACTCATCAGTGATCTTTTTGAGATCAGCTACTTGAGCAGCCAATTCTTCGTTTCTTACTTTAAATAGCGCATTTTGATCTGTAAGAAAACGATTCTTTTCAGTAAGAGGAGTCATGCTCTTAATCTGCTCCTTAAGGAGGGTGATCTCAGATTTTAAAAGAGTTCTCTCCGTCTTAAGCTGTGAAATTTCTCCAATTGGTAAGTCCACTGCTTCTTTCATAGAATTAAATTTCTTGATTACCTTTTCAGCTTGATTGAAAATAGACTCACGCTCAGCAGCAGAGTCATCCTTTTCTATTACAATTTCAGCAGGAATTTCAAGAGATTCTTTTCGCGGAGGTGGAGCTACAAATTTCTTTGATAGGTCTGCTCTGGCAAATAAGTACTTGCCATTCTGTCTTCTTGGAGTCAGATGTCCCATTTCCACCAGTTCTGTGATAGTGGGACCTTTCTTCTGAATTGTCCTTGGCGCAGCCTTTATGTCCGTATCGGGATCATTGTCTGAATCGCTATCAGCATCAGCATTGGCCACCAAGCAGAGCAGTCCATCCTTAGAGTCATCATCATCACTGTCTTCAGTGTCAGTCTCTATCCAAGTCTTCAGTTCCTTTTCTGCGCAATATTCTTCAGCAATCATTCCACGCTGCTTTGATGATCTCTGCGCAGTATTCCTCTTCATGTACTCAAATTTTGGAGTAGGGCATTTTGAAGCAAAATGACTGGGCTTTTTGCAGTTGTAGCAAACCAAGTCATCATCTTTCTTTGAATCTCTGCCTCGAGAAAACTTAGCAGGTGTTTTGCTCAAGGATCCAGGTTAGAGAATTTCCTGAATTTTTGGAATCGCTTAACGAACATAGCGAAATCATCATCATCCATTTCAAGTAAAGAGGAAGTAGAGACTTTGTCTGAGGTTTGAGCAGGCGCAGGTTCCTTTTGCGCAACGTAGGAAACAAGTTTTCTTTTGCCTTCAGTTTCATCAATTCGATCAAGATTTAGCTCATACACTTTTAAGTTAGCGTATAAGTTGCGCAGAGGCCAAGTATCTAGAAATCCAGAATCTTCCAGATGACTTGCCTTGTGCACATATCTGGAACCTAGCGCATCTAAGAATTGAGAATTGACTTCTTTATTAGTGAAAGTAGTTCCAAGAGATTTACAAGAGTTAACAACATCACATAAGCGATCATAAGTTTGTCTCAAGGTTTCACCATCCTTTCTCATGAAGCAGTTGAATTTTCTTTGCACCACAAATCTTTTGTGTTCCTTGCTTACTTTGTCTCCATTCACATATCCTTCAATAGCATCCCATAGTTCCTTTGCAGTTCCACCGCTCACAATTTGATTATGCGTGGAGAGGTCTAGAGTGCTAAGAATGATGTTTCTTGCTCTTCCATCGTAGCCAACCCATTTATTTTCTTCATCGGTCCATTCCTCTTTGGCCTTCTTGATTGTAGGATTGTCCTTGTTGGTAGCAGCATCAGGATTAGCCTTCATAGGGATGTAGGGTCCTTCAAGAACGATGTCATGGAGGATCTCGTCGATAGAAGAAAAATGGGTGAGCATGCAGTGCTTCCAGATTTCGAAGTGATCTTCATTTAGCACTGGAACATGTGAATAGTTAGCCATTGCCCAAGATTTTAAAGCCATCTTGAATCGGCACCCAAGCTGTTAAGCTTGAAAAACAGAACAAGTTTTATGAAGGTGTTTGCTCTGATAGAACTTGTTGGTCCCAAAGGGGCAACAAGGGTATGAAAAATGCTAGAGGGGGGGTGAATAACGTTTTTAAAAATTGTTTTCAAACCATTTTGCAAAGCAGTGGCTAATGCGCACAGCTCTCAAATAAGCTAAGTATAGCGCGCAGAGAGAGTGTGAAATGCACAGCGGAAATTTAAGCAGCTACTGCGCAGGGTATACTGCGCAGAAGGTAAAAACGCACGCGCTAAGTTTTGGCTAAAGAGTTGGTTAAAATGTTCGAAGGCAATAAACAGTAACAAAACAGTAGCAGATAGCAATCTGATAAGATCAAACAAAGGAGCTATTAAGATATAAAGTAAGCAGGAAATAAGCAGTAAGAATAGAGAACAAGCTATTTGGAGAGGTTCGATCGATGAAATATCTACGTCTTCTACCAAGATGGTTAGTCTTGGATTTTTTAATGAGATTTATATTGATGTGAGAAGCTTTTACAAGATTAAAAAGAATCAAAACTCAAATCAAAATCTAATCTATGAAGAGCAAATCCTAGACTAAACCGGTGTATCTCAAGAAGTAAGATCTAAATGATCGAAGCTTCAAGAGGTGTGTGTGTGACAGAAATTCTGGGCTCTATGAATCTATGAGATGAAGAGCACGAAGAATTCTGGTGATATAAGGCTTAGGATCTGGGCAGGAGTTTGAAGGTATGAAGGTTTGAAGGTTGATCTTGAATCTGGGAATATTAGCAGCAATCTTCTTAACTTCAAGGATACTTATGAAAGCACAAACTCTAGCAACTTGGAAATGAAGATGAGCAGGCTATTTATAGCAGAGAGCTTAAAACTAGCCGTTGGTGCTCTGAGCAAGGATGATGAGCTGGCACAATATAATTGGTGTGCAGGGGTCCTTTATAGCCGTTGGGGCTCTGATCAAAGTTGATGACCAGGCATAATATGATTGGTGCGCAGGGACCTTTGAGCCGTTGGAGACTGAGCATGAAGACCAAATACAAAAGCTTCTTCTAGAAGGTTAACAGCTGTCTTTATTTGAATTGCTTTATCTGAGCGCATCTTCACCTTTGGATATGTTGAGAGTGCAAATTTGTCGTTTCTGCACACCTCAGCACTTTAATAAGCGTGCATCTTCTAAGCGTTTTCCAAGTTAGGTGATTTGAATGTATCGAAATCTGAGCAAGGTAGGATGCTGCGTAGGAGAGACCTGCGCAGTGGTGTCCTACGCAGAGAAGTCTTGCGCAGTGACCACAGTCTTGCTTAGATCTTCATTCCTTTTCGCTCCAAGTCCTATATTCTAAGCCTATACTATAAAATAGACTAAGCTAAAAATTAAAGTTATAAAACTTCTTACATAGGGTCCTAAAGTCCATAGAATATTCTTAGGTGATAGTATCAATCAATTCTAACATAATTAGGAGGGTTAAGAGATAAGCATACCCAACACATACCCCCCTCAATATTACCCTCATCAAAATCCGCCTTACATGAGACCGCCGAACATGCAATGGACTGGCCCTACTTGGGAAGAGCAGCAAGCAGCGCAACCACCACAATTTCAAAGTGGTAGTCCTAGTGGTCCTTGGGATCACTTCTTTCCCCCACCGCAGTGAGATGATTGAGGTATCCCTACTCTTTAACTAATTTTGTATGATTTGTTGCATTAGGGGCAATGCAAAATTTTAAGTTTGGGGGTATGGGGTACATCTGCTTGGGTTATCTGCTAACACTTTAGTAGGATTTAATTAGTGTTTTAGTTTTAGTTTGTTTTAGGATAAAAATTTAAAAATTTGTTCTTATCATATTTGGGTATGTTGACCACAGTCGATGATGATCCGAGAGTTTATTTTAGTCATTATGGGTGATATTGTTTAACCTAGAGTTGGGACTGCATTAACACTACTAAAGGCATGATTGCACCACCTCTCACTTACATTTTCTTTCCATGATCATGTTATCAAAATAAGAATAATTTATGGGATCACTTGGTGTATGTTCGGGGACCCTAGAACATTATTGCATGGTTGTCAATAACAAGTCAATAGGTTATTCGGTATTTATGGCATTTCTTTCTCAACCCTTTTGTTGGCCTTATTTTGTCTATCTAGTCACTTAAATAAAATCATCGCTAGAAAATCCGTTTGAGCCTAGTAATAAATGAAAGAATGGCACATTAAATACCGCCGTTCACCTTCTTTTGATACCCGATTTCCTACCCTTTTGTACTTAGAATAGGTTAAACCCACATTGACGAGGAAGTAGATTAGGGAATGATGGGAATTTATGGTTAGAAATTGGGAGAATGATTTGGGGAATTATGGTTTATGGCCAAAGATATGAAATGGGTGTATGTAATGAAAATAAAGGGCAAGCACAAAAAAAAAATGATCATTGAGGAGTGTGCAAAGTGGTTAAATAAGCACACATTTGTCTTGTGTAAGTATTAAAAAAAAAAAGAGAAAAAGTTTGTCCCTTTATCATTTGTGGGTGAGACAGTGTGAGAATTGCGTCTCACCCCAGGTAATTATATAAAAGTTCAAGTTTGGGAGTGAGACAGTGTGAGAATTGGGTGAGCGGAGAGTTTTTAACATATTGTGAGGATATACATATTGTAGAAGACCTCTTAGTCCACTTTCTTAACTTCGTATGTCCTTACCTTCATTTGTAACCGTGAACCTAGCCTTGCACGTTTGCTGTGCTTAAAAACTTTATGCCATATTTTCTTTCATTATCGGTAACCGGGTTGACAATTGTGTATACATGATTACGAGTGTCCTTGATTGGGTTAACGTGCATTATCGTTATCATTTGTGAAATAAGAGCATTAACTTAAGTGATCCCATAAACTTATCTTATTTTTGTCGCATTGATCACCCCATCACTCATCCTATCATGCTGCGGTGGAAAATCAAACGAGTTATTAGTGTATATGTGTTGCAATTTGGTTGTACAATTGGTGCCCATTATTTACACTCGTGTGAGGAACCTGAGACTTCTGGTTAACAATCTCCCATTTGTGATGAGAACGAGCCAAAAATATTTTCTTTTGTTTTTAGTTGTGTTTAGTTTTGTTTTAGTTGTGATTTATGGTAGTTGGTTGATGGTAGTGTTTTGTTTTTACTCGAGGACGAGCAAAAAGATAAGTTTGGGGGTATTTGATGGATGTGTTTTTACACATCAATATTGAATACATTTGGTCTTATCTTGGAGCTAATCTTCGGGTATTTTTGTGTTTTAATGGTTGTTTTGAGTGTCTTTGAGTACAGGGAAAAGTGTTGAAAAAGGAGGAATTTTGGCTGTAAAAGTGGAGTAAGGACCTGAGGGGAATTTCGGAAAATGTAAAGGCCAAGGACTATACAGGAAATTATGAAAAGAAGAAGATTCCTGAGGAAAAAATAAGGGTGCGCACGCCCCCTTCCACCTAGTGCGCACGCCCCCTATTTCCAGAAGGCCTGATTTTTGGTACTACCAAGGGTGCGCACGCTCCCCTCCATTTGGTGCGCGCGCCCTTTTGAATCAGAAGGTTTTGACTCCGGGCCATAAAATAGGGTGCGTACGCCCTCTATTGCTTGGTGCGCATGCCCCCTTCTCCGAATCAGCTTTTTGAAGACTTCCTCCTTTGTTTAGGATTGTATTTCCTTTCCATATTTTGAGATATTGTACCCTAGTATAAAAAGGAACACTGCAGCAGCCATTAGGTCTTCTTATGCTTTATTTCTAGGTTTTGAAGGGTGTAAACAAGATTGAAGTATTTTCTTTTCGAGATTCAAGATCCAGGTTTTATGTTTTTAATTTTATTACTTGTGTTCATTATGTTGAATATGAGTAGCTAAGTTCTTAATTCATGGGTTCGATGTAAAACACTATCTAGTTCTATGTTATAAATGTTTTATTCATATTGATTTCATTCTAGTTGTTCAAAGTATTTTAATCAAGTTTCTAGGGTTTCAATAATTGAACTAGTAATTATTGGCCTTTTTAACAATTTAGGGTTTTAACTCCGCCATTGATTTGGGGATTAAAGCGTAGACCAATGCTTTGATTAATATATCTATTTAATGCCGTGATAGAAATCAAGTGGGTGTAGGTTTATTTGTTCTTTAGAATGTAATTACTCTTTAAATAATTTCATGGACTTGATTTGCGAAGTGTGATTAGCTAGAGAGAAAAAGATTGCAATCCGGCCGCCTCACCGTCCCAATCTTTACAAGAAGTGAACGAACCCTGGAATGAATCAATAACTTTATTTCAAAATAACATAGAATGATGATAGTGTGAAATCCAACCCGTGAATCTTTTTAATCTGTTTACATCGTTACTAGTTGATCATTGCTTTGTTAATTTAGTATTTAATTTCAGTCTTTAGTTAATAAAATCAAATCAAATCAAAACCCCCCTTGGTTACTCTTTACATTAATTAAATCAACTTGTTTATCCACGAGTCTCTGTGGTTCGACCCTTACTTTTGTATACTGCTGCTTCGGCACTTGTACACTTGCAACATATTTTTATTACACTGTGAATTTTATCCATCAGTATGACATGTAGGTCCCACTAAATAAAAAAATATAAATAACTTTCCTTTTTTGGATTTTGAAGTTTAAAATGGGACACCCAAAATAGAAATTTTTGGAGTTTAAAATGGGGCGGAGGGAGTATATCATATACCCTATACCATATACCTCATACATCATATATCTTATATCCTAAACCATATACTCCCTCCGTCCCACCACAAGTGAGACTAGTGGTCAATTTGACTAAATTTTAATTAATAATTTAAATATGATATAATGATGCGAATAAAAATTTAAAAATTGTTACTGAAAATATTATAAATAATGATATAATAACAATTTTCAAATTTTCATTAGGATCATAATATTATATTTAAATTATTGGTCAAAGTTTAGTCAAATTGACCACTAGTCTCACTTGTGGTGGAACAGAGGGAGTATCCCATACACCACATACCTATACCCTATACATCATATACCAATACACTAATCTATATCCTACCGATACTCTAAACTATATGCCCACACCAAAAACATCAATATTAAAAAAGTTCCAAAATATTTATTTCTATTCAGGAATAATAAGAAATATACATATATACATAAAAATTAAAGAGTATTTTCATTCCCTCATTCCTTTATTATACTTTTATTTTATTTTTTTAGTTATTTTCTAACTTTTTTTATAACTTTTTTTTAAAAAATCAATACTAAAAATATTTACATTTATTCAGAAAAAAATATACATGTGTATATTAAAAAATTAAAGGGTGTTTCCCGTCCTTCATTTCTTTATTATACTTTCATTTATTTATCATTTATTTAGTTTTTTTTTCTAATTTAATTGAAACCTTTGGAAGGATATAAAGCAACACCAATTAACCTAATGCAAGGGCGTTATTGAAGGTGTTTCATTAGAAATATAACCATTGCATTAGAAGGATATAATGCAACACCAATAACTGAATGCAAGGGCGTTATTAAAAGTGTTGCATTAGTAATACAATCATTGCATTAGATGGATATAATGCAACGCCATGTAACTTAATGCAAGGGTGTTATTGATGGCGTTGCATTAAAAGACTCTAATGCAACGCCTAGAGACTTAACGCAACACATAGGCCGTAGGTGTTGCAATAGCTCAAATAAGCCGTTACATAGATGAAATAATGCAATGCCATTCTCACACATTTTTGCATTAGATGAATTAGATGTGTTTCATTTGCTAAAAAATGTAGTAGTGTGGTGGGGAGACCAGTGTGGGAAGCCAGCAAAAGGAAGAAGCGGAAGCCAATCATTTTTGGGAGGAAAAGATCAAGGGAAGCTGAGCACCAAATCCAACAATGCAGAGGTCAGTGTCGAAGGGACAGGGTTCCAGAGCAGGTTAGAGCACTGGGATTCACATCAGATCAATGGAACAACTTCAAGAATTTTTTGCAGACACAAGAGCAGACAACTGTCAGCACAACTGGCAAGGCAACTGGTAAGATGAATGATAAACGTTGGCTTGTCGATAGTGGAGCCAACCAACACATAACAGTTGACATCTCTTTGCTCAGTGATGTTCATGATATTAAGGCGAATCATATTGGTTTGCCTAATGGGAGATACATAAAAGCTACGAAAGAAGGCAACGTTGAGATTACTACGAATTTTGTTTTACAAAATGTTCTCTATGCCCCAACTTTTAACTACAATCTCTTATCTGTCTCCCAATTTCTTCGAGATTCTAATTATTTGGTGCATTTTTCTGACAAACAATGTGTTGTACAGGACCGGGTCTCGAAGATTTTTATTGGAGCGGGTGAACTGGATGGGGGGTTGTACTACTTGAGGAGGTCACCGACAACGCAAGTGTGCAACGTTAGAGAATCTGGCAGTTTTCAGTTGTGGCATAATGAATCAGCCATCCGTCAAGGAAAATAGTGGGTTTGTTACCTTTTATTACTCTTAGTAGTATTAATAAAGACGTTTGTGAGATTTATTGCAAGGCTAAGCAAAGTAGGGGCAAGTTTTTACTTAGTGAAAGTAATTCTAATGAACTTTTTGATTTAATTCATTGTGATATCTGGGGTGATTATCGGAAACCTGCTTTGTGTGGTGTTGTTTATTTTTTAACTATTGTGGATGATTGTTCCCATGCGGTGTGGGTTTATTTGGTTAAGTCCAAGGGTGATGTTTCCCAAATTTTGAAAATTTTTCTTGCCATGGTAGAGCGGCAATTTAATAAACGAGTTAAGAAAATTCGGAGTTATAATGGGACATAATTTACTTGTTTGGAAAAATATTTTCTTGAAAATGGAATTGAACATCACACTACTTATGTTCGTACGTCCCAACAAAATGGAAGGGTTGAAAGAAAGCATCGACATATTTTAAATGTGTCTCGTGCTTTAATGTTTCAAGCAAAATTACCGGTGACGCAGCACGGAAGCGATAGGTTTCGTGAGTAGCGCACTACACACAAGATTTCACAAGCGATGAAACCTCAAACGCAATAAACCTTGGAATCCACCAAGAAATAAGAGAAAACTCTTAACAATTGTAAAGCATTCAAAATTTTATTAAATAATAATATAATTTTCGAAATACAACTTTAGGCCTATCTTATAGTGCCCATAAAACTTGAAAAACAATCCTAAACCTTCTAAACTTAATCCTAACCTATATGGTAACATAATAGGACTCAAAAATAACAATATCACTCCTAATCCTACTCTAAAACCCACTTTAAATGACCTATCAAAAATACTGACGAAAATAACAAACAAAATACTAACTAAATCCTAAATATTGATAAAATATTAATATATTTGACCCAGTCAAATACCCGTCCTACATCATTCACCTCTTCTTCAAAAGAACTCGTCCTCGAGTTCGTTCTTGAAACTTGTAGTCTTCCACTCCACTTGAAAACATATTTAGAATAAACACATTCTTTCCCGAGCGTCAATAAATTTGGCAATTTTGCACAAGGTAGGATATAGGACAATTTGTCATCACCGGCTTGAAATTTTTCTGCATCATTTTTATTACTACTACTTGATTGGGCCACGGTATACATGACCCCTTCTGGTATTGGAACCCTTTGGCTTTGATTGATATAAGAAACGTGACTAATGCTGTAAGTCCCCATTCCTCCGGGAAGAGTGCGCTTCACTGAAGGTGGGGGGTTGGTGTAGGAGGCTTTTCGGTGTATGTTACTTCAATTTTTTTTTCTTCCTTGCTAATGTTCTTCCGTACTCGATCTAATGGTTGCAAGAAGTCGTGTGTTTCTAGGTAGCTGCCATCCGTCTTAGCCTTCTTCTGTCGATCTTCCTCCCCGTCCTTCCCTTGATCAATAATAATCAAAACATCTTGTACTTCACAAATAATATCCGCCTCCGAAGCCTCTACTTCTTTGAAACTTTCATTTAAAATAGTCAACTCACCAGTAAATTGTTCAGGAATATTTCCATCAACCGGATTAACGTGGTGGAGATTTTCCCCACGAGCATCTCGATTTTCTGCCCTTCGAGGACGTCGAACTGGATCAATCACCATGTCTCTCTTACCACGGCGGTTCTGATTAGCATTAGCATTTTGAGCTTGTTTAGCAGCCACCAACGCTGCAACCTGCGTTGTCAAGGCAGCAATAGTGGTGGTTATAGCGGTGGTCATACCCTCTATATCACCTTTTGTTGCTCCTTGATCCCCCATAACGACTCAGTATGATGCAAAAGACAGTATATGGCCTGCTCTGATGCCAACTGGCGCAGCACGGAAGTGATAGGTTTCGTGAGTAGCGCACTACACACAAGATTTCACAAGAGATGAAACCTCAAACGTAATAAACCTTGGAATCCACCAAAAAATAAGAGAAAACTCTTAACAATTGTAAAGCATTCAAAATTTTATTAAATAATAATGTAATTTTCGAAATACAACTTTAGGCCTATTTTATAGTGCCCATAAAACTTGAAAAACAATCCTAAACCTTCTAAAATTAATCCTAACCTATATGGTAACATAATAGGACTCAAAAATAACAATATCACTCCTAATCCTACTCTAAAACCCACTTTAAATGACCTATCAAAAATAATGACGAAAATAACAAACAAAATACTAACTAAATCCTAAATATTGATAAAATATTAATATATTTGACCCAGTCAAATACCCGTCCTACATCAACCGGTCAAATTTTGGGGGGAGTGTGTGTTGGTGGCTGGGCATTTAATTAATCGAACCCCCTCAAAATTGTTAAACGGGAAAACTCCTTATGAAATTATTTTTGGGAAGCCTCCTTCTTACACACATATTAGGGTGTTTGGGTCTTTATGTTATGTACACTATTCCCGACGTGACAATGATAAGTTTGCAGGTCGAAGTAGGCGATGTGTGTTCTTGGGATATCCTCTTGGCAAGAAAGGATGGTATGTGTATGATTTTGATGAAAATAAGTTGCTTGTATCTCGGGATGTTATTTTTGTAGAAAAGGAGTTCCCTTTTGATCACAGTCAGACTGACCAAGATGGGACATACACGGATTCTGACATCTTTCTTTATCATTCCAATAATATGGAGGATTGTGACGAAGAAAGTGAATATGTGACTGGGGAGTTGACTGCACAACCCACCTCACAAGTGACCGAATAGGTAGCAGAGCAGACACCAGCTACTGATTGTAAGGATCCCGCCCCGTGATGAAGGAAACGAAGGGTTTTCATTTTCAAAGGGCGAAAAACCAAACACGGTTATCACGCAAAACATAACGGAGTCGCCACATTTGTTAATTATTTAACCCAACAAATGGAAAGGTTAGAGATTCTATTAGTTCGGAGGTCAGGTTACGCCTTGGGAAGAGTTTTACGTCACCCAAGTCGCCTCGGATAGGACCGAGCCTCCCTAACATTAGTTAACAAACGTGCATGTGTGTGTGTGTATTTCAAAAATGGGAGAAACTGACATTTTAACAAAACTGGTTAATTATTTAACAGAAAATGGTTATTTTGCAAACATTTCAGTCAGAAGGGGAAGAAACTGGAAAATGCACTCCCTGGCCTAAGTAGCCGTATGGCTAGGGAGAGCATTCCAGGGGTTTTTGACAGTTTATCAGAAAACTATCCAGTTTCAGGCAAAACATAGTGTTCTTGCTGAAACTGGACTGTGATGATCATTTTTCAGTTATTTTCTTTAACAAAAACATGGATTTAATCATCCCTATGTCATTGATCACAAATTAGACACCAAAAACAAAAGTTTTGGTGTGATCAAGACAATCATTGGGGAAAATTTGAGAAATGTGATGAACATGCCCTTTGGGCCAAAATTGCCATTTGATGAGTAAAGATTGGAACTTTACCATCAAAATGGACTTTTTATGAAAGATTAACCTTGAGGGACAACAAAAACAACATAAAGATCCAATCTTTATGACCCAATCTTAGGGATTTTGGGCTAGATCAAGGTTGGGATGATAAAGATTGAGCCTTTATCCCCCAACATGATCATCATGGCCTAGTTTGTGTAATACCAACATAAAGACATGAGATTTCACCTTGATAAAGAGATCTTTAAGCTATTTACAGCAAGAAATTAAACCATGATCATCCTTAGGTTTGAACCTCTTTCACACAAAAGTATGAAGGGCACCTTGAATCATGCTCATGGTTTAGTTGACATTATATGTATATATATAAGATATATATGCTTAAAATGGACAAGTATTGTAGTAATATAATATATGTATACTTGAAATGGCCAAGTCTTGCAAGAATATAAATTTGCTTGAAAGGACAAGTCTTACAAGAATATAAACAAGAACAAGTAATGTGATTAACAAATCAAAATAGAGTTGAGATGAAGAGAAGATAGGGGAAGGGGACCTCACCTATGATGGTTGTAGTCTATCTTCCTTTCCTTCACTCAATTATAAGGGTGATTTCTCTCTCAGACACATTTTCTGCAGAGTTTCCCCTATCTAAACAATATTCTTCCCTCCCCCTGAAATGATCAGCATGGGGTTCAATTTATAGGGACTGAGGGTGCCCAACATAGCCGTACGGCTGAACCCCTCAAGTACCCAAACCATCCGTACGACTCGACTTGGTGAGCTTCTGGATTTTTCTAAGTTTAATTCCAGTTCAGTTCTGAAATATTAGGTTTATCCTAGTGAGGTCCTGGCCCATTGGTTTATCTCTAAATGGTACCAAGAATTCCTCTAAAGTAGGTCAAATTCAGATTGGGGTACTTACAGAGCCCCTCGGCAACGTCGCTTTTGAAGAAAGCGGGGTTGTCGACAAAATAAACATCCCAATCTGATGGGAGGACGGCTTGACCGATTTGTTCTATGGCTGGACCTAGAGGTATAGGATTCCTACGTATCCCTATTCGAGGGAATCAAGCCTAACGTAGTTCGGGTGAGAGATTTTAATACTACTCAAACCTATGGGCCTTAGGTGGATATTCATTCATCCTTCCCTAAACAGTCATGGCTCAAAGGCCGGACTTAGTCAACTTGGCTCTATTCGGAGAGGGTTGACAAAGGGGGCTGGCATGGCTCAGAGGCTCAAATAATGGGCATTGCTCAGAGGCTGGGCTCGATCGACTAGGCTCTATCAGGAGAGGGTCGACTCAAGGGTAACTGGTCTTACGTCCGACTAAGGACTACCGGGACACATTGGTCAATTTGGTCAACTTTTCTCATGGCAGACGGTTGACTATACAAACTGGTCAACTTATCTCATGGCGGAGGGTCGACTACACAAACTGGTTTTACGTCTCTCCAGACTGCCATCACAATGATAGATTTTCTCTAACCTGGCCACTCTCGGGGGACAAGGGTTTTCTTAACCTAATCATGACTATACTGGTCTTACGCCCTACCAAGGGCTGCCGGGACAATAACATCTTAACTTTTATCCTGGACTTACGAGGTACGGCTGGGTGTAGATACCCCAGGGGAACCGCGACTTGCCTAGAGCGCGCGAATTAACTAGGATGTCTACTTGATTTTAAGAGTCGCCACCTATGTTTTAGAGGAACATAAGAAAAACCTAAAAAGAGCCAATTTTATTTACAAAACCAGAGATTCAGGAAAATATGGGTTCGGGGGTTAGGTGACGGAGTGGGAAGTACTTAAACACCCACTCCGCCCCGCTTACGCGGGTCTTGCTACTTTTGGTGTTCTAATGCATGAGAAAGTCATTCGATAAAAAGTGCTAACAATTAAAATGAAAAGAAAGGGGAAATAAAAAGGAATTGTTTTATTGATTAATTCATGCTAAAGATTACATTAAGAGAAGAATGGTAAATTAAACTAGAGATTGAAATGTAGGGAGATAACCTTAACCAACTTTAATGTAGTAGAGTGGTCATTTGGTCATGTCCCATTGATGGGGATTGCATACATTACCAAGACATGTGAAAATAAGAGAAGAAGAATAAAATACCTTAAGAAAGTGGGCTTCAAACTTGGACTTGAAAATGGTGTTGTTGTAAGGCAATTGTTGTAGAACAATTTGTGTAGAGTTTTGTTGTGTTAAACTCTTGTTGGGAGAGCTCTTGTAAAGAGAATTCTTGGGAGAATTGTGTATAGTGTATTTGTGTAGAGATTTCAAGTCCAAAAAGGAAGGTCATTTTTAAGGTAGAAGAAGGTGGTTTTTATAGGTAAAAAGGAGAGGCAAAGGTTGGAGGGAAAAGATGATCATCCATGTGAAATAGAATTGACCAATCAAAAATAAGATAAATAAAATAAGAAATGAAAGAAATAAAAGAAAATCAAATCAAATAAAAAGAAAATATTTTGTTTTAAAGAAAAGGCTTAGAATGTGAGATTGGGAGTTATGAAATAAGGGGGGATGAATGTGGATGAAAAAGGGAGTGTTTGTGATCAAGAAAGGGGAGGGAAAAGGCTGCAATCCGTAACTGCCATAATGGGAAGCGCGCGAGTCCCGCTTTTGGGATGAGAGGCGCGCGCATCCCGTTGACAGTGTCGGAGACGCCCGCGGGTAAAAATGACAGAAAGACAGAAATGACTCTAAAATTAATTCTGTTATGCAGTTTAGTCCAAAACTAACGGAATCAGTTAGGAACTTAACCGAAGTAACAGAAATTAACAAAAACAAGTAAAATAAAAATACTATGTATGTAACCGGGGTGAGTGGTCCAAAGCGGGGTGTCTACACCGGGACTTTCACGATTTCACTTTCTACCCTGGACTTACGAGGTACGGCCAGGTCAACAAAATCCAATGGTCGTACGCCACGCAGGACGGCCAAGGACGAGTCTAATGAAACCTAATGGTCTTACGTCACGCCGGACGGCCAAAGGACCTATCTCATATAACCTAATGGTCTTACATCACGCCAGACGGCCAAAGGGCGAGTCTCACTAAACCTAATGGTCTTACATCACGCCGGACGGCCAAAGGGAAAATCTAACATCTTACGTCACACCCAACCGCCAAAGGACAAGTTTAACCTAATGGAATTATGTCATACCGGGCGGTCAAAGGACATAATCTCACAGAACCTAATGGTCTTACGCCACGCCGGACGGCCAAATGACAAGTCTCACTAAACCTAATGGTCTTACGTCACGCCGAACGGCCAAAGGGCGAGTCTCAATAAACCTAATGGTCTTACGTCACGCCGGACGGCCAAAGGGCAAATCTAACGAAACCTAATGGTCTTACGTCACACCGGACCGCCAAAGGACAAGTTTTAACGAAACTTAATGGTCTTACATCACGCCGGACGGCCAAAGGACAATTTTTAACGAAACCTAATGGTCTTACGTCACGCCGGACGGCGAAAGGACAAGTCTAACCTAATGGACTTATGTCATTCCGAATGGCCAAGGGCCAATTCTAACGAAACCTAATGGTCTTACGTCACGCCGGATGGCCAAAGGACAATTTTTCATATTTTTAACTGGACTTACGAGGAACGGCCACATTAACTTCATAAATTCAAACTCTTAACCTGGACTTATGAGGCGCGGCCGGGTTAAATTCATACTCTTAACCTGGACTTACGAAGCGCGGCCGGGTTAAATTCATACTCTTAACCTGGACTTACGAAGCGCGGCCGGGCTAAATTCATACTCTTAACCTGGACTTATGAAGCGCGGCCGGGTTAAATTCATACTCTTAACCTGGACTTACGAAGCGCGGCTGGATTAATGCTAATTCTCACATTCTTAACTGGACTTACAAAGTACGGCCATGTTAATTTCACAAAGCTGGTCTTACGTCCATCTAGGGAATGCCCAATTTTCATTTTCATTGGGAACCTAATCTGGCGGGTTCAATTCAAGTTGCATGAGCCAAAAGGGGCATTTTGGACATTTTCCAAAGGGAAGGGGCCTAAGTTCTATTTCAGAAACCTAGGGGAAACCATGCTCAAGGCGCCAGGGGCCAAAGTGTAAATTGCGGGCTAAGATTTTCTCTTGCCCAAACCAACCGTACGTCTTAAGAAGGCATCTCCTTCTTTTCCAAAACAGCAGCCATACGGATGGTTTGCTCATTTTTCCAAAGTCACAGCCGAAAATAGAGAGGGAGCAAGCGATTTTTGAGAGGGAATTCATCAAGTTTCCCAAGATCTCTTCCTAAATTGTTCGAAGCTCATACTATGGATGCTCGTGCACGAAGAGGCTATCCAAGAGGGGCGGATAGGCGGCTTGACATGGTCCGTAATTTCCAGGGTTACACCATTGCTCTTAACGATGTGGAGGCGGGGTTCTACATGTCTCCTACCGCTCATCTATGCCATGACCGAGTGGTAAGCCTTCTTTCCCGCTCGATATTTGTCAATTTTGTGCATTCCCTAGTCCTAGGGTCCATGTTCACACAATTTGGGGTTTTTGCCTTCCTAGGTGCAATTCTGCAAAATTGGCTTCATTTTCACGTTGTTGGGATCGCTAGGGATGGGCACGTGTTCATATCGTCATTTGGATATGCCTAGCTATACTTCCTAAAATCAAAGTGTGTTGTCCCGCGATTCGTGCATAAACTACTTGTACCTTAGGCTTGACTAGTCATTTTGATACATTCAAGTACATGCTAGCTTTTCCTAGGAAAAATTGTCGCATACTTGTGAAAATTCGGGACACTAAGATTCACAAAAGGGATGGGTTTTTTGTTCCTTCGGGACAGGAGAAAACCTTTTCCAAATGAAACCTCACACTTTTTTTTTTCTTTTTTTTTTTCACAAAAACACACCCTAAAACGCCCAACGCAATTTGAAAAGGGGTAAAATCACAAAACATTCATTTGTATGATATATTCATCATATTCATTTATCATACGCATTGGTATTTTAAAACTGAGTTATTCATACCTTTGCTGTGTTTACCTACAGGGCGGTGATCCCAAATCTAGAGGATCTCCCGACATGTGCTGTTCCTTGTGGGAGGCCATGCCCGAGGGAGTGAGTAGAGGGCACCGGCTTGGTGCCATTCATTCATGTCGTAGGCCAGCTGGTTAGCACTAACAGGAGCCTGGGACTCGTCTCTGCCTTGGGCGAGCACTGGTGGGATACCACCCACAATTTTCATTTGAGCTGGGGGGAGGTGACCGTGACTCCCACAGACTTTTATGCCATTACCGGGCTCTCCTTTGGCGGCCGTCCAGTTATCTGGACCGACCGGCTCTCTACCGCGGACATTGAGGCACTCATTGGTTTTTCAAGCCCTACCAAGGGATTGGGTATCACTGTGCAGGATGTTGACCTGGCCATTCGGGCCAAAATGCCAGAATACCTGGCGGGCTTGGTGACTGCGGAGCAGCTCGAGCGAGCTTATGTGTGGCTCCTTCTCAGCAACACCCTATTTGCCAATGCCGATACCACATGTATGTTCCCCCCTGCTTGGATCACTGTCTACCCCTGAGACCGTCCGGAGTATTGCTTGGGGAGAGGCTGGGTTGGCTGAGCTGTACATGGAGCTCGACAAATTCAGCCGGAAAGCGAGCAAGTCCTTAGCTTGCTTTCAGTTTGCCTTGGAGGTACATTCTTTTCATTCCCTCATTTTTCTATTTTCTCATTCTCATTCCCTTTTCCGGTTTTCGGCATCTTAATGATTTTTGGCCCTTTCCTTTCAGGCTTGGTACTACGAGGTCTTTGGTGGCTACCCACGGGAGCTGACCGTTGATCCTGCCATCACATTCCCAGCCATGGTCTGTTGGGCTCGAGAGGCCCGCAAGAAGAGGGGATCTAAGGGACGTGTCTCCGTCTGTCATGCCGATGTCAGGGCAGTGCTGGGGGGTGCCATGCCGGCCGAGCTCAAACTCTTTCCTTGGTCGAGGTATGAGGGGCAAGGGCTAGGCGTTGTCCTATCTGAGGCTTTGCGGGTTACACGGGAGAGGAGACACTTGGTAGGGTTCTGGGGAGAGGCTTTCTATTTGGGAGAGGGGGTGCTTTGGCAGCACGGGCTCGGGCTCATGCAGAGGGCTCCTATGGACCCTCCCAACACCATGTTCGTTGCCGACCGAGGGGAAGACCCCTATCTCATAGGGGCGAACGCCTCTCACTTTATCACTGATGAGCCATACGGACGCTTCGTGGCCCGGAGGCTGAGATCGCCGCAGGTAGTGGCTTCTGGGGTGGCTCCCCCGACGTGGCAGGACTTCTCATACATATACTCAGATAGCCGGGTCCACATGGTGGCCACATCTATGGAAGAAGAGGGAGCCCCACCTGAGGATGCTCCTGAGGGAGTGGTATGTTCCCATTCATTTCCTTTGCACACACTTATCACATACCCCTGTTCCTCTTCACTGAGCAGTTTCACTTTTATGTGCAGGTCGCTGCGCGAGCTTTGCTGCAGATGCCTTCCTTCATAAGACGGGCCAAGAGGTGGCTGAAGAGGTTCGTTGGGCGCTCTTCCAAGGGGCCTCGGACGGAATCTAGTTTTGCGCCGGGCAGAAACTCGGTGAGTGGTGGGGAGAGGCCTTTCCGTCGGTCCCCGAGTGTGGAGGTACCGCCGTCCTTCGTTCGCCGCAATACCTTAGGCGGGGCTGATTTGGAGGCCTTCCGTGATTCGCTCCGTGATCCCAGCTCCCACGAGATTGCTCCGGACCCGTTTGCTCATTTGGCTTTAGAGCGTGTGGACCCCCTGCCAGCCAGACATCCAGGTCCTCATTCCCAGATTCCTCCTTCTTTCTTTCCGGGCCAATCTTCTTCGGGTGAAGGCTCAAGCATGGCAAAGTCCATTTTCTTCTTTGACCCCAGCATGTACCCACCTCATCCTTTGGAGAGGATTCATTCGCCACCGGAGGACCCTTATCCGAACTCAGATTAGGATGCACCAACCTGAATAATTTTTCTTTTAATTTGTTTTACTCAAAAACAATGTATGAAAACTTGTTATCTTTGGTTGTTTAAAACGTTGTCCCTTTTATTTGTAAATTCACCATTTATGCATAGCTTGGGCCTCGAGAGGGATTTGTGGTCATTTCTGGACCGTCGGGGATTCCCGAAACGTGTTTGGACTCAATTATTTGGACCTTGACACGTACCTGACAGGTCTTGAACAAGTGAAAATGAGTTTCACTTATGGGAAATCAGCTGATACAAGCTGCTGATATGAATTTTTTTCACGGGGAAAAAACCAGCCGTACGGATCATACAAGCATAGTTGACTTTTTGACCAAACTTTCTGAGGACTTTTAGGGAATTTTGACAGACGGGAGACTTTATTTGACTCAGACTGTTTTACCCAAAGCATGACTCTTCGTTGGTCCTTCCATTGCACAATCATGGCTTGACAGCCCCAGTGCGTTGCCTTGCCGGAACTACTCCTCAGGTTTCACGGTCATGGCTTACCAGCCCCAGTGTCTTGCCTGGCCGGGAATTATTCCTTGGGTTTCACTCTTTCCCTTTGGGCGTGCATCTTCCCCTGTTCGGGACGCGATTCGCTCTTCTCACGGGTTTCTTCTCCCTAAGCATCCAATCATATCACTTTTCCCTTTCTCACATTTCCCACCGTCTTCTCTTTCTAGGAGTGGCCTAGCCGACTTCTGACATGGACAAGAGCAATAGTTGACTCTGACACGGACAAGAGCAAATCACGCTTGCTCAGACGAATAGACACACATAGGCATTTAAGGGAGTGAGTCCTTTTTCTGAGGGAGGAAGCCTATGGACATAAATTCACGTGTTTGGCTCTTTCCTAAGATGTGTAAAAGAAGACTTGTCGAGGCATTCGAAATTGGCCTTAATTAATGCCATTAAAACGGTTGCTCGAATGGACCTTGTTCAGTATTAGGTCAAAATTCAAGCAATTAGCCTTAACGTGCATAAATGTTGTGATCATTTGGGGTTCAGATTCGATCAATGGCAAGATCAAAGTGTGTTTAGGAGGAATTAGTCATTATCCGGGAGGTTGGTCATTCACGGGACCAAGGAAAGAGAACCGGGTCATTTTGGGAGGACTGAGGTTCGATGGATTCATTTCACGCTATGACCGGATCCGAAGGTTGCCTACGTTCCCCTCAATAAGAGGAGCTCAGGTCGCCGTAGTTCTGCCTTTGGGCAGCTTTCGCCGGGATTGGTTTCCTTTTGCTGTCTCGGAGGACGTTGTTGCTCACTTCGCTTTGCGGCAATCTCCCCGAGATGGACCTCTTGGGGTGAATGGACCTTTTGAGGCAAACATTCCTTTTTGCTTTTTCCTCTCCTCCTTTCCATTCATTCATTTTCTTTTCTCATAATTCAAATTTTTTTTATTCACTTCCTTTTCCTCTTTTTTTTTAGGAGGAGGTAAACACTTGCCCTAGCTCGCTTTCTCGGGTATTAGCTCCTTTGTATCCCTTTGGCGGTGTGCTTGTCACTTTGGGCTGACTTTGAAATTCCGGGAATCCCTTTACCTGATTGCGCACACGTGATCATGGTTAAACCTTAGTGGTTGAGCAAAAACGCCCTCCCTTTTTCACTGTCTTCGGGATGCCTTTGTTGTGTATCAGGGATTTATCTCAGAAAGACGTATGGGGTTTTGTATCGGGAGAGTGTATGGGGGAAGATTTGCCTTTAATGGTTTTCTTCATGCCAATTGATCACAACATTCATTCACATCAAGATTAATCGTTTGAATTTAGCACCCTTTTATGTTTAGGTCCATTCATCCTTTAATGAGTCGTTGTTGATTGTTATGTTTGGGGAGTCAACTCGTCATTTTGGGGACATATCAATCATTTGGAGACATTAATCAAAGCGATTCTGAGAGTTAACGTAATTTTCAAATAATGCCTCAAGTCTAGAGAGAATAGAAGTAAAAATGATTCATTTCATTTCACGGAAGACTCAATTATTACAACTTTAGACTCGACTATTGATTACATTGACTCGACCATTCCACCATTCATTGACTCAACCATGGCCAACCCCATGGCTCTTTACATACTCTTGCCTTGCAGGGCCTTTTGAGAAAGAAAAAAAGACAAAAGACTATGTCCACAACGGACTTTGGGGACCCTCTAGAACCTAGACACTAAGCCACTCCTAACAATTCTTTCTTTCCTTGTTCCACCTCCTTACATTTCCTCCTCAAACCCATTTGTATCCTTACTTGGTGATGACACCTTCGTCGATGAGCGCTTGGATATAATTTCTCAAGGTGAGGCAAGCATTCGTAGAATGACCCGGGGCCTGGTGGTACTTGCAGTGCTGCTTTGGATCGTGGTGAGCTCCGATCGGTTCGGTCCATATCACGTGCCGGCCGAGGAGCTTGATCTTACCGCTCTCGAGTAAATGATCCAATATTTTCTCTCTGGGCATTCCTAGCTCATGGAACCAACGGTAGTAAGCTCCCTTGCCTTGGGGGTGAAATCCTCCCACAACTGCAGCGGGCTTCCCATGGGATACTGTAACGGGTTGCAGCTGATCACGAGACTCTTGCTCGTCTTGGACCAAGCGGTCGGGGATGGTCCTTGGTGAGGAGGATGACTTCTCCGAGGAATTTTTGATCTCCTCAATGGATTTCACAATTTCATGGAGACATTCTCGGGTGTTCCTTGAGTTGTGCCTTTCTAATTCGTCTGTCAATTCCGCTCGGCTATGCAGGAGCTCGTACCGGCGATCGTACTTTTCCTCAAGGTCTTTCCTGAGTCTCTTACCACCCTCTTCCCATAGATCCTCAACCTTTTTATGGAGTACCTCCTTGATCTCCTTCTAGAGCTGTTGAACCACCTTGCTCGCTTCATTTCGATCGACCTCTGACTTTCGTATTTGATCCCTCATCGTGTTCACCGTCCTTTCTAGGAGTTTCACCCTGCCTTCCAGCCGGGTCTATGTATCCAACCGGATATCTACCTCAATCACTTGGGATTTACTTTCCATTGCTTCCTATAGCACAAAGGACCGACAAGCCGTAAGGCCACCGTGGAAAGAATCTCGAAAAGCCATGCTTTGAGTAAGGCGGGGACTCGACACAAATGAGACATTGACTCAAAGTAGAAAACAAGTTTGACCATTTGGGGGGGGGGGGGAAGCCCAAGCCATGCTTTTGATGAATTTAGCAATTTTTGTTTTCAGGAAAAAGAATTTTTTGTTTACTCTTTTGATCATTCTTAGGCAGTTTCGTCACACGAACAAATGTTAGTGCACAGTTCAAAGGCTTAATATTTATTGTTCATGTTTACTTAAAACATGTCTTATTCCTAAATAGTTGGAAAAGATTTCTCTTCTTTTTCGCAACTATTCTACATCCTGGATCAGTGGAGGCCATCACTACGCCTATAGACCCCTCATTTTTCACATGCCTTGCACACTCCCAAGGATGGACTGTCCCGGGAGAGGGTCCTATAGGGAAAGCGGCTTCCACCGACCAAAATAAACGAACCTAAGGTCTAGTGCATCGCAAGATTCCCAATCTGTGAGCCATTCCAATCATGATTAAGCCCCGGTTAAGACCGAGATTCGTCTTAGGGACTTAAGGGACTTCCGGCATAACCTCATCTTTGATGAGGGCTCTCGAATCTTATCCATGGGCTTAAGGATAATTAGTATGAACCATTTATTAGGGCTTGACAACACAGTTTCACCCTATGCATAACATTTGACTTAGGTTAATTACAGCCAATATTAATGCATAAGTCAAGGACCGGGTCAAAGTTGACTATGGTCACACTTGCTTTCACAAGGAGTCGTGACTCGGGTAATAACTTGGCCACAATTAATCTCAGACACGTATTAGGGATGTGGTAACGTGAGCTAGACCAAAAACCAACCAAAGTCTTGGTATTTGTGTGTCACGGACAAGTGTGGTTGACTCAGCTCGGAAGGGGAGGTGGAATGGACCCGTGCGCGTTAGAAGGGCACAAGAGCACCAATCAAGATGCATCTGGCATCCATCCTGGGTTTAGAGGGAATTTGGAACGTGCAAGGTCAAGTGCGCATAGTGTGAAGCCATTCTATGTTCTCTTTTGAGTCAAAATAGAAATTTTCTATTCGTTTTAACATCACGAGCAATGTATAATCAACATATGAACAAGCATGAATCAACAAAAAGGAGCAAGCATGAATAAGCTATTTACACAAGCAATCAAGCAAGAATCATATGAACAAACAAAGCCAAAACTTGTACATACAACAAATTGTGCACAACCAAAGAATTCTTTGAAATCAAAACTTCACAAGAAACAATCCTTTTGAAAACCATTTGCAAAACAAGTTGTGCACAACAAAAGGATTCGAAAATATTTTACGAAATGGGTTATGTACAAGGAGTCTTTGAAACCCCAATTTTATGTCCAAAAAGACTTGTGCATAACCAAGCTTTAAAAAAAACAAGTTTTGGCGAAAAAAGAATAAGGTAATGTGCACAAACAAATCTGTAAATTTGGAACCTGGACAAGCAGAAGCAAAAGGGACACAGAATGTTTCTGCCCTACACAAAATTGTTAAATTTTGAAACATTATGTTCCCTGCCCAACATCCTGGCAATTATTTTTTGTAGTTTTTCAACTTCTGATCACCAAGCCCCAGTTTATTGCATTTCCAGAACATTTTCCACTCCAGAAGATTCAAACAGAAACACAGCACACACAAAACAAACACAAAAGTTAACGAAAATGGGGGACGGGAGTTTGACCCACACAAAAGTGTCCTCAAAGCTTCTAAAGAGAAGTTTGAAAACACTTTACTCCCCAGTGGAGTCGCCACTGTAAGGATCCCGCCCCGTGATGAAGGAAACGAAGGGTTTTCGTTTTCGAAGGGTGAAAAACCAAACACGGTTATCACACAAAACATAACGGAGTCGCCACATTTGTTAATTATTCAACCGAACAAATGGAAAGGTTAGAGATTCTATTAGTTCGGAGGTCAGGTTAAGCCTTGGGAAGAGTTTTACGTCACCCAAGTCGCCTCGGATAGGACCGAGTCTCCCTAACGTTAGTTAACAAACGTGCATGTGTGTGTGTGTATTTCAAGAATGGGAGAAACTGACATTTTAACAAAACTGGTTAATTATTTAACAGAAAAGGGTTACTTTGCAAACATTTCAGTCAGAAGGGGAAGAAACTGGAAAATGCACTCCCTGGCCCAAGTAGCTGTACGGCTAGGGAGAGCATTCCAGGGGTTTTTGATGGTTTATCAGAAAACTGCCCAGTTTCAGGCAAAACAGAGTGTTCTTGCTGAAACTGGACTCTGATGATCATTTTTCAGTTATTTTCTTTAACAAAAACATGAATTTAATCATCCTTATGTCATTGATCACAAATTAGACACCAAAAACAAAGGTTTTGGTGTGATCAAGACAATCATTGGGGAAATTTTGAGAAAGATGATGAACATGCCTTTTGGGCCAAAATTGCCATTTGATGAGTAAAGATTGGAACTTTACCATCAAAATGGACTTTTTATGAAAGATTAACCTTGAGGGACAACAAAAACAACATAAAGATCCAATCTTTATGACCCAATCTTAGGGATTTCTGGCTAGATCAAGGTTGGGTTGATAAAGATTGAGCCTTTATCCCCCAACATGATCATCATGGCCTAGTTTGTGTAATGCCAACATAAAGACATGAGCTTTCACCTTGATAAAGAGATCTTTAAGCTATTTAAAGCAAGAAATTAAACCATGATCATCCTTAGGTTTGAACCTCTTTCACACAAAAGTATGAAGGGCACCTTGAATCATGCTCATGGTTTAGTTGACATTATATGTATATATATAAGATATATATGCTTAAAATGGACAAGTCTTGTAGTAATATAATATATGTATACTTGAAATGGCCAAGTCTTGCAAGAATATAAATTTGCTTGAAAGGACAAGTCTTACAAGAATATAAACAAGAACAAGTAATGTGATTAACAAAGCGAAATAGAGTTGAGATGAAGAGAAGATGGGGGAAGAGGACCTCACCTATGATGGTTCTAGTCTATCTTCCTTTCCTTCACTCAATCATAAGGGTGATTTCTCTCTCAGACACGATTTCTACAGAGTTTCCCCTATCTGAACAATATTATTCCCCCCTGAAATGATCAGCATGGGGTTCAATTTATAGGGACTGAGGGTGCCCAACATAGCCGTACGGCTCAACCCCTCAAGTACCCAAACCATCCGTACGACTCTACTTGGCGAGCTTCTGGATTTTTCTAAGTTTAATTCCAATTCAGTCCTGGAATATTAGGTTTTTCCTAGTGAGGTCCTGGCCCATTGGTTTATCCCTAAATGGTACCAAGAATTCCTCTAAAGTAGGTCAAATTCAGATTGGGGTACTTACACTGATGAAGTTTCTGAAATAGTTTCTGACCAACCGACTGACCAGGTGACAGAACAATTTCCTGCACTGATGTCTGAACAGTCTGAGTAGCCTGTCGAATTGATTGAGCCAGAAAATTTGGGACGAGGTAAGAGAGTTAAGGTTCCTTCTACCAGATATCCAGCTTCTGAATATGAGTTGGGTACATCACAGGCTCATGTCACTCAAGCTACACCCCCGTCCTGTCCATCTTCTCAATCCAAATCTTCAGTTACTCTTTATCCCTTATCACATTTTGTCGATTGAACTAACTTCTCATCTGCACATCATTGTTTTTTGGCTGCTATTGACTCAGGTGTTGAGCCAAAACATTTTTTTGAGGAAGTTAAGCTTCTTCAATGGCGCGAGGCTATGTCTAAAAAGCTTAATGCTCTTGATCAGAATGGAACATGGGAACTGGTGAATGCTCCTCTTGATAAGAAGGTGATTCGCAACAAATGGGTCTATAAAATAAATTACAATGCTGATGGGACAATTGAGCGTTGTAAATCTCGGTTGGTGATCTTCGGAAATAGACAAGTTGAAGGTGTTGATTTCAAAGAACATTTAGACCCATCATCAAAATGGTTACGATACGTGTTTTTCTTAGTATTGCTGCGGTCAAAGGATGGGAACTTCATCAAATGGATGTTCACAATGCTTTTCTACATGGTGATCTTAGTGAAGATGCGTATATGAAGGTGCCCTTGGGACATCCAGATTCGTCTTCTGGGAAGGTTTGTAAACTTATAAAATCATTATATGGTCTTCGGCAAGCTCCTCGTTGTTGATTTGCAAAATTTTCTATGGCATTGAAGGGATATGGATTTGTTCAATCATGCTCCGATTATTCTTTATTTTCATTCAACACTTCCGCTGCTGAGATACATGTTCTTGTCTATGTTGATGACTTGGCTATTGGTGGGAATGATCCGGTTGCAATTAGTCACTTCAAGGGCTATCTTAGTAGTTGTTTTCACATGAAAGACCTCGGGCGTCTTAAGTATTTTTTGGGGCTTGAGGTGGCGAAACATCCGGATGGTATTTTTCTTTCTCAGCGAAAGTATGCGCTTGATATACTCTCTGAGGCTGGTCTTCTTGGAGCACGTCCAACCATTACGTCTATTGAACAAAATTATCGTTTGGCCTTGACTGAGAGTGATGATTTACGTGATCCCGAGGCGTATAGGCGACTTGTGGGGCGTGTCATTTATCTAAGTATTACTCATCCAGAACTCTCTTATAGTGTGCATACTCTTGCCCAATTCATGATCCGGCCTAAGTTGGCTCATTGAACGGCAACTTTACGTGTTCTTCGGTATCTCAAAAATCGTCCAGGCCAAGGGATTTTGTTGCGATCCGACTCTGTTTTACATCTTCGGACTTATTGTGACTCTGATTGGGCGAGTTGTCCTCTTACCTGTGAGAGCCCGCGCTCGAAGCTTCTCAGGTCGCTTGCGTAAGAGCGATGAGTTGGCCTCGTGTGAAATGCGGTTTGAATCCGCTCAGTTTCTCAAAATGGTTACCCTACTCAAGTTTTGAAAAGAAGAGTCGCCACCTCATTTTATTAAAGGAAAATAGAGATAAAACCTTTTGTTTGAAAGAGAAGTGGGTTTGGGGGCTATGTTACGAGAAGAGAAAGTGTTAGGCACTCCGCTCGCCCTTTTCTAACATGCTTTTGCCTACGCTTTATTTTATGCCTTTTGAAAATGCCTTTTATGTCCTAACTTAATAAAAATGTGTGCTTATGTACAGGGGAGTCTCCTAGTCTAAGTATGTTCATTTGATCGCAACCGGGAACCGGTTTAGGTGGATTCCCGATTGGTTTTGAAAATGATTTGAATTACATACACAAGTAAAACATGTAAAGGGGAGAGGGGGATTATGTACAAATTATACACAAAAAATGGGAGACAAATCCCATGAATAAATGTCCAAGCAAAAGGGTTGATGTTTGAGGTTCAAGGACTGCTGCAGATTGTCATGATCATGTACCTGTCCAAAACTAATCCAAATACAGAAACAAAACTTGGGATTGACTCCCAACATGTTATATAACACAAACAAATTTTCATGAGATTTATGGATTATTATTTCATGCTCAAACCATGGAAAGAACACAGAGGTCAAATCTTCCCAGAACAGGAAAACAGAGCACATCTCATTTTGATTCGAAATTTACATTATCAAGACTTGCAAATATGGAGAAACTCAAAACATGAAAGTTTAATATAACATGTCAAATATTAATCCTCGAAAGTTTGAAGTCGAGAAAACATGTTTAGGTGTTTTAAAACACTTCTGACATATAATGTCAGAAACAGGACAGCTTCAATTCTGAGAACATGCACTTGGATCAAAAAATAGAAAATGGTATTTCCTTAGGTGAAAAAATTATTTCAAATGCATTAGAATTTTCCTTAGGATGTTAGGAACAAATTTAATTTTATGACTAAAATCCAGAAATCAAGTTTAATGCATGTTTATGGCACGGAAAGGAAGAGTGGTCAGAAACAGAGTACACTGGACATCAGATATAGAGCATGGAAACAAGCTTCAAAACATGGTTTAAACATGGAATAAATTCATTAAACAAGACATGCATGTACTATAACATGTTTTAAACATTATCAAGAGGATATTTATCAACAAATGTGGACCAAAACTAAGATAATCATGAGAGAGCAAGAAGTGGACAGATTGTGAGCACTTTGAAAGAAGTTTCATTTGCATGCTTGAAACCTTCATTTAAGACTTGGAGATGAACTTGGAATGAACATGGAATGAACATGCAACACATATATGCATGATAGAGCTGAAGTTTAAACATTTATAACATATTTACTTGAAGATTACAAGCTAGAACATGGATTACATGAAAAGAAAATGGGGATCTAGCCATCTAATGGCTAGACCCCAAACTAAATCATGCAAAGCCTTACATTTCTTACCACTTACATAGAGGATTCTTACCTTTTTTAGGTTGGTGGGGGAGTGCTTCCTTTGTCTACCCAAGGGAAGACTTCTTTTTGTTTGATTTGAGTTGTTGTTGTTGAAGTTAATGGAGTGGAGTGGATTGTGTTGTTGTTTGCTTGAGTTTGAGGGTGTTTGAAGGTTGATTTGTGGTTGATTTGTGGTGGTTAAGTGGTGGTGGAGTGGTGGTGTAGTGGTGGTTGTATGGTGGTTGAGTGGTGGGAGGATGAATGTAGCAAGAACTTAGAGAGAGAGAGTTTGAAAGATGGGAGTGAGGTGTAGTGAAAATGAATGAGGTTGTAATGTAATTGACCCCTTCCTTGATCAACAAAGGAAGTATATGGAGGAGGGAGGTGATTATTTAGGATAAAAATGCCCCTTAGTGGAGGGTAACATGTGGTGTATGAGTTGTATGAAGAAGCCACATATAAGGCCATGCAGTACTTTTTCCGGCTCCGTCTTTTCGCTCCGCAACTGCTCCGTTGTGCGCGCTCCGGTGTTCCGGTTGTCCGCGAGTCCAACATGAAAGTTGCTCGCAATATTTTTCTGGTCAAGAGGGCATATCTTAAATATTTTAATAAACAAGGAATAACATAATATAATTTTAAATGCAAAGGATGACCGGTAAAAGACATTCTAAGGGTGCGGGACCCGCTGTGGGTCCCGAGGCTCGATTTTCGGAGAAAACGCCTATTTGCTTGGTTTTGAGCCCAATGAATCCGGACTCGGTTTTTGCATCCGATGCACCGATAAGACGGTCGGTAGTCCCGAACCGCCAAATCTGGGGTTCTAGGTCAATTGTCGCGCTTAGACCGAATCAAGGGTTGGTTTTAGGGGTGCGAGATCGGGGTGTCTACAGAGCCCCTTGTCGAATTCACTTGTGTTGTAAATTGGATTCGACGATCCAATATAGACAACCGATCTCGTCTAGGGTTCGACGGCTGGGCCCAGGGTAGGGCTTCCTACGTATCCCTTTCAGGAATCAAGCCTCCGTAGTTCTACTCAAGCAAGCAAGCAAACACAAACATATGGTCGAAATCGGGAACCTGAGATTCCTACGTATCTCTTGCGAGAATCAGACCAATCGTAAACAATGCTGGGGATGCATCGAGAATTCGAATTCTCTTTGCTGGGGATTGAAAGTAAAACGCAATTTGATTTGAAAAGATTGCCGACTGAAACTCTTGCTTTAAGAGCTGCCTACGTATCCCGTGCGGGGATCAAGTCGGGGCGTAGTTCTGAGGGGGGTTCAACTCGAGCACTCGAGTGGACCAAAGAGTTGTTGGGTTTTGGAGTAACATGCGCAGCGGAATTAAGCATTTAAATTTCAATGAAACCCAAAGCCCATAGATCCATTCATATGATTAAGTCAAATACAACATAATGAATACTAGAATACTAACCCTTGATGCCTTTGATTATGCAACCTTGAATTCGATAGAGGCTTGAACCCTTGATCACGAACATAGTAAGAATCACGAACTTTGAAGATGATAAGTTTCACCCTCTAGCGGTATCCACACCACAAACGAATATCAAGAACACTTGATCTTGGTTGCTAGACCAAAATTGTGAAACACGTTTTCACAATTAATATGAACTATATGGAATTTTATTTGGGTATTATTTTGTTCTTCAATCTAGGATGTCTTAGGACAAAATAAAACCTCTCTCAAACTCTTTGAGATTTGCACAAAAGCATTCACCACGATTCTGGCCGAATTTTGCTGTTTATATACAAGTTAGACCTATTCCAAATAGGAAACTTGTGTCTAAACCCGTCCAAAATTCCTTTCCAAATCAAATCAGGAAACCGGTCCCGACATGGTGTGCGGCCGCCCAAAACAACATGTGCGGCCGCACATCTATCTGGAAGGTTTCTGGTACTAACTGACCCAAACTGTGTGGCCGCCCAGGCCATCCTGTACGGTCGCCCACTTGTCCAGATTCCCAAAGTTTCCAAAATTCCAATATAGTCCTTATTTAAGATTCGTTCTATTGTGTGTGACCCTCTAGGATTATACTAAGTTGGCAATGGGTTCAAACATGAAACCATAAGATATGATTAGGTTCTAGCAAACCGTCATACCTACCCAAATAGTATAACTAGATACAAGTTCGCATTCCTTTAGAACATGTCATAATCCTTTTGTCCACGATGTCATTGAACACAAGTCATGGTCAATAAGTCAACTTGTATTGTTCAATACTTTCTCGATTCCGAATATGTTGATAATCCAAATGACATTGATCCAATCAATTCATTTGAGTTTGGGCAAACATTTCATCAACATCATTCCTTCGAGGGGCCCAAGCTTGACATCTCTCCGAAGAGGGACAAATCCATTTAGCTTATTATTCTTCCCTACGTGAATCCGATTATGCCAATCATACCCTTTATAACTATCGTGTTAAGGCAGCGTTTGAAGTGTCAAACATAATCTTCATCAAGTGGAAGACTATAATAACTTCATGTCTAAGGATTCAAATGACATAACTAATATGAGATTTATATATGACATCGACCATGACATAAATCTCATACCGCGGGTCATGTCCAGTACCTTGTTCCAAACAAGTACCTATAAATCTAACATGATCATCCCATGATCATTTAGCCTTTATACTAGTGCTTAACAAGCTCTAGGGACGGAGATTATTATAAGCAAGCACGAGCCATAATAATAATCTTATTATCTCTTTATCATTATGAATAAAATGATAACTTATACAATGTTTAACAAACGTGCCTAGGGCACCAACACCAACAATCTCCCACTTGCCCTAGGCCTAATTCCCTAAGTATCCAATACCCATGGACCTAACATGACCATCATGTTTAGCTTTATAGAAGTCCCATTGTTTAGCGTGTCTGTAACGTTATCATTAGTTGGTACTTTGCATATATGTACGTCTCTCTTATCAACGATTTCTCGAACAATAAGAAAACGCCTAAGTATGTGTTTGGATTTAGGATGTGACCTTGGTTCTTTTGCTCGATTAATAGCACCACTATTATCACTAATATGGTCTATTGGATTAGCAATACTAGAAACCATCTTAAGTTCACCAATGAAATTATTAATCCAAACAACTTCCTTTGCAGCATCCTATACAGCGATATACTTAGTTTTAGTCGTAAAATTAGTGATTGTACTCTGCTTGGAACCATTCCAACTTACAGTTCCATCATTAGTTATAAAATTAGTGATTGTACTCTGCTTGGAACCATTCCAACTTACAGTTCCAACTTACAGTTCCATCATTAGTTACAAATCTTTTGTCCTTCTAAAGTGCTTTTAGAATTGTTTCACAGCCATCCAGTGACTCTCACTGGTTATCGGATTAATATCTACTCGTCATGCTCCAAGCATTAGATATATCCGGCTTAGTACTTATCATGGCATCATGGATCCAATTGCCGAAGCAAATGGCATCTTATTCATTTTCTCATGCTCATCTTTTGTCTTTAGGACATTGGGTCTTGCTTAGAGAAACTCCATGTAACACTGACAAATGTCCTCTCTTAGAATTTTCCTTGCGGAATCTTCTTATGACTTTGTCAATGTATGTACATTGGCTTTAAACCATTTAGATTCCTTGATCTATCTCTATAGATCTTAATGCCAATGACTTATGCGGCTTCATCCATATTCTTCATTGCGAAACACTTTCTTAACCAAATCTTTACAGATTAAAGTGTAGGAATGTCGTTTCCAATGAGCAATATGTCATCCACATATTAGATAAGGAATAGCACCATACTCCCACTAATCTTCTTGTATATACAAGATTCATCTTCGTTCTTGATCAAACCAAACTCTATGACTTATCAAAACGGAGATTCCAACTCCTAAAAGCTTGCTTCAATCCATCCAATGAATCTTCGCAACTTTCATACCTTTTAGAATTTTCTTGACTATCAAAACCTTTAGGTTGTATCCAATACATCCTTAAGTGAGTTCCCTTTGAGGAACGCTTGTTTTGACATCACTTTGTCAAATTTCATATTCCAAATATGAACATGTGACTATGAAAATTCTAATAAGTTTCTTGCTACCCATGTAAGTTTTTCTCCAAGAAAAGTCATTCATCTCCTTTGGTTTTTACACCTTAGGTTAGAATGATCAAGTTCCAAACTTGATTATTATGCATGAATTGCCTTTTACATTTTATGACTCCAAGCCATTGATCTAAATGTGGAGTTGATATTGCATCTTTGATAGGTAGTAAATACTTCATTCTAAATGAAATTTACCTCAATACTTTCTATTTCGAAATATCCAATATTTCTACTAGTAGATTGTATCCTATCATGTATTGCAAGTGTTTGTATATCTTGAACGGACTTTTCACGACTCCTTGTGAAAACTTGTTCAACTTCCATCTTAGGTTAAAATATATTTTCTAGGTCTCGAACCATTCGAGATACATTTTACTCCCACTGATTCTTTTAGAGATAAACCATTTATCTAGAAAAGTATCATCATAATCAACAAACCATTTGTTTCTTATGAGTAAAATTATTATCCTCAAGTTTCCTTAGGATATCCCATGAAAGTATATTTATTAGATTTAAATGTGAGTGTGTCCCAGACAACTCCTTTCCAAAAGGTCTCACCATCTTAAATCTTTATGAAAGACAAACCCAGTTTTTCTTTCACCTTTTAACCTCTTTTGATGGAACTCAAATTAGTGTAATCATAGCGGTCTCAAATACATAACCCCAAAACAAATAATGGAAGATCATTCTGATATTGTCATCTAATGAACCCTATCCAATAAGATTCTTGTACTTCCACGTAGACACATCATTTAGAATGGTGTTCTTAGTGAAGTTAATTTGTGAAACCATTTCACAACTTTAATGATGACTGTCAAATTCTTGGTTAAATTATTCATCATCATGATCCAATCAGAACCTTTGAATAGTTTTACCAAGTATAACCAAAATTCTCTTTTAGCATTGCTTCTTAATGCACCATATACATCAAAATGTATTAAGTCGACTAAGATATTAGCCTTTTACCAATCATAGTAAAAGATGTCTTGGTCCAAGTAAATAAGTTTGCATAAATCATATGATTCCAAATCATATGACTTAAAACTCCGTTCCATGGAATTTTAGATATGCATTTCTTATTTATTTGATCAAAACAATAATGCATAGAGAATTTTAATTATTTATGTTATAGCCTTTATTACTTTGTTCTTCAAGATTTAGGATGTAAGATTTATTTATATGATAACACAATGAAGTAAATCATAATAAATAAAGCACCTTTCTTATTCCAAATAAGAAATAAATATCCTTCATTATCTTATAACAAAATAATATTTCCTACTTCATTAGTAAAGACACTTTACAAGTGTTCTATGAATAATGTTGCAACTCTTGCATCATTACCATTCATAGATCAACCTTTACTATAAGTAGTCTTTCAATTTACTAATTATTCTGGTATCCAATACCCAATAATTAAATTTAGAAAGATTAATTTATAACATAAATATCCCAAGTGGTAGTCCCACTACCATCCTTTTATTGATCGTCCAGAATTATGATTACAATTTTAGATGGTCAATCCAATTGCCACTTTACCAAATTGCATCAATTAGAGTTATAATTTTAACCACAATCATTTCCTTTAGGTTTGACAACTCTTGTCTTACCTTTTGACTACAATTTTAGATGGTCAATCCAATTGCCACTTTACCAAATTGCATCAATTATTTCCTTTAGGTTTGACAACCCTTGTCTTACCTCTCCTTTGGCACTTGGCCCCTTTCCATCATGAACCATGAGCATTGGAGAACCATTCTCCAATATCTTCATCTTCGCAGTTTTTCAGCATGTTAATGCATTTCGAAGAGATTCTTATTCATTCTAATCATGTCATAGTTCATCACTAAGTGATCATAATATTTGAACAATGAATCAAGAATGAGATCCGTGGCTTGCTCCAAATCAATTGGACAACCAAGCTTCTCAAGATGCTCTACGTAGCCTTTATCTTAAGCATGTGAGGTTCCATACTTTGTCCTTTACTCCTTGTGCAAGAAGTGAATGCAATAATGGTTTTATACCTCTCTTGCCTAGATTGCTCTTTGAAACATGTAACTCAAGTCCACGCCTATCTAATAGGCTTCCAAAATTCCAAACTTTGTTGAAGTTTTGAGAACATAATCGTGAGCATGAGACAACTCACATTCCTAGAATCATACTCATGATTCTTGTGATTGTCTATTCTGGCATTGGGTTCTTTAGGAATAGGCCCATCAAGAATGTACAACACATCTTCTTGCCTTAGAACAATTCTTAGGCTCAGGATCCAATCCATGAAGTTTGTACCATTCTCTTTGAAGCTCATCCTTCTAAAGGATTGATCGCAACGAAGTTAGTTGTCATTATCTACAACTCATGCAAAATTTCCAAAATTTTACAAGTACCAATCTCATTAAAGAGATAAATAATGTATTTTCCAAAAATACTCCCACTAAATTATACAACCTTCATATACATCCAATGTATAATATAATTTAATTGGGCTAAGATCTAACTTTAATTTAATTCTAAGTCCGCGGAGGCGGATTACACAAAATTAAATTAATTAGGTAGACAACCCTGTCAATCATATCTCATATGACTCTTAGATCCTTTCATGAGACTCTTTTGATATTGGGCTAAGATCCAACTTTAATTTAACTTTGAGTCCAAGGAGGCGGACCGCTCAAAATCAAATTAATTAGGTAGACAATTTCTTATCAATCATATCTCATATGATTCTTAGGGATCCAATTTTGAAAGCATGTTTAATCTCATCTTTTGCCTAGGCCCAAAACTGTTTTGACGCCTAATTAAGTCCAACCATTTTAAACGCATAGGAACCATTCAATTTAATGTACCTTGCGGAGGCAAGCCCACATTGAATTAATGAACCTCATCTTGCTCATACATGAATAAAATTAATGCACCTCGCGGAGGCGAACCCACATGAAAATCACCCATACACTTACAAGTGTTTTAATCATGGCGTGGCAATAAAGGACTTAAAACTTTCTGGAAGGTTCATCACCATATAGCATACAACACATTTATGAGCACACAAGATAAACATGTTACGCATCAAGTTTAGCCACTAAATTAATCTCCATTAATTTAAGCATAATATTTATGTGTCATTAGTTTCTCTATAATTATGAGGATGAGACTATTTCAACTTTGGTTTTTATCTCCAAATCAAGACAACAAGAAGTTCGGCCGAAACTAAGCCACGAGGCATCCACAATTCCACACTAATTCAAGAAACCAAGAAAGTAGTCCATGTGGCCGAAACTAAGCAATAGATGGTCTCGATGAACGTAGGCCAATTGCATCCACAATTCCACATGGATCTCCAATCTTTGAATCAAGAACTTTGTTTCTCAATTTTAGAAATTATGAACTCTTCATAATTCTAACTTTGTTTTATCTTTGAAACCTTGATTGCGATCAAGTTTGGGAAACACAATCTCGATGAACGCAGATTATCCATCCAAACCTTGAACCAATCTTAGAATCACAAGATCAAAACAAATAGGAAAGTCAAACCCTAAGATCCACACCCAAACCAACTACCCAAAACCCATTCCAGATCAGCAGGTCTGGCCTGGTCTTGTCACTGGTTCGGTCGGATCTTATCAAAATTCCAGATTCTGAACATGACCGAAATCAAAATCCAGAATCTGATCAACTGTGCGGCCGCCCAAGAAAATATGTGCGGTCGCCCACTAATTTCTGTGCGGTCGCCCAGAACATCAGACAAAATTTTTAAAGTTCGAAAATTTGTCTCAAAATTGTTTTTCCCGATTATTAAAACTTTGATCCAATCAAAAATTAATAATCAAACAATTCAGAATCCAACATAATTTTTTGTGCGATTAAAGTTGTAAAACAATAAACCACATAAAATCACATAACACATAAACATCATATAATACAATATTCATATCATGTTAGGCATACAAACAATTTATATACACACAACATGATCTAAGTATTGAAATAATCAACATGAAAGGGGCTCTGATACCACTGTTGGGTTTCGGAGTAACACGCGCAGCGGAATTAAGCATTTAAATTTCAATGAAACCCAAAGCCCATAGATCCATTCATATGATTAAGTCAAATACAACATAATGAATACTATAATACTAACCCTTGATGCCTTTTATTTGTTGGAGTAGAGATCCTCAAAGGAACAAAAAGGAGAATTCCAGGCGGAGGGAGCGAGCGGGCTCTCGGTGCCCAGCAGGCGGGCGCTCATTTGGACAGTAGTTTTGGTTCTTCGGAAATCAAAGGCAGGCGGGCGCTTGGGGTAGGCCAGGCGGGCGCCTGGTCCGCTGACGGGATTTCGGGATTCCTTCTTTGTTTAGGTTTAGATCTTATTCCAGGGCATATATTTAAACAATGTTCCGACCCCAAACTCATTGTAACTTCAAGATAACATATTATAGTGCAAGATCCTGGCTTGTTAGTGCCCCCAGACGTAGTCAAACATATTGACGAACTGGGTAAACAATTTATGTGTCTTTTTCTTGCTTTGATTTCTTGTGCTTTGTTTGTGTGTTTTTATTATTCTTGCGATTTGCTTGGGTAGTGGAGGGCCATATCCACAACAACTGGTATCAGAGCTCTGGTTGGAGATCAGGGTTAATCGACCGATTGGTTCATCGAGCGATTGGGTGTTGTCAAGCAATCAAGAATGGGCAAGGATAAACAAGCGGTGGAGAAATTCGATGGGTCTGACTACGGGTTTTAGAGGATGCAAATAGAGGATCTCTTGTACAACAAAGATCTCTATAAGCCTCTAAAGGGTGTCAAACCAGAAGGAGAAAAGCAAGAAGATTGGGATCTCATGGATCGGAAAGCCCTAGGGGTGGTTAGATCTACTTTGTCAAAGTGGATCGCGAAGACTACCAAGAAGGCGAAGACCACAAAGGAGCTATTGGATTATCTTACTGAGAGATTTGAAACTCCATCTGCTGCAAACAAGGTTGATTTGATACGCAAGATGGGTAGTCTCAAGATGCAAGAGGGAGGATCCTTAGCTAAACACATCGATGAGTTTATGGATGTTATAGACTCATTGACTGCGTTGGATATTACGTTTGATGATAAGGTTCATGCGTGCTTAGTGCTAGCATCTTTACCAGGAAGTTGGAGCGGGACGGTGACAGCGATCAATGCTTCAGCGGGTAAGAACAAATTGAAGTATGATGATGTTAAAGACTTCTTGTTGGGCGAGGAAAATCGTTTGAAGAAATTGGGGACATCGTCTACTTCGGGATTGGCCTTAGCTACTACTAGCAGGGGAAGGACAGGTACTAGCAATAAAGGGAGAACTGAATCAAGGGAAAACGTAGTAGGTGGTAAGGGAAAGGCCGTGGAGATCAGAGATAAACCAAGGGTCGCGAAAGGATCGGTGCAGTGTTATCATTGCAAAGAGTTAGGACACTACAAGAAGGATTGTCCCAATCGTGGGGGCAATTCGGTGAATGTGACAGTCGAATGTGATGATGTACTGGTTCTGAGTGTTAGTAGTGCACTAGAATCATGGGTGCTGGATTCGGGGGCATCATTCCACTCTTGCGGGCATGCAGAAGAGTTGGAGAATTATACTTCCAGTGATTTCGGTAAGGTCTATCTGGCGGATGGCGAGCCTTTGGAAATCAAGGGGAAGGGGGATGTAAGAATAGGAGCAACGGACGGGAAAGTCTTACATCTACACGGGGTCAAACACATTCCGGGTTTGCAGAAGAACCTGCTATCAGTTGGGCATTGGATGAAGAAGGTTACAAGGTAACTTTTGGCTGCAGGAACTGGGTTATTACCAAGGAGGATTTGGAGATCGCTCGGGATAATAAAGAGGGGACATTGTATTTGGCGAATAACACTAAGGATAGTATCGCGGTGGCGTCAGCCAAGGGTGATACGGATTTGTGGCACTGTCGATTGGGTCACATGAGTGAGAAGGGGATGAAAGTACTTTGCTCAAAGGGAAGACTACCGGGTATGAAGACAGTCGACGTGGGGATCTGCGAAGATTGTGTGTTTGGAAAACAGGCGAGGAGTAATTTCTCGAGGACAGGTAGGGCTTTGAGGGAAGCAAAGTTGGATTTGGTCCATACGGATTTATGGGGGCCGGCCCCGTTAACTTCTCTGGGTGGTGCGTCATATTACATGTCGTTCATTGATGATTCGACAAGGAAAGTCTGGGTTTATTTATTGAAACAAAAAGATGAGGCATTCGAGGTGTTTAAGAAATGGAAGGCTTTGGTGGAGAATCAGACGGGACTTAAGCTTAAGTGATTGAGGTCAGATAACGGAGGGGAGTATGAGCTCGGGGAGTTCAAGGAATATTGTGCAGCGAATGGCATTTGCATGGAGAAGACTCCAAAGGGCACACCACAGCACAATGGGGTTACAGAGAGGATGAACAGGACATTGAACGAGCGGGCTAGAAGTATGAGGTTGAAGTGTGGACTTCCGAAGACGTTTTGGGCATATGCGATTGACACGGCTGCTTTCTTGATCAATAGGGGACCATCGATACCATTGGGGAATGAAATTCCAGAGGAAGCATGGAGTGGCAAGCAGGTAAGTCTGTCCTTTCTTCCCATATTTGGCTGTGTTTCATATGTTCATATTGACTCTGTTGACAGAACTAAGTTAGATGCAAAATCTGTAAAATGTACGTTTATTGGGTATGGTGGGGATGACTTCGGGTATAAGTTTTGGGATGACCAAAACCATAAAATTATTCGTAGTCGATATGTGGTATTCAATGAACATGTATTGTATAAGGACAGAAAGGGGGCATCTAATGATATTAGTTCGGAACCGGAAGTTTTAGAGGTGGATATTCCAGACTCGGGTGGGAGCAGGACAGTTCATGATGACCATGGTCAGGGGGTCACTGAAGATGAACCACATACTCCAGAACCGAATATTCCGCTGCATAGATCCAGCAGATTGCGTGGATCACCTGACAGGTATACTCCTTTAAATTACTATTTGTTGTTGACAGATAGTGGTGAACCAGAATGTTATGCGGAGGCTGTTCGTAGTGGACTTTGTGATAAGTGGAAAGCTGCGATGGATGATGAGATGGACTCATTAAAGGCCAACAAAACTTGGGAGTTGATTAAACTGCCTAAGGGGAAGAAGACATTGCATAACAAGTGGGTTTACAGGATCAAGGAGGAAGCAAACGGCAGTAAGCGTTACAAGGCAAGGTTGGTTGTAAAAGGGTTTCAGCAAAAGTACGGTATTGACTATACCGAGGTATTCACTCCTGTTATGAAGATGACCACTATCAGAATGGTTCTGGGGATAGTAGTGGCGGATAACTTATTGCTGGAACAGATGGATGTAAAGACGGCCTTTCTTCATGGTGATTTGGAAGAAGAAATTTACATGGTACAACCAGAGGGTTACTTGTCTAAGGGTAGCGAGGAACTGGTTTGCAGGTTAACTAAGAGCTTGTATGGCCTTAAACAAGCTCCTAGGCAGTGGTACAGAAAGTTTGATGGATTCATGCACGATATTGATTTTATCAGATGTGAGGCGGATCATTGTTTCTACTTCAAGACCACGGCAACGGGTATATAATCTTGCTGTTATATGTGGATGACATGCTAATAGCCGGCTCTAGCAGTAGAGAGGTAAACAGATTGAAGGCTCAGTTGTCAGAACGGTTCGAGATGAAGGATTTGGGGGAGGCCAGAAAAATCTTGGGCATGCGGATTGACCGGAATAGGGAGTTGGGTAAGTTGGTTCTTTCACAAGCAGAATACATTGAGAAAGTCTTGACAAGGTTTTGCATGGAAGAGGCGAAGCCAATAGGGACACCACTGGGTATGCATTTCAAGCTATCTGAGAAGGACTCACCTAAGGGCAAGGAGGAGCGTGACAAGATGGAGAAGACTCCATATGCTTCGGCAGTGGGGAGTCTAATGTATGCAATGGTGTGTACAAGGGTGGACATTGCACATGCGGTGGGAGTAGTCAGCCGGTACATGGGCAATCCAGGGAATCAACATTGGGAAGCGGTTAAATGGATCCTGCGTTACTTAAAGGGTACTGCTGGTAAGGCTCTATTTTTCTCAAGCAAGGAGGTCGTGTTAGCGGGTTATGTTGATGCAGATTTGGCATCAAGCGATCTAGACAAGAGGAGAAGTACTACTGGTTATGTTTTCACATTGGGTGGTACGGCAATCTCCTGGGCTTCTAAATTGCAGAAGATCATGGCTCAGTCGACTGCGGAAGCAGAATATGTGGCAGTGACAGAGGCAAGTAAAGAGATGGAATGGTTGCAGAACTTCTTGGGTGAACTTGGGAAGATGCGAAGTGGTAATGCTCTCTACAGTGACAGTCAGAGTGTAATACATTTGGCAAGGAATCCGGCGTTTCATTCTAGGACGAAGCACATTGAGCTGAGGTTTCACTACATCAGGTATCTCTTGGAGAGGAAGATCTTCAGGCTGGAGAAGATATTGGGATCGGAGAACCCGGCTGACATGTTGACCAAGGTGGTAAACCTTGAAAAGTTGAAGCTATGTAAAGCTTCAATTGGGCTTGGAGAATAGGAGAGGAGGAAGGCACTACCATGATCGAGGTGAGCACTAGGACGACACCATTGATGAGTTGAAGATGGATACGGGGTTTGTATACGCGGTTGATCTCTAGGTGGGAGATTGTTGGAGTAGAGATCCTCAAAGGAACAAAAAGGAGAATTCCAGGCGGAGGGAGCGAGCGGGCGCTCGATGCCCAGCAAGCGGGCGCTCATTTGGACAGTAGTTTTGGTTCTTCGGAAAACAAAGGCAGGCGGGCGCTTGGGGTAGGCCAGGCGGGCGCCTGGTCCGCTGACGGGATTTCGGGATTCCTACTTTGTTTAGGTTTAGATCTTATTCCAGGGCATATATTTAAACAATGTTCCGCCCCCAAACTCATTGTAACTTCAAGATAACATATTATAGTGCAAGATCCTGGCTTGGTAGTGCCCCCAGACGTAGTCAAACTTATTGACGAACTGGGTAAACAATTTCTGTGTCTTTTTCTTGCTTTGATTTCTTGTGCTTTGTTTGTGTGCTTTTATTGTTCTTGCGATTTGCTTGGGTAGTGGAGGGCCATATCCACAACATGATTATGGAACCTTGAATTCGATAGAGGCTTGAACCCTTGATCACGAACATAGTAAGAATCACGAACTTTGAAGATGATAAGTTTCACCCTCTAGCGGTATCCACACCATGAACGAATATCAAGAACACTTGATCTTGGTTGCTAGACCAAAATTGTGAAACACGTTTTCACAATTAATATGAACTATATGGAATTTTATTTGTGTATTATTTTGTTCTTCAATCTAGGATGTCTTAGAACAAAATAAAACCTCTCTCAAACTCTTTGAGATTTGCACAAAAGCATTCACCACGATTCTGGCCGAATTTTGCTGTTTATATACAAGTTAGACCTATTCCAAATAGGAAACTTGTGTCTAAACCCGTCCAAAATTCCTTTCCAAATCAAATCAGGAAACCGGTCCCGACATGGTGTGCGGCCGCCCAAAACAACATGTGCGGCCGCACATCTATCTGGAAGGTTTCTGGTACTAACTGACCTAAACTGTGCGGCCGCCCAGGCCATCCTGTGCGGTCGCCCACTTGTCCAGATTCCCAAAGTTTCCAAAATTCCAATATAGTCCTTATTTAAGATTCGTTCTATTGTGTGTGACCCTCTAGGATTATACTAAGTTGGCAATGGGTTCAAACATGAAACCATAAGATATGATTAGGTTCTAGCAAACCGTCATACCTACCCAAATAGTATAACTAGATACAAGTTCGCATTCCTTTAGAACATGTCATAATCCCTTTGTCCACGATGTCATTGAACACAAGTCATGGTCAATAAGTCAACTTGTATTGTTCAATACTTTCTCGATTCCGAATATGTTGATAATCCAAATGACATTGATCCAATCAATCCATTTGAGTTTGGCCAAACATTTCATCAACATCATTCCTTCGAGGGGCCCAAGCTTGACATCTATCCGAAGAGGGACAAATCCATTTAGCTTATTATTCTTCCCTACGTGAATCCGATTAAAATCATACCCTTTATAACTACCGTGTTAAGGCAGCGTTTGAATATGTCAAACATAATCTTCATCAAGTGGAAGACTATAATAACTTCATGTCTAAGGATTCAAATGACATAACTAATATGAGATTTATATATGACATCGACCATGACATAAATCTCATACCGCGGGTCATGTCCAGTACCTTGTTCCAAACAAGTACCTATAAATCTAACATGATCATCCTATGATCATTTAGCCTTTATACTAGTGCTTAACAAGCTCTAGGGACGGAGATTATTATAAGCAAACACGAGCCATAATAATAATCTTATTATCTCTTTATCATTATGAATAAAATGATAACTTATACAATGTTTAACAAACGTGCCTAGAGCACCAACACCAACAAGAGTAACCAAATTTTTTGAGGGGGGTCAAATTCGGGGGTGACCGAATAGACCGGGGGAACCAAACATTCAAAAAGAGGGGGTGGTCGAACCTGAGGTGACAGGCTGGCTAGGTATCCCGTGCGGGAATCAGACCAGTCACGTAGTTCAATGGGGTGCAATACTTTCGCAATCAGTGTTTTTGTGAAAACAATTTTGAGGGTATGGTGACCTCTAGGGGGTTTGTCGGCCTATTGGTCAAAGATATTGAGGGACTTCTAGGGGGTTCGTCGGCCTATCAGTCGATGATATTGAAGGGACTTCTAGGGGGTTTGTCAGCCTATCAGTCAATGAGATTATCATTAGAGGGGTCTAATTCGGGATGCCAAACAGACCAAAGTAACTGAATTATTTGAAAATGTCAAATTCGGGTGTAACCGAATAGACCAGAAGTAACCAAACTTTTGAAAAGTTCAAATTCGGGTGTACGAACAGACCACACGTAACCAAATGTTTTGACAAGGTCAAATTCGGGTACCCGAATAGACAGGAAGTAACCAAATTTTTTCGAGGTTCAAGACATTCCAACATTCAAGAGAAATATCATGAAAGTAAATTCAAGGATACGTTGCACATTGTGATATTGCTCCGATACTTTAAGCTTTGAGATTGTTGTGTGGTGAGATTCTGAGCTTTGCCCTACAGTGAGCCATTGTCAAGAAGGAACGGAGTTGATAAACTCGGGAGCGCACCTGTTTAAGCATAAACATTTTCAAGCCACAAAAGTACTTGTGCTAGTGTCAATTGCATTTGATTTTTGATTCTGACCTAGATGCACAAGTTTCTTTTCTCTTTTGCAAACTCATGTTTTTACCAAAGATTATGATTAGATTTGACGTGATGGTGGCTGCAATTACGATGTTAGCATGGTAAGTATATAGACGTGAAGATGACATGCTGGGGATGGGGGGTGCAACATTGTATATGGAATTATATGATAATGGCATGATAAGAACAAGGTGATCTAAAATTCAACACACATTCATGTTTGATAAATCAAGGATACGCTGCAAACTACTGCCATTTGCGGATCCTTAGGCTTTATAGTTATTGTGTGATGAGATTTTTGATTTTTTGACTTGAGGGCCAATTGTCATGCTTTCATGTCTGGACCTGTTTGGATTTGACAGGAGGCCATCTCGAGTTTCTGCATGTGTGGACAAGCTACCTTTGGAACGTTGGGATGCGTTTCTTCAGGTGACAAGCTTCCCCTTTCAACATTTTGATGTGTTTGTGGTTGGACTTGCGGTGCCAAGATCTCTATTGCAACGTTTTGATGCGTGTGTGGTCGGACCTGAGGTGACAGGTTGCCTACGTATCCCTTTCGGGAATCAGACCAGTCACGTAGTTCAGGTTTGTGAAAAACTCGAAAAACACATTTTGATTAGAGTTTGGAACATCGAGAAACTGAATTCCCTAAGCAGAAACATCTTGATGGATTCATTGGTGGGTGGAATGAAACGAGCAGAGTTCCCGTGTGCATGAGATACAGTGGGTGCTGAAAACAATCTTGCAGAAAATTTAACAAATGTGCAATATACAAGTAATATCGTGGCATTCATATGTATACAAAACATCATGATTCAAAGATAAAGAAATAAAGAACACATCACTTTGAGAACTGCTTGCTTTGATGAACTTCGGGTGAGAATTTCTTTTGCAATTTGAATTTGAACTTCGAACCTCATTTTTTCTTCTTTCTTTTTTTTCTTTTTTTTTTCAAAATGGAAAACACACAATTTTTTTTAATCATTTTTTTGACACGCTTGCATTGCTTGCATTTCAACCATCATTCTTTTTATAAAATGAACAATGTGTTTATGTGCAAAGAGGGAGAATCGGGAAAGGAAGGAATTGTGTATTTTTCTTTTTGAGAACTCTGGGAGAAACGAGAGTCGTGGGGGAGATATACGGTGGAGCGGGAATGAAAGCCTAGCGCGAGTACTCGAAAGGTCAATTCCCTACACCCATTTGATCAAGTTTACTCAACGACGTCTCTCCTGGTGGATTGCTTTGACTTATCCCAGATGTCGGTCGTGGAAGCCCCAGCGCCTTTTTAGAACCAGCCCCAGATCTTCAATTATGAAAGCCCCACTTTCTCAAGGATCAACCCCACATCTGATGACTCATTTTCTGAGGACCTCGCTGTCTATAAGAGCGGTCAAGGTGATTTTTGTACTCTTCATCAGTTTGAGGCAGCTTCATGCTTTAATATTTATACTGCCTTGAGGCTTAACTGTCATTGACAATTGTCACGGGTTTGATGTTTCACTGCTGGGAGTAATTCACACATTGTGATAGTCACATTTCCATTCGACCCTTTGATGGGGAAATCAACTGCCTTCGATAATTAACCAATAATACACAGCCCCAGTATTGCCGGCGATTGAGCTTTGTGACCTGTGGCCCAAACTGTTAATCTGAAAAACTTCCCTCCGATGATTCTTTTGAGAGGGACCTAACCATCTGTGACGGTTGTTTCACAAATTCTGATGATTGTTGATGTTGAAACTTCAAAGGACCAACTGTCTGTGAGAGTTGTCCTGCCTCTGAGCCATTCTGCATTAACGGAAAACCAATCTTATCATTTCTGAAACCTGACGCGCATCCCCAGCTGTAGATACCCCGGGGGACCACGGCTTGGCTAGAGCGCGTGAATTACCTAGGATGTCTACTTGATTTTAAGAGTCGCCACCTATGTTTTAGAGGAACATAAGAAAAACCTAAAGAAAGCCAATTTTTGTATGAAAACCAGAGATTCGGGAGAGAAAGGGTTCGAGGGTTAGGTGACGGAGTGGGAAGTACTTAAACACCCACTCCGCCCCGCTTACGCAGGTCTTGCTACTTTTGGCGTTCTTATATTTACATGTCCTTCAATTGATAAAATATGCTAACAACTACAAAGGAAAGATAAAGGGAAAATGAAAGCTAAATGATTTTATTGATTGAATGTCTAATGGTTACATGTTGAATATTTGCTAAACCATTACATTAAGAGATGAAATGGAATTAAATTGATGTTGGAATGTTGGGATGTAACCTTGGCCAAACTTTAATAGTGAAGTGGCCTTTTGGTTGTATCCCTTTTTATGGAGATTGCATACTAGTAGGACACAAATAAAATAAGAGGATAGAAAAGTGGTACCTTTAGAAAAGGGACTTTAAACTTGGACTTGAAAATGGTGTTGTTGTAGGGAAATTGTTGTAGAACAATTTGTGTAGAATCTTGTCACGAAGAACTCTTGTAGGGAGAATTTGTGTATAGAATTGTGTATAGTATGTGTGTAAGAAATGTTTCAAGTCTAAGAAGAAAGTCCAAGAGAGGTAAAAGAGAGATGAAAAGAGATCAAAAAGAGATGAAGAAGAGGCCCCTTTCCAATGGTGGATTGGAGGGGTTTTTATAGTTGAAAGGGGATGTTTTTGGTTCCAAAACGAAGTCACAAAGATCAGTTTCCCGGGCAAAATCATATAAAATGAGCAAGGGAGAGATTCTTGGACAGAAATCAGTAACTGACACGCCCAGACGCGCGGGCATCCCGTATATTCGGTGGGAGGCGCGCGCTTTTGGCCCCAAAGGGAGGAGTCGCGCGACTTTGAAATGACGATTTTGACAGAATGGACTAGAAAGTTAACTCTGTTATGCAGTTGAGTCCAAAACTGACGGAATCAGTTAAGAACTTAACCGAACTAACAGAAATTAACAAAAACAAGTAAAGTAAAAATACTATGTATGCAATCGGGACATGAGAGGTCCAAGGCGGGGTGTCTACAGAGCCCCTCGGCGACATGGATTGCGAAGCAAAACGCGTCGACGAAAGAAAGACAACCGCCGAGGACATCAACAAGAGAAAACAAAGACTCGATAAAGCAGAAATTTGAAATTACAAATGATAGGAGTGCGCTCCATGTGTGAGCGGCTTTCACGGATGGAAAGGGTGTGGTGGCTTGAGGCGGCCCACCACGGCCACAAAATTTTTAAAAAGGTGTGGTGGTTTGAGGCGGCCCACCATGGCCACAAATTTTTTAAAAAGGTGTGGTGGCATGAGGCGGCCCATCACGGCCACAAAATTTTAAAAAGGTGTGGTGGCTTGAGGCGGCCCACCACGGCCACAAATTTTTTAAAAAGGTGTGACGGCTTGAGGCGGCTCACCACGGCCACAAAAATTTTAAAAAGGTGTGGTGGCTTGAGGCGGCCCACCACGGCCACAATTTTTTTAAAAAAGGTGTGGTGGCTTGAGCCGGCCCACCACGGCCACAAATTTTTTTAAAAAAGGTGTGGTGGCTTGAGGCGGCCCACCACAGCCACAAAATTTCAAAAAGGTGTGGTGGCTTGAGGCGGCCCACCACGGCCGCAATTTAAAGAAAGAGGGGAATTTTGAAATTGTGAAAGATGGGGGTGCGCTCCCTGTGTGAGCGACTTTATTGATATAGAAAAGATATGGCGGGATCCATTTTGTTGAAGCGGGATCCGTTTGCTGAGGCGGGATCCGTTGCTGAATGCGGGATCTGTTTGCTGATGCGGGATCCGTTTGCTGATGCGGGATCCGTTTGCTGAATGCGGGATCTGTTTGCTGATGGCGGGATCTGTTTGCTGGTACGGGATCCGTTTATTGATTGCGGTATCCGTTTGCTGATTGCGGGATCTGTTTGCTGAATGCGGGATATGTTTGCTGAAGCGGGATCCGTTTGCTGAAGCGGGATCCGTTTGCTGAGGCGGGATCCGTTTGCTGAATGCGGGATCCGTTTGCTGATGGCGGGGTCCGTTTGCTAATTGCAGAATCACCGTGGACCAAATTGATGTCTAGAGCTGCAGTTGCTGTTGACTTTATCGTGGGGATGCGGGCATGGTTGACTGTGGACCATTTTTTACTGGGGATGAAGTGCCTTGAGTAGCGGATGCTGTTGACTTCGTAGTGGTACCTGTTATGTGTGTACTTGGTAGGTATGTGTTTGTCCAAGAAGATGCATGAAGTGTGAAATGAAGAGAAAAATTGTGCTTGTGGTGCAATGTGATTTGAATGCAGTTTTGCATGAGAGGGAATTTTTGTAAGAATGGAGAAAGTGATTTTGTGTGCGGTGTGATTTGAGGAAAGCCTTGGATGTATTCATACCTTCACTTACCATTGTTGTTGGATGGATTAGTGTTGTGGTGGTGGATGCCTTGATGTCCATGCTTTGGAGAATGATGACGTTGGTGATGATGAATTGTTCTTGCCTTTGAAGGAGTGTTGGCGAGATGGTATTCTGGATGGTGGGTTGGTCGTGCCAAAGGCTGCCTACGTATCCCTTGAAAGGAATCAGACCAGCGTAGTTCAAGGATGATGGAGAATGCTGGGGGAGGAATGCTAGGAGCAAGGCAAAACAAAGCACATACTTCTTTTTTTTTTAGTTCGCGGGTGAACCATTTTAACCATTGTGTGTTTGTAAAGCCAACCCAATATCAAGTCATGTTCGATCGAAGTCCGGATTGCCTCTCTTGAATGTTGTCGTTGTTGCCGTGGTGTCCAATGAAATTGATGTCTAGCCCCAAGAGATTTGTCGTTTATGGGGCTTCAAAAAACTTTCGATGCCGAAATAAGGGGTTGTTGATTGAAAATCCCCTATAATGACCTTGATGCCAATCTTGCATAGCCCTATGATAAATCTCCGTTTGATGTTGACGAGAGCAAGCCCCAAGAGAAGATTATTAATACCAATCTTTGAGAGATTGCTAAGCCCCAAATGTCATGGGCTTATAAAGTTTGTAGATGGCGGGATGCGGAGACCTTACGGTGTGAAGCCTCAAATTTTCTTGGAATCGGCTTAGCTTTGTATTGAGAGCGGATGCCACATCGGGTAGGACTCTTGAAGGCAATCTCCTTCTTTATCTTGCTTGGAGATGGATGGCCCTTTTGTGGTTGATACCCAAATGACGGAAGGTCCATGTTGAAAATGTAGTACGGTCTTCGGGAGACGTCTCGTGAGAGATGGTGATGTTGTTGCAGATGATAAGGTCTTGGTGTGATAAAGTCTCGAACGATATGTTTGCTCGAGTCTTCTTGAGTTGAACCGAAGGCGGATCTTCGGATGCAGCCTGTGCTTTTGATCTTGGAGAAGGGGGTGCTGTATTGCAGAAACATTGGGATTGGTCGTAATCCTGCTTATAGAGTTAACATATTGGCATTGCCCGCTATAACTCAGCCGGGTGTGTCTAGCATATTGAATCTTTTTCCTTTTCTCTAAGACTTCCTTCAGAATCTCACTGTGAGTTCTAACAAGAATCATCAAATTCATTCATATCATCGGAGCCTTCATTTAAAACCAAGAGGCCTTTTGACTGGAAGTGTTGAGGGTCCATTGAAGTTTGATCCTTTTCATGGAGCCACAAGACTACTCCCAAATTGCATTGCTTGGGTACCACTGCCCAAAAGCTTGTTAATTACGAAGCTCCAATATTTCCCTTTGCTTGTATCACTGTAATGCTGTAGCCCAAAAGATTGTAGATTGCGAAGCTCCTTGAGAACTTTCGGTATAAAGCTTCAAATGTTGCTGGGGACATTGAAGTGAATTACTTCTTGCCGAGGGAGCCTTTAAGACTTGACCGTAGCCCCTAGAGTGCCATCATTGATTGCAAGAAAGGTCCATCCTTGATTGGGGGAACGAGCACGAGCACACATGACAAGAGGTCTTTTTGATATCCCTTTTGAGAGATTTTGCGGATAGTCTCACACATTTTTCTCAAGCATAGCCCCTAGGGCTTATTGATTGTCAAATGAGGCCAAAAAATCCCTTGTTCTTGAGTCACATAGCCCCTAGGGCGTCATCATTTGTTGAACAAAGCAAGAGTGACTCATCCTCGTGCGAGGGAACAAACATGAGAGGACATGGCAAGAGCTACTCCATTTCTCGGGAGCCTTTCGGCGTACTTTAGAAGCACATACTTGCAGGAGCTTTGAAAACTGAGACACATGTTGTTGCTATTTGCTGCCCAAGCCAATTGACTAGCTAGGGATTATTTGTGCAACGCCCTTTTATGATGGGCTCATTCTCGGATGGGTCTTGGTTACCACGGGCCTTCTTTTCATGAACCCAGAAATGCACACTGCTGGAGAATGATGCCAATAACCCAAGACAACCTTTGATGGTGCCATATCTTGTCGAGCCATTTGCAATCCCAAAGTTGACTTGGTGGGGAATTGACTTGCTGAGGAGACCAATGTAGAGCTTGTGAAGTTGTCTTCCTTAAAGGCCGGAGATCTCCATTTATCTTTCCCTTCTCTCTCTCACTCTCTCATTATTTTTTTTATGACGCACCCTGTTTTTTGCCTAAACCGCCCTTTCGGGTTTTCAATCTAGCGGGCATCTCTTTTGCGTCTTCATTTTTTTTTGACTCGATTAATGGGGAAGTGTGCATTGACTCTGGTGGAGGAGATAAGACATGTGATTTTGCGGTGAAGACCTTTTGTCACTAAAGATGAGTGACATCGACTCGACTAGGGAAGTGTCCCTAGTATTGACTTTGTATATATTTGTTGAATGACTCACGAAGGTAAGTAAGTCATTAAGAGAGAAGAGAAGGAAAGCCCCAATTTGGTTGAAAGAAATTGGGAGCATGTAGAAAGAATAGAAGCCCTAGACTCGACAAGGAACGGAAAGTGATTCCAAATATTGGAAAGTTGTTCAATCTTGAGGTGATTAATTCATTGGCAAATGAATCGTACAAAGATGTCTTGAAAAGTTCGAGATGAAGGCCGATCACCATAACGCGCTAGGGCGAAACATATCTTCTTTCTTTCATGAGACCGGACCCGAAGGTTGCCTAAGTTCCTCCAGTGAAGAGGCTCAGGTCACCGTAGTTCTTGTGGATTGTCCATTCGCCGTGATGAATTGTTGCTTCGTCGTGATTGTTGTCAATGTTGCTTCATCCTTCGTTTGGTGGAATGATGTTGTTCTTCGTACTTCTTTGATTGAGGGGGGATTTTTTTTTTTTTTTGTGCTCTAACTTTTGCCTAGGTTGATTTGAAGAGTTCAACCTAGCGAGCCTTTTTTTTTTTAATCCCCCTTTGAAACATTGCTTGATTTTTCTCCATGGTTGTTGCTTCACTTTTCTTTGGCTTGATTTTGCCGTTGATGTTTTGATGTCTTCGTTGTTGATGCCGTCGTCGATTTTTAGCCCCTAGGCGTTCAAGCAATGGCCTTCGTTCTAAAACTTGTTTAGACATCTTTTCATCATTTTGCCAAGAATTAAATTGAAAAACTTGGAGGAGTGTATGAGGACAAGAACGACTTTTATTTGATAATAAGACTCGACATTGAACATGGGACGAGAGAAAACTTTAATGCACACTTAAGAGGACTTTTGACTCTTTTTTTTTTTTTTTTTTATCCTATTTCTAGGTAGAGAAAGAGAAACGGAGATTGTTGTTGTAGTCCCCATTGTCGTTGTAGCCTTCCTTGCGGCATGATCTCTTGTTGAGACCCTATTTCCAATCTGAGCCCCTTCCTTGATGAGTTCTTGCATGTTCTCACTTTCTAACTGTTGTTCTTCAACCACGGTAAACTCACCATTGTCAATCAAGTCTTGGATGATGTTGCGGATGGAGAAGCAATCCTCGGTAAGGTGACCGCTGCATAGGTGATAGTCACACCACTTGTGGTGGGCATGGTTGTGGTGCAATGGTTGTGGTTGCTTGTACCCTTGGAGAGGAGAAATTTGTCCCTTTGCTTTGAGATCTTCATAGGCCTTGGTGACAGTCATGCCATTGAGAGGGGTATAGACACGGTCGTTGGCGGCACCTTTGTGACTTTTGAGGGATGAGCCACTTAAGCGAGCTTTACTGTGGACCTTTGCCTTGCTGTTGGTGAGCTCTTGCAAATGAGCCTTAAGTTCGGACACTTCTTCCTTAAGAATTCTCCTCTCGAGATCAAGACGGGTTTGGCATAAATCATCCTTGCGGCGGGCATCCTCGACAAGTCTATCCATTTGTTCCTCCATGGCTCTTATTATGTTGAAGAGCCTTTCGTTGGACACGGAAGTATTCTCACCCTTGTTGTTGTTGCTGTTGGAAGCCATTGGACTTATTGAGAGAACACGGTTGATCTTAGGTTGGCCCCACAAATACCTTTTGAGTAAAATAAATTCACCCACAAACAAAGGAAAAAGACTCGACCATATAAGAAAAATGACTCTTTTTTTTATTTACAAAAGTCGGAAGGACGTGGTCCTTTTTGGGGTTTCTAGAAAATAGTGGAATCATCACACTAGTATATAGACCTTCTCGTGGTCCCATATACTCATCGGATTCCACTACGCTTGTGAATCCTACATGTGTCGGGATTAAACTAAATTAATGTAGTAAAGCATACATGCGGGGACGGATTTTTATTTTCGTCCATAATAACCACTTGGGGACGGAGTTTTATTTTGTCCAAAACAACGAGTGGCATGTATGATTTGAATACATTAGTTTAGGGAAATCTCAGCACATGGAAACCGACTTGAGTCACGGAGTGTTAGACCCTAACTAGAATTATGTGGTTTGTGCTCGGCTAAAGAGAGGCTTAAAGGTCACCCCCGGCATGTAGTCGTGAACTACGCCACGGGCTGAGGTTTACCGCTTCGGAAGAGTCAAGGTCGAGTGGAGCTTGAAACTTCCTAGGACGGGCCTCGACGGGTTTTGGGTTGGACTTGTGCGACTCGATAGCGAGCAGTTGATAAGAATTGTGCGCGTAGTGTGAGGTCTAACAAGTGACAAAATATTTAAAAAAAAAATCAAAAGAAAAAAAGGAAATAAAAGCAAATAAGCACATAATTTACAACTTTCGAATCACCCGTGTGACCGATAAAATAAAACAGAGAATAAAAAGATGGTTTTGTGCAGGCCCGGTGCCCACACTGTCAAAACTGTCCATTCTGTTCACTGTTTCTGTTTCTGGGAAATTCCCAGAAGCGCGCGCATTCAGATGCCTACTCGGGAGGCGCGCTCGTTCGACTGAGAGAAGTGGAGGCGCCCGCTTCTGGGCAGTACCTGCAAATCAGCGGGTTCAAGGGATTGCCTTGACCCTAAATTATAGAACTTTTCCCCTGCAGACATTGTTAGCACATAAACATGGAATTGAAGGACGAGATGGAAGGTGGGCGATTATGGTAATAAGGGTCGGACGCGCGCGCTTTAGGACAAGAAGGCCGGAGGCGCGCGCTTCCTACCCTTTTTACCAGAATGCCCAGAAAACAGATATAAGAACACCAAAATCAGAAAATGCAAGTTTAACCCTCTAAATCCCCAGCAGAGTAAACACTGTAGATACCCCGGGGGACCACGGCTTGGCTAGAGCACGTGAATTACCTAGGATGTCTACTTGATTTTAAGAGTCACCACCTATGTTTTAGAGGAACATAAGAAAAACCTAAAGAAAGCCAATTTTTGTACGAAAACCAGAGATTCTGGAGAGAAAGGGTTCGGGGGTTAGGTGATGGAGTGGGAAGTACTTAAACACCCACTCCGCCCCGCTTACGCGGGTCTTGCTACTTTTGGTGTTCTTATATTTACATGTCCTTCAATTGATAAAATATGCTAACAACTACAAAGTAAAGATAAAGGGAAAATGAAACCTAAATGATTTTATTGATTGAATGTCTAATGGTTACATGTTGAATATTTGTTAAACCATTACATTAAGAGATGAAGTGGAATTAAATTGATGTTGGAATGTTGGGATGTAACCTTGGCCAAACTTCAATACTGAAGTGGCCTTTTGGTTGTATCCTTTTTTATGGAGATTGCATACTAGTAGGACACAAATAAAATAAGAGGATAGAAAAGTGGTACCTTTAGAAAAGGGACTTTGAAGTTGGACTTGAAAATGGTGTTGTTGTAGAATAATTTGTGTAGAGTCTTGTCACGAAGAACTCTTGTAGGGAGAATTTGTGTATAGAATTGTGTATAGTATGTGTGTAAGAAAAGTTTCAAGTCTAAGAAGAAAGTCCAAGAGAAAAGACAGATGAAAAGAGATCAAAAAGAGATGAAGAAGAGGCCCCTTTCCAATGGTGGATTGGAGGGGTTTTTATAGTTGAAAGGGGATGTTTTTGGTGCCAAAACGAAGTCACAAAGATCAGTTTCCTGGGCAAAATCATATAAAATGAGCAAGGGAGAGATTCTTGGACAGAAATCAGTAACTGACACGCCCAGACGCGCGCACGTCCCATTTAGTCGGCGGGAGGCGCGCGCTTCTGGCCCCAAAGGGCGGAGGCGCGCGACTTTGAAATGGCGATTTTGACAGAATGGACTAGAAAGTTAACTCTGTTATGCAGTTTAGTCCAAAACTGACGGAATCAGTTAAGAACTTAACCAAACTAACAGAAATTAACAAAAACAAGTAAAGTAAAAATACTATGTATGCAATCGGGACATGAGAGCTCCAAGGCGGGGTGTCTACACCAGTTCACATTCATTCATTCGAGCACACTTCCTGATTTTGAATTTTGAGAGTTAAAAAATTACATCCATTTGTCTCCCTTGATGTGACAAATTACAGGAATTGGCTAGGGAAGGCACAAGGCCAGTGTTTTGGGAAAGCGAAGAAAGATCCCGTGGGATCTTTGACATTGTGTTTGCGCAGAAAAGATTGACGGAAGGACAAGAGTATGGGGAAGCCCCTAGACTCGAGGAAATTGCTCACATTTGAAATCAATGACTCAAGAATTGAACTAGCGTTAATGGTCAAGTGCTTCAAAATCAAATGGGTTTCGCAATCAGATTAATTTCAATTTCAGAAAAGCATGCAAATTATTTGAACTTAAATTAGATCGTGACAAATCGAGATGAGAACACCGTTAAACAATTGTAATTAGCACCGCCTGTTGACCTCGTGGATGGGAGGTCTTCCTTATTCTTGTCATTGTTTTTGCCATTGTCATCGTTTTCGATTTTGATGGAGTCTCTGGAGGCTGTCTGACTTTTGGTCTCTAACCTCTAAAGTTTAGAGGTTGGTTTGTTAAGGGCAAATGTTTAACTCTCAAAATTTCTGGGGCAAGGGTTTTTAACCTCTTAGTGTAAGAGGCCGGTTTGAAAGCATAAGATCTCTAGCGAGAGTCACCAGTTGCCGTCGTTGATGGTGCTCGCTCGATGGGGTCGAGATGTTTCTTCGAAGTAATAATGAAAGATGCATGTAATATGAACAAAGAATAATGTATAAGAATAAAGCGAGATTTTTTTTTTTTTTCTGCTGATTTTATTTTTTTTCATTTTTTTTTTCGCGCTGAACATAACAAAAATTTTGTAAAGCATAACTCATAACATTTGGAAGTTTACAATGCATGATGAAAAATACAGAACATAACATAAATTTACAACACAGAAAAAATTGATAACACCCGCATTGTAATCACGACCATTTCTCGTTCCCGGTTCTTGGATCTACGCCAAATTGCCTTTTGGGACCTCAGTTGATTGAGCGTTTTTTTTTTTTTTTGGAACTCCATTGATCATCTTTGTGGCCTTCGTTGATCGCCTTTGTGGATTTCGTTGATCGCTTTCGTGGATCTAGTTCTCACCTCAATTAATCGCAGTCTAAAATTAGTCCATTTTTATTATTGGCTTTTAATTAAGTGAGATTAATCTTTTGCGTGATTAAGAAGCACTTGATTATAACACGAATTCATTAACTGAAAACATATATTTACAAGATAAGTAAGCAACTAAAATTAGCACAAAAGATGACACGCAAGTTTTGATTTAGAAAGCAAAAGAAAGAGTGAGCGCATTTTTAGAACGGGCCCGAAAGCAAAAGGCAAAAGAGTTGGGCGGTGTGCCCTATTCACAGTAAAAGAGACATAACCCCTCAGGTCAGCAAGCTTCTACTATCAGCAAAGGAACATTTTCTCGCGTCGGTACATTGCGGTCATCTGGCAGAAAAGGGAACACCTTCCTTGGGGCTCGGTGAGCCCCTAGGATAACATCTTCGAACTTGAAGCCTTCAGCGAAGGCTTTAGGATAACTTTTCTATCGATAAGGTCCTGAATGATATGCTTAAGCCCCCAACATGAATTTGTGTCATGTCCTCCGCTCTGGTGATACTCACAACATTCAGTGACATTCCAGCTTTTAGGCAAAGGATTGGGCAATGGACGCTTCTCCAATGGTTTTAGAATCCCTTGAGCCATAAGGTTGCGCAAAACCACAACCATGGGTGCCCCTAACTCGTCAAACTCTCTAATATTCTAAAGGCGAACTCCTTACGGGTCCTTCATCTTACCTGACTTTTTGAATGTGCGATCTGTCACCATCAAAGGCACATGTTCAAATGATCTAGCATGTTCAGGTACCAATCCCCCTTGATAAGGGAGCTCAAAATTACCATACAACTTATCATAGTGAAACATTCCCTTTAGTGTGATGTTTTCTTTGGTAGCTCTTAAAGTCATGTTGAAGGTTCCAGGTAGATTTGGGGAGGCTATGAGGCTCAAATATTCCTTGGTCACCTTGTTATGAATGTCATTGCGAGCTGTATCTCCGGTGTTGTAGGGGATCTCAGTGTTGATAGGCGGGTGCATGAGTGCTGTGAGCTTAGTGTCAGCAGGAGGTGCACGCAGCTCATTAAGTCTTCCATGATTTTCTCCCTTACCACCCTTAACTTCTCATCGATCCATAACTGTGTGGTAGGGGTTGGCTTAAGCTGCGATGTTTCTTCATTGACCTTCTGGGAAACTTGATTGTTGAAGAGAGCAGTAAAGAACTCAATTCGCTGTGTTTTGACTTCATTTGCAAACTCTTTCTCGAAGGCTTCCACATGTTCATCAAACCAATTACGCAACTCAACTAGCACTTGGTGAGAGGATATATCTTCGTGTCCTGGGGCTGTTTCGTGTGGTTGAACCAGAGGTGGCGTGATGCCCGGGATAATAGATGACTGGGAGTCCTTAAGCCCCACGTTCTCTTGGTTTTGTGAGAATATTGGTACACGGTCTATTGTTTTCCCCCTGGTGTCCCTGTGGGATACTTGTTGCATACTTTGTTTGGGTTTCCAACTGTTTCCCCAACCATTCTTCCATCACCTTTTCGAACTCAATATCAGGCGAGCCCCTAGTCGCATTTACTGATGTTTGTCCATTACTAGACATTGCTGATGAGAGAACCCGAAATTGATCTTGATCAATAGTGGCATCTGGAACTGACCTTGAATGTCGCTCTAGAAAACGAAGTGAGATTCTCCCTCTACAAGAATGGGTAAAAAAATGTTTTAAATTTTTGAAATGAGTTTTTTATGTACAAGAATAAAAGCACAAAGGGAAGAAAAGTATAAGACTTTGAAACAAAATCATTTTCGAGAAAGGTTGAAGCGCAAGCAACGCACAAAACCCTAGGAAGCCGGACAAGCACCTCTTTGTTTTGACACGTTCAATGATTAAATCCTGGAATAGTGGATACCGTCTCCAAAGTATAGGACCAACGTTTTTCACCTGTACTAATGGCCGTCCGAAGCCCCTAGCGAAGTGCCTATACTCTTTCGGGGATCCACCATTCGGGTTACGGTCTATGTGAAAAGTCTTGACAATTTCGGGTCAATCCAAGCATTTCAATTGATATCAACATTTAGGTTCTTTATCAATGCATAGGATTGAAAGGAAATTGCTAGACAAAAACCGGCTTAGAGTCGTCATTTTTGAAAATTCGAACATCGAGGCTTTGGATGGTTGGCTTGCATGAGGGTTACACCTGCAGGGACGACTAGTAGCCGTGCTTTTGGGGCCGAAATGTCAACCGGGAGCCCTATTGGAGGGTCGGTGACCCTCCTTCACTCACCGGGCTACACCCCCTAGGGTTTATACGGCTGCTAAGTCGCAAGTTCGAAAAATGTGCAATGTGTGTGAGGTCTCTAATTTTAAAAAATGATATTTTTTTTATTTTTTTTTTTGAAAGAAAAGAAAAGAAAGCACATTTTTTTTCTTGTTTTTTGTTTTCTTTTTATTTACACGTATAAAAGAAAACCTGCAAAACAAAGTTAGGACATGTATATACAAGGCAAAAGCAGGTAATGGCGGAAGCACACATTTGAGTCTAGCCCACTTTTGAAAAAAGGTCCCCAGCAGAGTCGCCACTGTGAGAGCCCGCGGTCGAAGCTTCGCAGGTTGCTCGCATAAGAGCGACGAGTTGGGCTCGTGCGAAATGCGGTTTGAATTCGCTCAGTTTCTCAAAATTGTTACCCTACTCAAGTTTTGAAGAGAAGAGTCGCCACCTCATTTTATTAAAGGAAAATAGAGATAAAACCTTTTGTTTGAAAGAGAAGTGGGTTCGGGGGCTATGTTACGAGAAGAGAAGGTGTTAGGCACTCTGCTCGCCCTTTCGGTCTCTAGCATGCTTTTGCCTACGCTTGATTTTATGCCTTTTGAAAATGCCTTTTATGTCCTAACTTAAGAAAAATGTGTGCTTATGTACAGAGGAGTCTCCTAGTCTAAGTATGTTCATTTGATCGCAACCGGGAACCGGTTTGGGTGGATTCCTGATTGGTTTTGAAAATGATTTGAATTACATAGACAAGTAAAACATGTAAAGGGGAGAGGGGGATTATGTACAAATTATACACAAAAAATGGGAGACAAATCCCATGAATAAGTGTCCAAGCAAAAGGGTTGATGTTTGAGGTTCAAGGACTGCTGCAGATTGTCATGATCATGTACCTATCCAAAACTAATCCAAATACAGAAACAAAACTTGGGATTGACTCCAAACATGTTATATAACACAAAGAAATTTTCATGAGATTTATGGATTATTATTTCATGCTCAAACCATGGAAAGAACACAGAGGTCAAATCTTCCCAGAACAGGAAAACAGAGCACATCTCATTTTGATTCGAAATTTACATTATCAAGACTTGCAAATATGGAGAAACTCAAAACATGAAAGTTTAATATAACATGTCAAATATTAATCCTGGAAAGTTTGAAGTCGAGAAAACATGTTTAGGGGTTTTAAAACACTTCTGACATATAATATTAGAAATAGGACAACTTCAATTCTGAGAACATGCACTTGGATCAAAAACTAGAAAATGGTATTTCCTGAGGTCAAAAAATTATTTCAAATGCATTAGAATTTTTCTTAGGATGTTAGGAACAAATTTAATTTTATGACTAAAACCCAGAAATCAAGTTTAATGCACGTTTATGGCATGGAAAGGAAGAGTGGTCAGAAACAGAGTACACTGGACAGCAGATATAGAGCATGGAAACAAGCTTTAAATTCATAAAACAAGACATGCATGTACTCTAACATGTTTTAAACATTATAAAGAGTCTATTTATCAATAAATGTGGACCAAAACTCAGATAATCATGAGAGAGCAAGAAATGGACAGATTGTGGGCACTTTGAAAGAAGTTTCATTTGCATGCTTGAAACCTTCATTTAAGACTTGGATATGAACATGGAATGAACATGCAACACATATATACATGATAGAGCTGAAGTTTGAATATTTATAACATATTTACATGAAGATTACAAGCTAGAATATGGATTACATGAAGAGAAAATGGGGATCTAGCCATCTAATGGCTAAACCCCAAACTAAATCATGCAAAGCCTTACATTTATTACCACTTACATAGAGGATTCTTACCTATTTTAGGTTGGTGGGGGAGTGCTTCCTTTGTCTACCCAAGGGAAGACTTCTTTTTGTTTGATTTGAGTTGTTGTTGTTGTTGAAGTTGATGGAGTGGAGTGGATTGTGTTGTTGTTTGCTTGAGTTTGAGGGTGTTTGAAGGTTGATTTGTGGTGGTTTAGTGGTGGTGGAGTGGTGGTGTAGTGGTGGTTGTATGGTGGTTGAGTGGTGGGAGGATGAATGTAGCAAGAACTTAGAGAGAGAGAGAGTTTGAAAGATGGGAGTGAGGTGTAGTGAAAATGAATGAGGTTGTAATGTAATTGACCCCTTCTTTGATCAACCAATGAAGTATATGGAGGAGGGAGGTGATTATTTAGGAAAAAAATGCCCTTTAGTGGAGGGTAACATGTGGTGTATAAGTTGTATGAAGAAGCCACATATAAGGCCATGCAGTACTTTTTCTGGCTCCGTCTTTTCGCTCCGCAACTGCTCCGTTGTGCGCGCTCCGGTGTTCTGGTTGTCCGCGAGTCCAACATGAAAGTTGCTCGGAATATTTTTCTAGTCAAGACGGTATATCTGAAATATTTTAATAAACAAGGAATAACATAATATAATTTTAAATGCAAATGATGATCGGTAAAAGGCATTCTAAGGGTGCGGGACCCGCTGTGGGTCCCGAGGCTCGATTTTCGGAGAAAACGCCTATTTGCTCATTTTGGAGTCCTGATCATGAATCCGGATTCAGTTTTTGCATCCGATGCACTGATAAGACGGTCGGTAGTCCCGAACCGCTAAATCTGGGGTTCTAGGTCAATTGTCGCGCTTAGACCGAATCAAGGGTTGGTTTTAGGGGTGCGAGATCGGGGTGTCTACATTACCCGACGTTCACTTAATGCTTACTTTGTTTTCTTGAGACATTCTCTGATTTCCTGGAAAACCAAGAAACAAACAACCATTTCACGATCATCGGCCGAGGCAGAATATCGTTCTATGGCGAGTGCCACGTGTGAATTAAAATGGCTTCGTAGCTTACTTGGTTCATTCGGACTTACACATTCAGCTCCTATGACTATTCTAAGTGACAGTCAATCTGCGTTGCATATGGTTCAACATCCTGTCCATCATGAATGAACCAAACATATTGAAGTTGACTGTCATCTTGTTCGCGATGATGTTCAGTCAAGTGCCATCACAATTGCCTATGTTCATACGACTTCACAGCTGGCTGGTCTTCTTACTAAGGCATTGGGCAGTCGACAGTTTCTACATCTTCTAGGCAAGTTGGGCATATGTGATTTACAAGCTCCAACTTGAGGGGGGTGTTGAGATAATGATGAGATCCTCAAGATCTTGGTATATCTATTTTCCTTTTTGTATGTATCCTTAATTAGTTAGTTACCTATTTGATAAAGATGTAAATAGGTAGGATATATTTTGCTTAGCTATTTTGTAGGAATTAGTCTTAGTCTCCAAGTAAGGGTCTTTTGTATATATATGTATGTACTCGGCATTAGAAACACAAGAAAATAAACTGACTTTATTTTCCTCCATATTCCTTCTCTATACACGGTTTTAACTTTGCCATTCACGTTTTTATCACTTTTTTTTGTGTCAGATCAAAAAATATTATCGCGAATCTACATACTCCATTGTGATAGTGGGGCCAATACAGTAAACACAGTCGACTGAGTTGCTTAATGCGTTCTGCCCCGCCTCTTCCTACTATTGTACGTCATTGCCTTAAATGTCCCAAGTTACTGCTTCCCTTTGAATGACATACCCATACTAGATACTACAATCTGTTTCCCCTATATAGCGTATTTTTTTTTAGGATTTTGTGGATTGAATATGAATAACCCTTAAAATGTCCTACATATTTATACATTCCTGATGTAAAGAGAAAATGCAGCGGAATAAAAAGGATATGAACAAACCCTCATAAAAGGATTTGAACTACAATAATCTCCTAAACCTTCTAGGAATAAACCTAACCTATATGGTAACATAATAGGACTCAAAAATAGCAAAATTATTCCTAATCCTACTCTAAAACCCTTAATTGACCCCTTAAAAATAATGACAATGTAAACTAAATCCTAAAATACAAACTAAAATACAAATATAATTAATATGTTTGATGTTGTCAAACATTCGTGCTACATCATATACCCCCTCTTCAAAAGAATACGTCCCCCAGTTCATCTCCGATGTTTGAAAAGTTCCATTCCACTTGAATAAATATTTTGAATATTTATGATTTTTAAGAACAATTTGAGGCAATGTATCCGGAATTATGTTCATGTGTTCGACCGAGTAGAAGCGCACATTCGGCCGAACCTTACTAATGTTCGGGCGTGCCTCCTTCATGCCTCGACCATGCAAAATCATTGAAACGGGAGTTGTGTCTGGAAGTGCATGTTCAGTCGAATCACTAGCCCCATTCGGCCGCACTTTGTTCTTACTCGGGCGAGCAATCTCCTCCTCCTCCTTGGACTCCCCAAACACGATTTCGTCTCCCTCAATAATTTTCATTTCCTCATTTCCATCATCAACAACCAAATTCTCTTGTACTTTAAAAAAAATATCCGTCTCCGCCGAAGCTTGAAGAAATTTAATTGGCTATAAATTTGTTTCGTTTGGAGCAATATCTCCACCAGTAAAGAACGGTATATCCGCCCTAATCTTGGATCGTTGTTCAGGAATATCCCCGTCAACCAGATTAACGTGGTGGAGATTTTCCGGATTACAATCTTTAAATAATCAAATTATGGAATTAAATGGTAATTTGGGAATGAACAGAAAATCTTAGGACTGTTCTGGAATTAAAATTGGAAAAATCCGGAAGCTCGCCAGTCTGAGTCGTACGGATGGTTTAGGCACGAGAAGGCCACATCTGTACGGATGGTTTGGGCGAATTCAGTCCCTAAAATGATCCAAGTTCCACCTCATCATTGTGATCAAAATATCTCTTTGCTTAGCCCCTAAGGAAATAATAAGCCAATAGTTGAGGGACTAAAGTCAAAATATCTCCCATTTGCTTGGTCCCTAAGCCAATAGTTGAGGGACCAAAGTGTTACTTTCCATCCTATAAATAGAGAGATCATCCTCTCTCATTTTATCAAGAATTCTCTAGCAAAGTTACTCCCTAAAATTGTTCTCTCTACAAAATTGAGTGATTGTCTTTGTGAAAGATGATGAGCAAACCATGTTAAGTGAAATCTTAGAGTCCAAGATCTCTAAGTGAAGAGGAAAAGAAGCAAACTTGGGTCAATCAATTAATGATTTACCCCAATCTTATCAATTAATGATTTACCCCAATCTTGCTTAAATGTTGAACCTTTATCCTATTGTCATCTTTATCTTCGTCTCCTTCTTTTTTTTTCTTTTTTTGGAATATCATCTTTGTTCATCTTTTACTTATAAAAATGTAGTCTTTATAAAGATATATGATTGGATCCAAATACTCTTATGATCCCAATGGTTTCATCTTATACTTTTATGGTGTATTAAAATGATGAACTAAGTAGAGATGAGTATTTGTTACATTTATGTCATTTAATTTATGTCTTTAAATTTATGTCATTATAATTACTATAATATTACTAAAATGGAAGCAAGCCTTGATCCATGGTGCCCTTCATGTTTTATGCATGATTGTGGGTTACAAACCAAGGATAATCTAAGGCTTGTTATGATTTATGCATCTTTAAATTTATGTCATTTAATTTATGTCTTTACATCTATGTCTTTACTTTTGGCTTGATAATCCATTGCACATATGGAGAAAGCCCTTGCATATTTATGATGTTTATGCTTATTTATGTTATGATGATCAAGTTTGGGTGGTAAAGTCTCAATCTTTACCATCCAAACTTTGATTTAACCTTAATTGAAAAGTCATAATTTTGTCCAGTTTCAGTAGAATGCTCTGTTTCAGCCTGAAACTGGACTGTTTCTGATAAATCTGTAAAAACTCTGGGACGGCCCAACCAACCGTACGGATAGTTTGGACTAGCCGGACGGATGGTTTGGCCATGTGGAAAGTTTTTCTGTTTTAACCCTTTTCTGTCATAAACTTTGCAAAATAAACCCTTTTTGTTAACTTTTTAACTGATTTCTGTTAAAAGTCAGTTTCTCCCATTTTGAAAATACACACACACACTTGCACATTTTTTGTCAACAAACTTAGTGAGACTCGGTTTTCCGAGGCATCTTGGATGAACCTCGGTTAAGTTCTTCCCAAGATGTAACGTGACCTCCGAATCCTTTTTCTCTAACCTATTCCGTTAAGCTTGGGTTTAAAGTTAAACTAACGTGGCGACTCCGTTTTACTTGAAAGTAAGGTTCCGTGTTTGATTCTCGAGGGAACATTCCATTTCCCATGGGTATCATACAGTGGCGACTTCGCTAGGGAATAAAGTGCTTGCAAACTTCTTTTTAGAAGCTTTGAAGGCACTTTTGTATGGGTCAAACTCTTGTCCCCTTTTGTTGACTTTGTGCATATTTTTGTGTGTTTTGTGTTTCTGTTTTAATATCTGGGGTTGAAACTGTTCTGGAATAATATTGAACTGGGGATTGATGATCAGAAGCTGAAAATTTGTAAAAAATAATGGATCTCCTGCTCTAGCCGTACGGCTAGTTTGGTCGGGCCCACAGAATGTTTCAAATTAACAATTTTGTGCAGGGCAGAAACATTCTGATGGTCACCTTGCTTCTTCTTGTCCAGGTTCTAATTTACAGCCTTGCTTGTGCACATTTACCTTCTTTTTCTTAGTCAAAAAATGGATTTTCAAAGCTTGGTTATGCACAAATTTTTGGACATAAAATTGGGTTTTCAAAGCCTCATTGTGCATAACCCTTTTCATAAAAACTTTGGTCTTCAAATTCTTCTTGTTTGTGCACAATATTTTTCTACAAATGACTTTCAAAAGGTTGTTCTTCTTGCAAAATTTTGGTTTAAAAAACCTTTGGTTGTGCCCAACCTTTTCATGTACAAATTTTGATTCTTGCTTGTTAATTTGTTTGTTTACTTGCTTGTGAAAAATACTTGTCCATCTTACTTGTTCATCATACTTGTTCATACAATTGTTCATACATTGCTCATGACATTAAAATGAAAAAAATAAATCCTATTTTTTGACTCAAAAGGGAACATAGAAGGCTTCACACAACGCGCACTCGACCTTGTGCACGTTCCAAAAACCCTTAAACTCGGGATGGATGCCATGATGCAGCTTGATTGGTGCTCTTGTGCCTTTCTCGCGCGCACGGGTCCATTCCACCTCCCCTTCCGAGCCGAGTCAACCACACATGTCCGTGACACACAAATACCGTGACCATGGTTGGTTTTTGGTCTAGCTCACGACATCACGTCTCTAATACGTGTCCAAAGTTAATAATGGCCAAGTTAATGCCTGAGTTACGACTCCTTGTGAAAGCAAGCGTGACCAAGGTCATCTTTGACCCGGTCTTTGACTTGTGCGTTAATGTTAACCATAATTAACCTAGGTCATGTATTAAGGATGGGGCGACACCGTGTCATTAAGCCCTAATGCTAGGCCCGTCCTAATCATCCTTAAGCTCAAGCTTAAGGTCCGAGATCCCTCATTAAAATGAGGTCATGCCGGAATTTCGTTGAAGCGTTAAGACAATCTTAACCTTAACCGGGGCTTAACCATGGTAAGAATGGCACATGTATTGGAGCTTTGCGATGCACTAGACTTTAGGAATGGTTCTTTTGGTCGGTGGAAGCCGCGTGCCCTATAGGACCCTGGCCCGGGATAGTCTGTCCTTGGGAGCGTGCAATACAGGTGAAAAACGAGGGGCTTATAGACGTAGTGATGGCCTCCACTGATCCAGGGCTTAGAGTAGTTGCGAATAAGAAGAGAAATCTTTTCCAACCATTTAAGAATAAAATGCGTTTTAAATAAACTTGAACCGGTAATTAATTGCACCTTGCATGAATTTGCTCGGTTTTTTGCTTCTTGTCTTTGACACATTGCATTCCTTCGCTAACAAGCGTCATTTCGTTAAGTATTTGGATGGATCCCCGTTATCCTCCAAAACCTCCATTAAATCCCTAGGAATAGTCCCCTAGAAAGTCAGTTAAGTCCCTGGACGAATCCCCGTTATCCTCCAAAACCTCCGTTAAATCCCTAGGAATAGTCCCCTAAGAAGTCAGTTAAGTCTTTGGACGGATCCCTGTTATCCTCTGAGAAGTCAGTCAAGTCCTTGGACGGATCCCCGTTATCCTCCAAAACCTCTGTTAAATCCCTAGGAATAGTCCCCTAGGAAGTCAGTTAAGACTTTGGACGGATCCCCGTTATCCTCCGAGAAGTCAGTCAAGTTCTTGGATGGATCCCCGTTATCCTCCAAAATTCCCATGAAATCCCTAGGAATAGTCCCCTAGAAACCCGTTAAGACCTGGGAAGATCTCCGAGGCACCCGTCAATTTTTGGATGGATCCCCGTTATCCGCCAAGACCCTTGTTAAACCCCTAGGCGTTGTCCCCTAGGTCCCCGTCAAGATTCCCGTTGAAACCCTAGCCATTATCCCCTAGGTCCCCGTTATGATTCCCATTAAATCCCTAGGCATTGTCCCCTAGGTCCCCGTTAAGATTCCCATTAAATCCCTAGGCGTTGTCCCCTAGGTCCCCGTTAAGATTCCCATTGAAACCCTAGGCGTTGTCCCCTAGGCCCCCGTTTAGATTTCCGTTAAATCCCTAGGCGTTGTCCCCTAGGTCCCCGTTAAGATTCCCGTTGAAACCCTAGGCGTTGTCCCCTAGGTCCCCGTTAAGATTCCCATTAAATCCCTAGGCGTTGTCCCCTAGGTTCCCATTGAGATTCCCGTTGAAACCCTAGGCGTTGTCCCCTAGGTCCCCGTTAAGATTCCCGTTAAATCCCTAGGCGTTGTCCTCTAGGTCCCCGTTAAGATTCCCGTTAAATCCCTAGGCGTTGTCCCCTAGGTCCCCGTTAAGATTCCCCTTAAATTCCTAGGCGTTATCCCCTAGGTCCCCTGTTGAGATTCCCGTTGAAACCCTAGGCGTTGTCCCCTAGGTCCCCGTTAAGATTCCCATTAAATCCCTAGGCGTTGTCCCCTAGGTTCCCGTTGAGATTCCCATTAAAACCCTAGGCATTGTCCCCTAGGTCCCCATTAAGATTCCCGTTGAAACCCTAGGCGTTGTCCCCTAGGTCCCCGTTGAGATTCCCGTTGAAACCCTAGGTGTTGTCCCCTAGGTCCCCGTTGAGATTCCCGTTGAATCCCTAGGCGTTGTCCCCTAGGTCCCCGTTGAAATTCCCTAGGAATAGTCCCCTAAGAAGTCAGTCAAGTCTTTGGATGGATCCCTGTTATCCTCCAGGAAGTCAGTCCAGTCCTTGGATGGATCCCTGTTATCCTCCAAGAAGTCAGTCAAGCCTTTGGATGGATCCCTGTTATCCTCCAAGAAGTCAGTCAAGCCCTTGGATGGATCCCTGTTATCCTCCAAGAATTCAGTCAAGCCATTGGATGGATCCCTGTTATCCTCCAAGAAGTCAGCCAAGTCCTTGGATGGATCCCCGTTATCCTCCACCGTGTCCGTTAAAATTAAGTTCCAAAAAAATAATATATGTAATAAAGGAAATAAAAGTGCTTAGGGTGACTCTTTGCCTCCTTCCTTGAGGCGTCGCGTGATGACCAATTTTTGCGCCCCGCGTGGCATCCTGATCCCGTTAGTGTCGTCACGTGACCATTCACCCTTCGAGTCTAGGCGTCATGGCACCACATGGTAATACACCTTGGTCAAGCATTGACCTCCTCGATTTGCACTGCCATGTGGTGACCATTTCAATTGTCCCGATCGCCCTTGTGTCTCAAACTAGTGTGAATACCGTTCTGTCTCAAACCAGTAATGTCTTGTCCCATGTCATCCCGACTAAAAGGCCCGTTTGGAATGAGTCAACTGAGGTCATGTTTGTCTTAGAATTCTAAATCCATTCGAACTACGATGACCTGAGCCTCTCATCGCGTGGGACCCCCTCTCTCGTGGTAAGGGGAATGTAGGCAACTTCGGCCCGGTCAATCCTTAAAAAGAAATGTGTGAGTCTTTCGCTAAAAACAAAGGTGTGTCTTTCAAAAAAAAATGGAGATCAAGTTTTCTCAAAAAAAAATGGAGATCAAGTTTTTCGTAAAAGGATAATCCGATAATGAAGCATTTTTCTCAAATCATGGTCATAATTTCACCTTGAGGTTTAATATGCTAAAGTCCTTCGTGGTTCTGTCCATTGGAAACATTGACCGAGGAACCCACGTCAGAATTGGCATCCGAGACAGCCATCCACATGAACAACAAGATCAAAAACTTGGAACACTGCCTACAAGGAGAGGCCCGTGCTTCGGAAGCCCAAAAGCGGCTACATCAAATAGAGATCCGTACCTTCGTCGAGTGCTACGCACCTTGAAAGGAAATCACCAAAAGGAGGTGGCCAAAGCAAACTTCCAACTCATGAGTAGATGAATCCGGCAAATACAACGCCAAGCCAAATGGAGACCTCGCGACATCTTTCCCGACGACATGGAACCCGAGTTCCCCGTGGAAGACATGGAATATGCCGCCGACAACCCCTCCAAAAATTGAGGAAGAAAATGGATCATCGTGCTTCATGGGAACCCATCCCTAACAAAAAAAAATAAAAAAATATAGAGTCTTCCAGCCTCGTAGGTTCTAGATTTTCACCAAAGTCCGTCCTGGACTGTGTCTTTTCATTTTTACAAAGGTCCACACTTGGGACATGTATGTATAAAGTTATCTAAATAAAAAAGTCATTTTCCTTGTCTTCTCTCTAGACTTGAGACATTATTTGCAATATACATTAACTCTTGAAATTGCCTTGCTTGTTATTATTAATTGATTGCTACATCCCTAAAATGATGAATTGACTTCTAAGCATACTAGTCAATGACGACTCATTAAGGATGAATGGACCTAACACAGATGAAAAATACTAAATGCAAACAATTAATCTTGATGTAAATAAATGTTGTGATCAATTGGCTTAAAGAAACCATTAATGGCAAGACTTCCTCTATACACATCCCCGATACACATTTCCCGATACACAACCCGATACACCTTTCCTATACAAATTCTTGATGCACATCAAAGGCATCCCGAGACAATGAAAAGGCAAGGATGTTGTTGCTCAACCACCAAGATTCAACCGTGATCGCACGTGAGCAACCAAGCAAAGGACTTCCCGGATCTTCAAAAGTCAAAGTAAGAAGTGACAGACATTCCACCAAGGGGCTACAAATGAGCCAATGTCAAAGATAGCAAGTTGGGGCTAATGTTTCCCCTCTCTCTCTCCCTCTCAAAAAAAAAAGAGAAAGATGAGAAGAGAGAAAAGAAATGAATCATGGAAAGAAGGAAAGGAAATGAATACATGCAAAGAGGAAGTCTGCCTCAAAAGCTCACTAAGTTCACTGCAAAAGTCCACCTCAAAGAACATCCCGATGAATTCACCGCAAAGAGAAGCGATCTACATCAGCAAAGCAACAACATCCTCCAAAAGGACACCAACTTCAACAAAAGACGATCCATGGCTGAACTGCGGCGACCTGAGCTCCTCAAAGTGAGGGGAACGTAGGCAACTTTCGGGTCCGGTCATAACATGAAACAAAACCATCAAACCATGGTCCTCTCAAAATGACCAAATCCTCGGTCCCATCAATGACCGATTCCCTAGATACACCTTCTTTTTCCGATCTTGCCATTGATCGAATCGGTCCCATCAATGACCGATTCCCCAGATAAACAATGGTCCATTCAAGCAATCATTTTGATAATCTTAACTAAGGAAAATTTCAAATGTCTCGACAAGTCTTCTTCTTTACATCTTAGGAAAGAGCTAAATACTTGTATTTTGTCAAGCAAGGGCTTCCTCCCATTTCATGATACATTGCTCAAGGAGCTCACCAACATAAAGGGACTCTCTCCCAAATAAAATGCCCTTACATGTTTCCTCCAAAAGATACTTTAAGTCCCCATCCCGTCGAGTCGGCTGGATCACTCATAAAAAAAAAAAAAAAAAAAAAAAAAGAGAGAGAAAGGCACCAAAAAAAGTAGCCCGCTAGGTCGAAAACCCGCAAGGGCGGCCTAGGCAAAAAATCAGGGTGTGCCATAAAAGACGTAAAAGAGATGCCCGCTAGGTTGAAAACCCGAAAGGGCGGCCTAGGCAAAAGAAAGGGTACGTCATGAAAAAGGGATGGGTTCCTAACCTCACTTCAAAGGTCAAAAGACGATATTGGGGCTACCTCCACATCAACGACGACGAGGACATGGGGCTACCTTCACACCAACGACATTGGGGCTACCTCCACATCAACGACGACGAGGACATGAGACTACCTCCAGACCAATGACACTGGGGCTACATCCACATCGACGACATGGGGCTACCTCCACATCAACAGCGACGAGCGGATTTCCTACCACCCGTTACTTCTCAACAAATGGACAAAATCAAAAGGACCTTATGCATAACAAACCTCACGGTTAGGTTAAAATCAAAAATTTGACTAACATGCTTCGTTAAAAATATTTGCCTTTACAAATAAGCATTTCCAAATTTGGCCATTTGGCATCATTTATCAAAGACAATGTTTCAAGCAAAATGCTTTTGATCTCCCCTCAAAATGATTTTCCCAAATCCTTGGACCTCATCATCCACAATGTGTCTCAAAGGTCGCCCTAAGCTCTCTCCCGATGTCAAGAAAGAGTGTCAATCATCCCGTAGAGTTGAGTTGACCAAATTCCAAACTTTGACCGAAGGGGGGGTCAAGTTGAAATGTCTCGGCCGTCCTTAGTGGGACGTAAGACCAGTTTTCCCGTCAAACTCCCCAAAGGTGGAGTTGACCCAAAGCTAAGCCTTGACCTAAAGTGGTCATTTTAGGTTCAAGCCTTTGTCCCGGCCGTCCTTAGTAAGACGTAAGACCAGTTTTCCCGTCAAACTCCCCAAAGGTGGAGTTGACCCAAAACCAAACCTTGACCCAGAGTGGTCATTATAGGTTGAGACCTTTGTACCGGCCTTCCTTAGGTTTGAGACGCCAAGTTCCTCGCCCGACCTTAACGGTCACCCTTAGGTTTGAGATGCCAAGTTCCTCACCCGACCTTAATGGTAACTTTTAGGTTTGAGTAGCCTTAAAATCTCTCGCTCCAGAACTACGAACGGCTTGATTCCCTCGGATAGGGATACATAGGAATCCTTTGCAGATAACGGTCCAGCCACACGACCACCTCGGTCACCTTCTCTCCCATCTTGGTAGTTCACCGGATCGGGATTCTTTCTTTATCAACAACCCCGCTTTATTAAAAAGCGCCATTTCCAAGGGTGTCTATAAGTACCCCGGTCCGGATTACTATCATTAAATAATCAAATTGTGGAATTAAAGGGTAATTTGGGAATGAACAGAAAATCTTAGGACTGTTCTGGAATTAAAATTGGAAAAATCCGGAAGCTCGCCAGTCTGAGCCGTACGGATGGTTTAGGCACGAGAAGGCCACATCTGTACGGATGGTTTGGGCGAATTCAGTCCCTGAAATGAACCAAGTTCCACCTCATCATTGTGATCAAAATATCTCTTTGCTTAGCCCCTAAGGAAATAATAAGCCAATAGTTGAGGGACTAAAGTCAAAATATCTCCCATTTGCTTGGTCCCTAAGCCAATAGTTAAGGGACCAAAGTGTTACTTTCCATCCCATAAATAGAGAGCTTATCCTCTCTCATTTTATCAAGAATTCTCTAGCAATGTTACTCCCTAAAGTTGTTCTCTTTACAAAATTGAGTGATTGTAGTTGTGAAAGATGGTGAGCAAACCATGTTAAGTGAAATCTTAGAGTCCAAGATCTCTAAGTGAAGAGGAAAAGAAGCAAACTTGGGTCAATCAATTAATGATTTACCCCAATCTTGCTTAAAGGTTGAACCTTTATCCTATTGTCATCTTCATCTTCATCTCCTTCTTTTTTTTCTTTTGTTGGAATATCATCTTTGTTCATCATTTACTTATAAAAATTTAGTCTTTATAAAGATATATGATTGGATCCATTGCACATATGGAGAGAAGCCCTTGCATATTTATGATGTTTATGCTTATTTATGTTATTATGATCAAGTTTCGGTGGTAAAGTCTCAATCTTTACCATCCAAACTTTGATTTAACCTTAATTGAAAAGTCACTATTTGTCCAGTTTCAGCAGAATGCTCTGTTTCTGTCTGAAACTAGACTGTTTCTTATAAATCTGTAAAAACTCCGGGACGGCCCAACCAACCGTACGACCATGTGGAAAGTTTTTCTGTTTTAACCCTTTTCTGTCATAAACTTTGCAAAATAAAGCACTTTTGTTAAATTTTTAACTGGTTTCTGTTAAAAGTCAGTTTCTCCCATTGAAAATACACACACACACTTGCACATTTTTGGTCAACAAACTTAGGGAGACTCGGTTTTCCGAGGCATCTTGGGTGAACCTTGGTTAAGTTCTTCCCAAGATGTAACGTGACCTCCGAATCCTTTTTCTCTAACCTTTTCCGTTAAGTTTGGGTTTAAAGTTAAACTAACGTGGCAACTCCGTTTTACTTGAAAGTAAGGTTCCGTGTTTGATTCTCGAGGGAACTTTCCATTTCCCGCGGGTATCTTACAGTAGTGTTGGTTCGGGTTATTGAGTAGCGGAAGAGGAGATGGAGTTGGGAGGTGTCCGGCCGGGTGAAGTGGAGGGTCCGGCCGGGATTGGGGAGGTCCGGGCGGGTGAGGATGGAGGTTCGGTCAGGTCTAGAGAGTTGGTCTAACTGGGTAAGATGGGAGGTCCGGCTGGGTCTGAGTTTGGTGAAGGAGCAGCGGAAGGGGGTCGGGGAGGAGGTGGTGTAGGGGTTATAATGGGCTTGGATATGGGAAGGATAGGAAGGGAGAAGGTACACTATTGGGAGGGAGACACTGGGAGAGGAGAGGGAGTGGTGTTAGTGAGGGATGTATAGGGAAACACGGTTTCAATAAATTGAACATGTCGTGAGGTGTAGAGATGGTTGGTAGTGGGATCAAGACAGTGATAGGCACTTTGAGATGAGGAGTAACCTACAAAGATGCAAGGAGAGGATTTTGGGGCGAGTTTATGAGGAGAATAGGGTCGAAGCCATGGATAACAGAGGTAGCCAAAGGAACGAAGCTTGGTGTAGTTGGGTTGTGTTTGGAATAGACGGAAGAATGGAGACTCATTGTTTAGTGGTGGGCATACGGTTTATAAGGTATGTAGTACTGGTGAAGGCATGAGGCTAGAATGAGAGATGAAGTTGGGATTGAGAGAGAAGGGTGAGGCCAGTCTCAACAATGTGTCGATAACGGCGTTCGGCAAAGCCATTGTATTCAGGTGTATGAGAGGGGGGGATGTAAGATGAGAAATTCAATTTTGGAGAAGACAGGGAGTGAGTTTTAGATATTCACCACCATTGTCAGAGAAGAATTGACGAATGGGATGGGAAAAATATTTTTCGACAAGGTTTTTAAAGCGATTAAATGTGACAAAAGTATCAGATTTGTGTTTGAGAGGGTATAGCCACGTGTATTTAGTGTAGTGGTCTACAAAGATAACATAGTATTTGTAGTGATCATAGGAGTAGATGGGAAAAGTCCATACATCAGAAAAGAATAGATCAAGAGATGCATGAGAGGTAAGACTAGATATAGCAAACGGAAGTTTGTAACTTTTATTGATTTTGCAAGAATTACAATTGGAAATAGATCTAACAGGAATTGATAAAGAAAATGTTTATTCAAAAGAGAAATAATTGGAGGAGCGGGATGTCCTAATTTGTGATACCAGGATTGGGAAGTGGAGGTGGTCACGACATGAGCTTGAGGAGAGAGCGGGGTCCAGAGGTAGACTCCATTTTCAAGCTTGCCTTGAAGGAGAATTTGGTTGGTGGATATTGCCTTGACAAGAAAAGAAGAATGTGAGAACTCAACAGTTGCATGATTATCTTTACAAAATGGGAAATTGAAAGGATGTTTCGAGATATACAAGGGACATGTAAAACATTATTGAAAACAATAGAGGAGTGAGAAAGCGGAATAGAGAAATAACCTATGTTTGAGATGCAAAGGGAATAACCATCTCTGATGATAACATCACCACTACCATCATAGGGGTGATGCACAGAAAGATTGGATAAGTCATTGGTGATGTGGTTGGTGGCACCGCTATCCATTAGCCAAGAGGGTGGGGGTGTTGATAGGAATGGTGGCTGTATGAGCTTAGGGCGGATTAGGGTTGGGGCGGCGAGGGTTACGGTTGGAAGTGGGAGGAGGTGGAAACGTGACATTAGGGTAGTCACGACTGAATTGACGACATTAGGAAATGATATGACCAACATATCTACAATATTGGCATTTGCCTTTGAAGCTATTTGAAGATGGGGCGGAGGAGTTATGGGTTGAAGGGTTGGTCGGGGTGGGGAAGAAGAGGTGGGGTCGACGAGCGAGAGGGTTAACCACGGTTTTGGGACTGGACCAGATTAGCTGACATAGGTGAAGAGGGAGGAGGGAGGTGATGTTTAAGGGTGAGTTCATGGTGGATGAGTTTTTCGTGTAAGACTTCAAATGAGATAGGGTTGTCACGAGCACGTACAGAGTCAATGATGGACTTGTAGGGTTCATAATCAAGACCTTGAAGAACTTTGGAAATTATGTCTTCTGGGTCCATGGGTTTGCCAAGAATTGCAAGTTTATCAGTGCAAGCTTTGATGGAATTCATGTAATCAGTGATGGTGTGGGTGGATTTGGTAATGGAGGCAAGATGGTCTTTGACTTGAAGAATGTGACCACGAGATGGGTTGGCGTAGGTGGTTTTGAGAATGGTCCAAGCTTCGTTGGAGGTTTTTTCTTGATAGACAAGGGGGGCTACGGAGGTATCAAGGGTTCCAAGAAGGGCACCGAGTATAAGGCGGTCTTGCCTTTGCCAAGTAATATGGGTAGGGTTTTTGGTTTCTTTGTTGTCATTGATGATGTTTTCGGGTGGGATAGGGTAGGAGCCTTCAACATATTTGAGAAGGTCTAATCCAAAAAGAATGGATGTGAGTTAGGAAGCCCATGCGAGGTAGGTGAGGGGTGTTAGGGTTTTGCAATGAGCAAGGTTGACAATGATAAGAGGGTTGTTTGGTTCGGATGAATTGGGAAGAATGGAGGAGTTGCCGGATTCAGCCATGCTGGAGGGAGAGTGCCGAGAAGTTTGAAGGTTGGGGGATTGGATCGGAAGGATCTCTAGTTACCATAAAAGAGATAGGCAAAAAGTGATTTTTACTATTGATGTTTGATGTATTTATACAATAATAAGAGGAGTATTCTACTACTAGGATTTACATTATCTACCTAATATATACAATAATTTGAAATTCAAATGAGAATATAAACAATAATATTTACACAAGATACTAACTATAATTGAGATGGGATTGCCTTTGCCGAGATCTTGGGAGGATTATGTTGATTTTGAGTTTGATTCTTGACAAATCATTCCTAATCCTACTCTAAAACCCTCTTTAATTGACCCCTTAAAAATAATAACGAAAATAACAAATAAAATAAAAACTAATGTAAACTAAATCCTAAAATACTAACTAAAATACAAAATTAATTAATATGTTTGACATTGTTAAACATTCGTGCTACATCAATCACTCATCTATATGCATAATTTGCAGATATTCCCTTATAACACAGTTTGATGAACGTTAGAAATTTTCAAGGAATCAGCCACATGTCTTTCATATATAGTAGGGATGGCCAAACCGGACCGGAACCGGATCGGAACCGGAAAACCGGACCGGAACCGGACCGGAAAAGCCCGGAACCGGAGCAAACCGGGGAGGAAACCGGAACCGGACGAACCGGAACCGCAAGGCATACGGGTCGGTTCAGGGTCACATATATGCCGAACCGGACCGGAACCGGAACCGTACCGAAAATCCCTTGTTTTTCAATAATTTTAAAGGAGAGGACCGGAACCGGACCGGAACCGTACCGGAATCGGACCGAACCGAAACCGTATTGTGCCAAACCGGAACCGGGGTAAGTGCGGGCCGGTTAAGGGTCACCCTTTTGACGAACCGGAACCAGCGGTTCCGAACCGGAACCGGGCCCGGAACCGGTTTTGGCCATCCCTAATTATAGTAACGGTCATTTTATCATCATTCTGGATGTTTTAGAAAATAGTAAAAAGTGTGTTACAAAAATGGTAAAAAGTGATTTAACTTGTGAATACACATTGATTAGAGTAGGTTTTATGAAAAACATGTTTTACTTTGAGAGGATAGGAATAACGTGTTATCGCAGAGACGCTGGCACTTGTTTTAAAAACAAGCGGTGGCATTTTTGTAAACAACTGGCAAGCATCGTAAATGTCAGTGTTAATATTCCTAAAACTAAATATTTAATAGATTTGAAATTGTAGAATTTTCTTTATTATTTAAAAGTAAAAAAACTAACACGAAAAAATTTAGTAAGCTTTTTTTATTAATAAAGGTTAGAAAAATGAAAAATATAATAATTTCACTTATTAGTTAAATATAAACTTAATTTTAATGAAGCTTATTTATAATTAAAAACTAATTTAATTTCTTATATTGGGTCCCACATCCAGAATAACGATAAAATGTCCATAAGGGCAACTCCAATGGTAGTCCTTGCTCCATAGGTATCAAAATCAAATATTGGTACCTATGGGTACTATTCATATGGTATCAAAAAATTATCTCCAATCATAGGTATCAAAATTTTGATACCAAATTAATTTTTAATGGTTATTAACTTTAGGAAAAACTGTATCAAAAATCACTCAACTATGACCAGTTTGGGTATTTGGTCACTAAACTAATTTCCTTTTGAAACAACACATTCAACTAAGTGTTTATTGAATCGAAAGTCACTATCACAAACACCGTTACATTTTTTTCGTTAAATAGTCATGTGCCAATGCACATGACTTTTTATCAAGGGTATTTTCGGTACAAAAATATGGACGATCCATTTTCTGAAGTGGTCCCCACACTTATCACACCAATGAAAGGTACTTGTCCTTTTTTGCACAAACAATGACCGGCGTAATGAAAACGGTCGGGGATAGCCGGAGACGAAGGTGCCGGAATTTTGACCATTGAGCTCATTTTTGCTCCGTTGATGATGATGTCTACGCCGTTGGCCTCGTCTGGTCAAGGCGCAGCTACCAGCGGCGTTTGTTTGTCTCGCCGAGAAGACTGGTGACGGAAAACGGTCGCTGGAGCTAGTGTAGATCTGGCCCGAAGCTTCACCGGCAAAGTTTGTGCACTTACGGGCGGCTCAAATGAAGTCCGATGACTACGATTTTAGTGTAATTAGCTTCGTATGGTCGAGGCGATTCAGTCTATGATGTTTGATTTCTGTTTGCATTGTCAGAGTGTCGCCGGTGAACGACGTGTGCAGAGAGAGCAGCCGAATTTAACGGTGGCGATTGGTGGCTCGAATGAAGCCCGATGACGCTGATTTTTGTGACGATGTGTAGACACCCCGCCTTGGACCACTCACCCCAATTGCACACTTGATTTTGTGTTTCTCCCTCTTTTAAGTATTTTTTGTTAGTTTATGTTACTTTGGTTAAGTTCCAAGCGGGCTCCATTAAGTCCAGGGACTAAACTGAATAACAGTTCTAACTTTCTAGTCTATTCTGTCAAAATTTACCTTTCAGAGTCGCGCGCCTCCGCCCCTTGAGGCCAGACGCGCGCGCCTTTTGCCGCCTAGGTGGGATGCGCGCGCTTCTGGGGTGTGTCAGTTACAGATTATGCCCAAGAATCTCTCCCTTGCTCATTATAGATGATTTTGCCCGGGAAAGATCTCTTAGAGACTCAGTTTGGCTCCAAAAACTCCCCTTTTTCAACTATAAAAACCCCTTCAATCCATCATAGGAGGAGGACTTTTTGGATTTAGGACTTTTGCACCTTGGACTTTTCTCTGAACAAAACTCTAGGCAATTTACAAAAGGTATTCTCTCCAAAGTATTCAACCTCTTCTTCAAGACTTTTTCAAGAGGTTCTCTTTGAAGGATATTATAGGTAAAATGTCTTAACTTTATTCTTTACTTCTTCTTCTTCTTCTAATTCTTCTTCTTCTTCAATCAAATGTGCAATCACCCCAAAACCATTTGGGACATGACACCAATGGCCCTTTCATTACATTGAATTGGCCTAGGAGTTATCTCCCTACATTTTAAACTTTAAAACCCCCTTTTTATCATCATGCAAATAGGAAGAACACATTTATATTTACAGTGAATTATGAACAAACAAGACCGACTTTGCTCGGGCGAAATGGGTGTTTAAGTACTTCCCATTTCGTAACCTAACCCCTGAACCCTTCATCCCAAAGAATCTCTGTTTTCGTAAATCAGACTTAGGCACATAAACATTAGGTTTTCTTACGTTCCTAAAAAACGTGGGTGGTGACTCTAAAACACAATTAGACATCCTAGGGTAATCCGCGCGCTCTAGCCAAGCCGTGGGGGCTCCGCCCGGGGTATCTACAGTGGCGACTCCGCTAGGGACGGCTTGAGGGTTAAACTTGTGTTTCTATTCATAATTCACTTTTATGGGCATTCTGGAAATTGATATGGGAAGCGCGCGCCTCGGACCTTCATGGTCCAAAGCGCGCGCGTCCCATATCACACTCCAGAATCGCCCGCCTTCCATGTGTTCTTCCTATTCTTCCTATTATTTCATGCTAACAAACACTGCAGGGGTTTCATCACACAATCAGGACCAGGGAAATCCCCTGAGTCCGTAAGTTTCTGACAATCTGACAGGTCAGCCCAGAAGCGGGCGCCTCCCATGTACAATGCGCCAGGCGCGCGCTTCCCACAACACCAGCCCGAGGCGCGCGGTTCTGGGCCTGTTTCCAGGACAAGAACAGGTTTCAGGGACTGAACAGAACAGTGGGGTGTGGGCACAGTTGCCTGCATCAGAATAGAATTGAACCTTTGGACTGTCTTAATTTTGTGTTTATTTACCGGTCACACGGGTGATTCGGGAGTTGTAATTTACGTGCTTATGTGTTTTTTATCTTTTCTTTTCAAAAAAAATATAAAAAAAATAAAAAAAAAATTGTCACGTGATAGACCTCACACTACATGCACATTACTCCTATGAATTGCTCACTATCGAGTCTCACAAGTCCATAACCCCAAACCCGTCGAGGCCCGTCCTAGAAAGTTTCAAGCTCCACCCGACCTTGGCTCTTTCGAAGCGGTCAACCTCAGCCCATGGCGTAGTTCAAGACTACATGCCGGGGGTGACCTTTAAGCCTCTCTTTAGCCGAGCACAAACCACACAATTCTAGTTAGGGTCTAACACTCCGTGACCAAGTCAGTTTCCATGTACTGACACGCCCCAAAAATTTCAAAAATCCATAAATATAAAATTTACATAATGCACATCTCCAAAATGCTAAAATAACAAACCGGCGCGTGAATTCAACTATAAAACCAATACTATTCAAACAACACCTCAACAAGGTTTTAACTGGGAGACAACTTACAAATGCGGAAGAAAGAACATCTAATAACAATTATACCCAAAGCACAACCTTACATACATACACTATACGACCACGATCTCAACAAATGGTATACAAAAGCTCCATTGAGCAACTACTCTAAGAGAAGGTAACCTGCTCGAAAAATCTCAGCCACATGCGATCTCACGTCGTACTATCACTTGCTTACTGGGGGGGTTAAGGAAAAACAATTTGAAACAAGAAACGGGGTGAGAATAAATCTCAGTAAGTTACTAATGCAGCTACATGGCATGGTATAATAATATGCATATAAGTATCACAAATAAATCACATAGATCACATAACAAGAGAGACTCCCTATCGTCAACCATTCCATACCGGTTGGAAATAACGACCAACTCTTAAACTACACATAACATAACACATTACAAAGGATACGTGAGCCAAGGTTTCCCCGAGAAGGATATAATCTCCACATCATCACGAGCAGCATCAAGCTGAAGCAGCGGTTCCGGAACCCAACAATAACAGAACAATAACAGGCCACAATGGGCAACGGGGGAATACGTCACAAAGTCGTAACCCAAAACAAGGCTACAATTCCACAAAGGGAAGAGGCCGACCCAACTATGGCCATATAGTGGGTAACAAGGGACTAGTGAGACATTATAATGAACTTGACTCGGGTGCCATTATAATCCCTAACACTGCCCAACACAACATACCAGCTGGACTTTTCTAAACTATTGCACAAACAGTGTATGATTCCAAAAGGGGACATCATACTAAACATATCATTAAGATGAATATCTACTCATTAAGAGCTCAACAACAACGTGCAACAAAACAATTCCCAAATAAAGGATCTCAAAGTAGGAGAATCCTTCAAATGCATCATGAACATGAACAACACTAAAATAAACTCAGAACGGTTACACATCCCACACTTGGTCACAATCGGACCATTATCAATACTTTTGGGTTATAAAACACCTATCGAAATGTCCTAGGGTAACAACTAGAACCTCGTCATGATCTGAACCTTAAACCCATATGAATAAACCAACCCATCATGTAGTACTCAAGAAGAGTTTTCTAACGATAGTTTACACGACTAAAACAGAGTCCGGATGAAGAAGTTATGGCCTCCGGAAGATTGAACGTAAAACGGACAAATTGCAAAAGAAGATGGTGCGCACGCCTCACCCAAAAAGGGTGCGCGCGCTTCAAGTAATCAGTTTGTTTGGTTTAGCTGGAAGGATGAGGGTGCGCGCGCCTCCTTAAAAAGGGTGCGTGCGCCTCCTAGACGAAATGACTCTAATCTGCAGAATTTCTGGGTTTGAACAAGAAGAACCTACATCCTAATGCTCAAGGTACAACCAAATCAAGCACTAAAACAAACCCAGTAATACCAAGTTGATTCCTACAACAATACTCCTTACTAAGCAACACAATACTACCAACTAGGTTCAAAAACATCACAAACATCAATTTTCTCAAATAACATCAAGAAGCAACAATCACCCAACAAATACACCATGCAATATATATATGAACATTTTAAGCTTAAAGAGGGGAATAGTGACTTACCTGATTGAAGGAAGGATCTTGACCCAAAACAACTTCTACTTAGCTCACAATGATCAAATCAACAACCTATTCATTTTGGAAGACTTGATTTCTAGAAAGAAGAAGAAATTGAGAAGGGGAATTCAAAGAAATGAAGAAACTCTTACCATGGATTCTTTGGACTTGCATGAAGAAATTTTGACTCAATTCAACTTCTACTCAACAACCTAATCATCTTGGTGATGTTATTTTTCTTGAAAGGAGAAGAAATTTGGGAAGAATTAATTCAAAGAACAAAAACCCTTACCTTCTTCTTCCATGGAAATTGAGAGAAAATTGGGGAAAATATAATGGTGAATGTGTGTGTGTGTGTGTCGAGCACTGAGAGAGAAAAGGAGAGGTTAATCATTTACACTTTGGCCAATCACCACAAAGACCCTCCAAGTTTGAATATGAGCCTCTAAGCCCCTAAGTTCCCATTTGCACAAAAGACTCCCTCATCTCAAGTTAATATAACTAACACACAATCTCCATATATAATGAAATCAAATAACTAATATGCAACTCTCATATACTCACTTTATGACTAAAATAGTGCCCGGTTTTGGGGTCGCTACATGTACCGAGATTCCCTAAACTAATGTTTTCAAATCATACATGCCAACTTGTTGATACGGACGCAATAAAAATCCATCCCCAAAAGTGGTTATTTTGGACGAAAATAAAAATCTGTCTCCGCATGTATGCTTTACTACATTGATTTAGTTTAATCCCGATACATGTAGGATTCACAAACGTGATGGAATCCGATGAGTATATGGGACCGCGAGATGGTTTATATACTAGTGTGACGATTCCATTATCTTCTTAGAAACCCCAAAAGGGACCCCGTCCCTCCGACTTATAAAAAAAAAAAAAAAAAAAGAGTCTTTTTCTTATGTGGTCCGAGTCGTGTTGTGCCCAATGTGTATTCTCAACCTCTTCATGGACCGAAAGTGTGAACCGACACTGACAAGGGATACTTCTCCAATTATAAGTCCAATTGGTACTCTCCGCGTATACAGGGATTCATCCAACAGGCTTGTCCGTGAATCGATGACTCCAACAGCTTCTACATCATCAATGGCTGGCGACTCCAGCACCAACAATGCCATGAATCTCGAACATCTTTCTACCATGGTTCAAGCACTCCAACAACAAGTCTCTACCCTTAATCAATAGGCTCAAACCAAGGAGAACTTATGGCAAGCTCATGTTGACAGTCAACAAGCGGCCCACGAGGCCGAGGTCGAACAATTGAAAGCCAAGCTCATCAAGCTCTCCAAGAATAAGGGAGTGAACGACAATGAAGAATCCGAATGGACCCAAGGTTTGTTTTAAAGCCCATATGTTAGTGCCTGTACCAAAAACGTGGGGGAGCCAAGCACCAACAACAACAACCACAAAATGGTCGATTCCATCATGTCCTACATTGATCAAAAATTTGACGGCCTCAACATGGGAAAAGGCTCCAACATAAGCCTTTATCAGTCATCCATTCTCATGAGCACAATGGCCGCTCTACCTGACAAGTTCAAAATGCCCGACATCAGCAAGTTCAAGGGCAACTCATGCCTGATGGCTCACATCGAGACTTACATTTGGGCTATGGTTCCGAAGAAGGTCTCCCCAAAGGTGATGGCTCAATGCTTTCCTCTCACTCTCGAGGGGGCGGCAAAGGATTGGTATGCAAATCTCCCGCTCACTGTCCGTCTTGATTGGGATGCCGCTATACTTGCCTTCAAAAATCAATATCAAGGCAACATCACTCACCGGCCCACAAGAAAAGAGCTCGAGAACACCACTCAAAGAGACAACGAGTCCTTCATTAACTTCACAAGGAGATGGAATGACAAGCTCTCTGAAATTGTTGAGAGGCCAAACACAAAAGAGCAAATGGACATCTTCCTCAAGTGTCTCAATATTGATCTCCGCACCCACCTAAGTGGGGCTTGCTACTCCGACTTCTCCCAAATGTATGAGGCGGGGGTACGCATGGATGACTTGCTCAAGGAGATAAAGAAAGCCACTCCGACTTTCCGTTACAAGACCGCCTCTAATTCAAACAAAGAGGCTTCTGTCAATGCCGTTACTACTGACAAGGGGAATTACAAAAGGGTCCATCCACCACAAGGCAAGCGGTTCCAAAACGACCGCGTCTACACTCCTCTCAATGGCATGACCACCACTGAGGCCTATGAATCTCTAAAGGCCAAGGGACAAATCACTCCTCTCCAAGGGTACAAGCAACCACAACCGCTCCATCCCAACCATGCCCACTACAAGTGGTGTGACTACCATCAATGCACCGGCCACCTCACCGAGGAATGCTTCTCCATCCGCAACACCATCCAAGACCTTATAGACAAGAAGGAATTCATAATCCCTAATGAGGGTGGTGTCAATATAATAGAAGTATGAGAATTTGGGGGGACCACTCATTCGATCCCATTTGTGAATGAGGGCTCCGATGGCATGAATAAACTTGACAATTCTTGTTATGTTATGACTTACGATGAGGTTATGAGGGAAGTCTTAGAGAATAGGAAGAAGAAGCTCCAAGGGTCTGTGAATGTGCTCACCCGCAGTGGCCAAGTAATAGCGAGCACCTCAGTTCCAACGAATACAGCAACCAACACCTCTTCTCAAAGATCAAAAGCACAAGATGCACCCGAAGACCCTTTATTGACACAACTCAAGAAGACGTAAGCCAACATCTCCATCTGGGACCTTATTGCATCATCAAAGAAACACCGAGACCTTGTCATCAAGAACTTGGATGACACATCAGTCTCTCCCGACACAACTCTCGCAGACCTCACAGCAATAATAGGTCACATTCACTTCGACAATGTCATCACTTTTGCCGACATGGACCTCCCGCCATTTGGGTCCGATCACAATGAAGCCATCTACCTCAAAGTAAAGGCAAGGGGGAGACCTATTGTAGATACCCCGGGAAACCCCCGCTTGGCTAGGGCGGTGAATTATCTTAAGATGTCTACTTGATTTTAAGAGTCGCCACCCACGTTTTAGAGGAACGCGAGAAAAACTAAGAAAATAGCCTTTTTAATGATTATGAAACTAAAGATTCAAGGAAGAAAAGGGTTCGGGTGTTAGGTGACGGAGTGGGAAGTACTTAAACACCCACTTCGCCCGGCTTAAGCCGGTCTTGCTACTTTTGGTGTTCTAATATTTACATGTCCTTCAATTAATTAAATAGAAATGTGCTAACAAATATAATGAAAAGAAAAGGGGAAAAGAATGATTTTATTGATTTAATGCTAAATATTACATGTAATAATTATGCTAGACAGTTACATGAAGAGATGAAAATGGTGAATTAAAATGTAGTTTGGAATGTTGGGATGTGACCTTGGCCAAACTTCAATAGTGAAGTGGCCTTTTGGTTGTATCCCCTTTTATGGAGATTGCATACTCACTTAGAAGAGATGAGAAGATGAAGAAAGGAAATAAGACTTAGAATTTAGAAGAAGAGAATAAACCTTGTACCTTATGCTTGAATGGAGAAGAACCAAATCTTTGTGTTGACCACTTCTTGAAAAATAGACTTTTTGTGTGTTTTGAAGTATTTTTGTGTTAAGAAATCATCCTCTCCTTCATGATGGAATGAAGAGGTTTATATAGGTGTTGGAGAAGTTTTTGTGGTCACAAAGATGGCCATTCCCCGGATCAAGCCAAGGCATAATGGTCTTGGGGGTTACAAATCAGAAAAGGAGGGAAATTTGGCAAAATCTGAGATTCTGGAAGCGGGAAGCGCGCGCTTCCCACCCCCCCCTATGGGAGGAGCACGCCTCCCACAAAGGAGGGCAAAGCGTGCGCATCCCAGCTTCAGGAAATTCATATTTCAGCCCAAAAGTTAACCCCGTTATGCAGTTAAGCCCCAAAACTAACAGAATTAGTCCAAAAAACTTAACGAACATCACAAAAGTCAACGAAAATAAATGAAACAAAGCCTCAAGGTTGGCTTTGTCACTTAGTCAAATCCAAGACTAACGGAGTAAGTCAAGAACTTAACGGAAAGTAACAAAAGTTAACGGAAAGTAACAAAACATAACAGAAGAGAGGAAGATAGAGGATGTGTATGCAATCGGGACATGAGAGGTCCAAGGCGGGGTGTCTACAGAGCCCCTCGGCGACGTGGATTGCAAAGCAAAACGCGTCGACGAATGTAAAAACACCCGCCGAGGACATCGACAAAAGAAAAAAGGAAGAAAAGAAAACAAAGACTCGATAAAAGTAGGAATTTGAAATTGCGATAGATAGAGGTGCGCTCCCTGCATGAGCAACTTTTGCTGGAGTGTTGTATTGGAGCTCATGGGAGCTTGTCTCGATATGGACCGAGTTGTTGAGTTGGGGCTCATGGGAGCTTGTCTCAATATGGACCGAGTTGCCGACTTGGAGCTCATGGGAGCTTGTCTCGATATGGACCCAGTTGCCGACTTGGAGCTCATGGGAGCTTGTCTCGATATGGACCGAGTTGCCGACTTGGGGCTCATGGGAGCTTGTCTCGATATGGACCGAGTTGCCGACTTGGAGCTCATGGGAGCTTGTCTCGATATGGACCGAGTTGCCGACTTGGAGCTTATGGGAGCTTGTCTCGATATGGACCGAGTTGCCGACTTGGGGCTCATGGGAGCTTGTCTCGATATGGACCGAGTTGCCGACTTGGGGCTCATGGGAGCTTGTCTCGATATGGACCGAGTTGCCGACTTGGGGCTCATGGGAGCTTGTCTGGATATGGACCGAGTTGCCGACTTGGAGCTCATGGGAGCTTGTCTCGATATGGACCGAGTTGCCGACTTGGAGCTCATGAGAGCTTGTCTCGATATGGACCGAGTTGCCGACTTGGAGCTCATGGGAGCTTGTCTCGATATGGACCGAGTTGCCGACTTGGAGCTCATGGGAGCTTGTCTCGATATGGACCGAGTTGCCGACTTGGGGCTCATGGGAGCTTGTCTCGATATGGACCGAGTTGCCGACTTGGGGCTCATGGGAGCTTGTCTCGATATGGACCGAGTTGCCGACTTGGAGCTTGTCTCGATATGGACCGAGTTGCCGACTTGGAGCTTATGGGAGCTTGTCTCGATATGGACCGAGTTGCCGACTTGGAGCTCATGGGAGCTTGTCTCGATATGGACCGAGTTGCCGACTTGGAGCTCATGGGAGCTTGTCTCGATATGGACCGAGTTGCCGACTTAGAGCTCATGGGAGCTTGTCTCGATATGGACCGAGTTGCCGATTTGGAGCTCATGGGAGCTTGTCTCGATATGGACCGAGTTGCCGACTTGGAGCTCATGAGAGCTTGTCTCGATATGGACCGAGTTGCCGACTTGGAGCCGCATCTGCTTATGTTGTTGACTTTGTGGGGTGTGGGCACGGTTGACCACTTTCTGGTGGGGATGAAGTGCCTTGAGTAGCGGATGCTGTTGACTTTGTGGTGGTACCTGTTATGTGTGTGCTTGACAGGTATATGTGTTCTTGCAAGAAGATGCATGAAGTGTGAAATGAAGAGAGAGAAATTGTGCTCGTGGTGTGATGGGATTTTGGAACACCCTTGCAATGAGAGAGAAGTAAGAATGTAGAGAGTGATCTTGTGTGCGGTGTGATTTTGAGGAAAGCATTGGATGTATTCATACCTTCACTTACCATTGCCGCTTGAGTGGAGATGGATTTCTGATGTCCGCGGAGGATGCTTTGATGGAGAATGTCCATTCTTTGGATGTTGATGAGAGAACGCTCTTGATGATGGGTTGGCGAGATGGTACTCTGGATGATGGGTTGGTCGTGCCAAAGGCTGCCTACGTATCCCTTGAAGGGAATCAGACCAGCGTAGTTCAAGGATGATGGAGAACTCTGGGGAAGAAGCTATGGAGCAAGGCAAAGTAAAGCACATACTTTTGCACATAGAAGGAGAAAAAGAATTTTTTTATTTTTTTTTTTTTTTTTTTTTTAGATTAGAAGGGAAAGAATATGCACACATGTGAGGAAAAGAATTTTTTTTTTAGTTCGTGGGTGAACCATTATAACCATTGTGTGCTTGTGAAGTCAAACCAAGATCAAGTTGTGTTCAATCGAAGTCCGGATTACCTTGTTGAATTCTGTCGTTGTTGCTATGGTGTCCAACGAAATTGATGTCTAGCCCCAAGAGATTTGTCGATTATGGGGCTCCAAAAGGCATTTGATGCCGAGATAAGGGTTGCTGATTGTAAAGCTCCTAGAATGCCTTTAATGCCAAACTTTGAGTGGCTTGCATAGCCCCAAGATAAATCAGTTCTTGGCCCATTCAAATAAATCGACTTTTGTTGTTGGCGTGAGCAAATCCCAAGAGTAGATTATTGATACCAAGCCTCGAGAGATTGCAAAGCCCCAAATGTCATGGACTTCTTGTTTGCGAGCTTCAAGACGGTGGAGTGTGAAGAACTTTCGATGTAAAGCCCCAAATTATCTTGTGATCGGTTCGGCATTGAGAGCGGATGTACCGTTTGGTAGAATTTTTGATAGAGATCTCCTTCTTGCTCTTACTGGGGAGATGAATGGCCTCATTGTAGTCGATACCCAAATGGCTGAGGGCTTATGTCAAAAGATGCAGTAATGTCTTGCGGTGCCGTCGAAGTCGCGGAGGATAAGGTCTTGGTGTGATAAAGTCCCAAATGAGTATGCTTGCTTGACTCTTCTTGAGTTGAACTAATGACGGATCTTCGGATGCAACTAGTGCTGTGGCCCAACTTTATCTGAGCTGCACCTTGTGCTTTTGATCTTGGAGAAGGGGGTGCTGAATTGCAGAAACATTGGGATTGGCCGTGGCATTTCCCGCTATAACCCTGTTTTGATTAGAGTTTAGCATATTGAATCTTTTTCCTTTTCTCTAAGACTTCCTTCAAAATCTCGCTGTGAGTTCTAACAAAAATCATCAACTTCATTCATAACATCGGAGTCTTCATTTAAAACCAAGAGGCCTTTGACTTGAAGTGTTGAGAGACCCTTTGAAGCTTGATCCCTTTCATGGAGACTACTCCCAAATTGTGTTGCTCAAGTATTGTTGCCCAAAAGACTGTCGGTCGCGAAGCCCCAATATTGCCCTTTGCTCGGATTACTGTAATGCCGTAGCCCAAAAGATTGTAGATTGCGAAGCCCCTTGAGACCTTCGGTGCCGAATTGAGGAAGCTTCCAATGTTGCACATGACTCGGCTGGGGATACTGCTGGGGAGTTAATTGCTCTTTGCCGAGGGAGCCTTTAAGACTTGACCGTAGCCCTTAGAGTGCCATCATTGATTGCGAGAAAGGTCCATCCTTGATTGGGGGAACGAGCACGGGCACACGCGACAAGAGGGCTTTTTGACATCCCTTTTAGGAGACTTTGAGGATAGTCTCACACATCTTTCTCGAACATAGCCTCTAGGGCGTATTGATTGTCAAGTGAAGCAAAAGAAGTCCTTGTCCTTGAGTCACATAGCCCCTAGGGCGTCACCATTTGTTGAGCAAAGCAAGAGTGACTCATCCTCGTGCGAGGGAACAAACATGAGAGGACATGGAAAGAGCCACTCCATTTCTCGGGAGCCTTTCGGCGTACTTTAGAAGCACATACTTGAAGAAGCTTTGAAAACTGAGACACATGTTGTTGCTATTTGTTGCCCAAGCCAATTGACTAGCTAGGGATTATTTGTGCAACCTCGTGCCCTTTTATGATGGGCTCGTTCTCGGATGGGTCTTGGCTACCACGGGCCTTCTTTTCATGAACCCAAAAATGCACACTGCTGGAGAATGATGCCAATAACCCAAAACAACCTTTGATGGTGCCATATCTTGTCGAGCCTTTTGCAATCCCAAAGTTGACTCGGTGGGGAATTGACTTGCTGAGGAGATCCAATGTAGAGCTCGTGCAGTTGTCTTCTTTAGAGGCCGGAGATCTCCATTTCTCTTTCCCTTCTCTCTCTCACTCTCTCATTTTTTTTTATGACGCACCCTGTTTTTTGCCTAGAACGCCCTTTCGGGTTTTCAATCTAGCGGGCATATCTTTTACGTCTTCATTTTGACTTGATTAATGAGGGAGTGTGCATTGACTCTAGCTGAGGAGATAAGACATGTGATTTTGCGGTGGAGACCTCTTGTCACTAAAGGTGAGTGACATTGACTTGATTAGGGAAGTGTCCCTAGTATTGACTTCATGTATTTGACCGTTTTTTGAATGACTCATGAAGGCAAGTAAGTCATTAAGAGAGAAGAGAAGGAAAGCCCCAATTTGATTGCAAGAAATTGGGAGTATGCAGAAAGAATAGAAGTCCCTAGACTCGACAAGGAACGCGAAATGATTCCAAATCTAAGAAAGTTGTTCAATCTTTTTGGTTATTAATTCATTGGCAAATGAATCGTACAAAGATGTCTTGACAAGTTCGAGATGAAGGCCGATCACCATAACGCGCTAGGGCTAAACATATCTTCTTTCTTGCATGAGACCGGACCCGCAGGTTACCTACGTTCCTCCAGTGTAGAGGCTCAGGTCACCGTAGTTCTTGTGGATTCTCCATTCTTCGTGATGGAATTGTTGCTTCGTAGCTTCGTCCTTTGTTGGTGGATGATGATGTTGATCTTCTTTGATTGAGGGGGATTTTTATTTTTTTTTGTGCTCTAACTTTTGTCTAGGTTGATTTGATGATTTCAACCTAGCGAGTTTTTTTTTTTTTTTTTTTTTTTTTTTTGATCCCCCTTTGAAAACTTTGCTTGATTTTTCTCCGTTCTTGATGTCTTGGATTCGCCGTTGTTGTTGATGTCGTTGCCTTCGTCACGATATTTAGCCCCTAGGCGTTCAAGCAATGGCCTTCGTTCTAAAACTTGTTTAGACATCTTTTCATCATTTTGCCAAGAATTAAATTGAACAAATTGGAATTGTGTATGAGGACAAGAACGACTTTTATTTGATAAGATCGACTCAAACATTGACATGAGAAGGAAGAAAACTTGATGCACACAAAAGAGGACTTTGACTCTTTTTTTTTTATTCCTACTACTAGGTAGAGAAATAGAAACGGAGATTGCTGTCGTCGTCTTTGCCATTGTAGTCTCCTTGCGGCATGATCTCTTGTTGAAGGCCCATTTCAAAACCAAGCTTTTTCCTTGATGGGTTCTTGCATGTTGCCATTCTCTAGCGGTTGCTTTTCACCCACAGTAAATTCGCCGTTGTCGATCAAATCTTGGATGATGTTTCGGAGAAGGAAGCACCCTTCGGTAGTATGGCCACTATGCTTGTGGTAGCCGCACCATTCACTATGTGCATGATTCTTCAGTATCGCCTTCGGCTTGTACCCTTCCAAAGGTTTGACCTTCCCACTTGCCACCAAAGTTTCAAATGCCTCGGCTTGGGTTACTCCTAGGAGAGGAGTGAAAACTCGGTTGTTGGTGGTACCTTTGTAGCTTTTGAGGGTCGGGCCACTTGAGAATGCTTTACCATTGAACATTTCTTTGCCGTCGGTGAGCTCTTGGAAACGGGCTTTGAGTTCGGAAACCTCTTCCTCGTGAATTCTTCTTTCATAATCAAGACGGGCCTTGAGTTCGAAACCTCTTCTTTGTGAATCCTCTTGTCGATATCGAAACGGGCTTGCCACAAATTGTCTTTACGGCGGGCATCCTCGACAATCCTATCCATTTGTTCCCCCATTGATTTCATTATGTTGAGTAACCCTTCGTTGGACACGAAATCATTTCCACTGTTGTTGTTGTTGCCGTTGGAAGCCATTGGAAGCCATTGGACCTATTGGAAGAACACGGTTGATCTTAGGTTGGCCCCACAAACACCTTTTGAGTAATATGATTAAACCCACAAACAAGGAAAAAAACTCAACCACATAGAGAAAAATGACTATTTTTTTTTTTTTTTTATAAGTCAGAGGGAATGGATCCCTTTTGGGGTTTCTAGAAAAATAGTGGAATCGTCACACTAGTATATAGACCTTCTCGCGGTCCCATATACTCATCGGATTCCACCACGCTTGTGATACCTACATGTGACGGGATTAAACTAAATTAATGTAGTAAATCATACATGCGGGGACAGATTTTTTATTTTCGTCAAGATAGCCACTTTTGGGGACGGAGTTTTATTTCGTCCATTGCAACAAATTGGCATGTATGATTTGAAGACATTAGTTTAGGGAAATCTCGGTACATGAAAACCGACTTGAGTCACGGAGTGTTAGACCCTAACTAGAATTGTGTGGTTTGTGCTCGGCTTGAATATGAGGCTCAAAGGTCACCCCCGGCATGTAGTCGTGAACTACGCCACGGGCTGAGGTTGACTGCTTCGGAAGAGTCAAGGTCGGGTGGAGCTTGAAACTTCCTAGGAAGGGCCTTGACGGGTTTGGGGTTGGACTTGTGCGACTCGATAGTGAGCAGTTGATAAGAATATGTGCATGTAGTGTGAGGTCTAACATGTGACAAAACAATTTTTTTTTCAAAGGAAATAAAAAAACAAATAAGCACGTAATTTACAACTTTCGAATCACCCGTGTGACCGATAAAAATAAACAGAAAGTAAAAGAAATTATATGCAGGCCCGGTGCCCACACACTGTCATTCTGTTCTGTTTCTGTGCACTGTTCTGTTTCGGGAATGCGCCCAGAAGCGCGCGCATTGGGTTGCCTATGCGGAAGGCGCGCGCGTGAGAGGAAGAAGGGAAGAGGCGCCCGCTTCTGGGTGAGAACCTACAAATCAGTGGGTTAAAGGGATTGCCTTGACCCTTAATTAAGAAAACTTTCCCCTGCAGAATTTGTTAGCACATAAACATGGAATTGAAGGACAAGAAGGAAGACGGGCGATTTTGGTAATAAGGGTCGGACGCGCGCGCTTTAGGCCAAGAAGGCCGGAGGCGCGCGCTTCCTACCCCTTTTACCAGAATGCCCAGAAAATAGAATAAAAGAACACCAAAAAATGAAAACGCAAGTTTAACTCTCTATAGTCCCCAGCGGAGTCGCCACTGTAGATACCCCGGGAAACCCCCGCTTGGCTAGGGAGGTGAATTATCTTAAGATGTCTACTTGATTTTAAGAGTCGCCACCCACGTTTTAGAGGAACGCGAGAAAACCTAAGAAAATAGCCTTTTTAATGATTACGAAACTAGAGATTCAAGGAAGAAAAGGGTTCGGGAGTTAGGTGACGGAGTGGGAAGTACTTAAACACCCACTTCGCCCGGCTTAAGCCGGTCTTGCTACTTTTGGTATTCTAATATTTACATGTCCTTCAATTAATTAAATAGAAATGTGCTAACAATTATAATGAAAAGAAAAGGGGAAAAGAATGATTTTATTGATTTAATGCTAAATATTACATGTAATAATTATGCTAGACAGTTACATGAAGAGATGAAAATGGTGAATTAAAATGTAGTTTGGAATGTTGGGATGTGACCTTGGCCAAACTTCAATAGTGAAGTGGCCTTTTGGTTGTATCCCCTTTTATGGAGATTGCATACTCACTTAGAAGAGATGAGAAGATGAAGAAAGGAAATAAGACTTAGAATTTAGAAGAAGAGAATAAACCTTGTACCTTATGCTTGAATGGAGAAGAACCAAATCTTTGTGTTGACCACTTCTTGAAAAATAGACTTTTTGTGTGTTTTGAAGTATTTTTGTGTTAAGAAATCATCCTCTCCTTTCATGATGGAATGAAGAGGTTTATATAGGTGTTGGAGAAGTGTTTGTGGTCACAAAGATGGTCATTCCCCGGATCAAGCCAAGGCATAATGGTCTTGGGGGTTACAAATCAGAAAAGGAGGGAAATTTGGCAAAATCTGAGATTCTGGAAGCGGGAAGCGCGCGCTTCCCACCCCCCCCCTATGGGAGGAGCACGCCTCCCACAAAGGAGGGCAAAGGCGTGCGCATCCCAGATTAAGGAAATTCATATTTCAGCCCAAAAGTTAACCCCGTTATGCAGTTAAGCCCCAAAACTAACGGAATTAGTCCAAAAAACTTAACGAACATCACGAAAGTCAACGAAAATAAATGAAACAAAGACTCAAGGTTGACTTTGTCACTAAGTCAAATCCAAGACTAACGGAGTAAGTCAAGAACTTAACGGAAAGTAACAAAAGTTAACGGAAAGTAACAAAACATAACAGAAGAGAGGAAGATAGAGGATGTGTATGCAATCGGGACATGAGAGGTCCAAGGCGGAGTGTCTACACCTATTTCAAGAGTTTTAGTAGACGGTGGTTCCGCATTCAACTTAATACCTTCTACCCATGTCATTAGAGGGTACGACAGCACTGCCCGTACAGTCATGGGAATGCTAGAGGTTGATATCGAATTTGGAAGCATGATCATGTCCGTCCCGTTTCAAGTGCTTGATGTCCCGTCTTCGTTCTACTTACTTTTGGGCCGACCATGGATCCACAGTTCCAATGTTGTCCCTTCCACTCTCCACCAGTGTGTCAAGATCGGAAATGGGGACGAGATAGTCACTGTCATGGCCGAGAATGCTACCATCCAGAGAAATGGGGGACAACCCGTCCACCAAGTTCAACACGGGATAGAAGATTCCACTCTCTCCGGCGTCAACGCCATCGACAAAGAAGGAGGTAGTGGGCAATGGACCCTCGGTAATCCTAAAATCCTCCGCATGATGAGAAACATGAATCACTTTCCCGGTCTAGGCCTAGGGAAACATCAACAAGGAACATTACACCCCTTAGAGGTTCCTCTTGTCAGAAACAAGTTTGGTTTGGGATACAAGCCTACCGAAGATGACTTAAAATACGAGCAAGCAGTCAAGAATCAAAAGACCCAAGCTCGCAAAGAAGGTCGACAATATGAAATCCCCAACTTGAGGCCTTACCGCAACACACTGAATGGTTATTTTGTTCGCCAAGGGGAGGATGTTCCATACATGATCTTTTCCGAGCCATGGGTTAACGACAAGGGAGCTGATTGTGAAATTCCGACACAAGAAAGGGAGCCCATTCCAATGTCACCCCGAGAGTGGTGGGGCAAGAAAGTGACTATAGAGTCCGAGGTAGAGATTACCATGGGGGAAAGACTGTCTGATCTAGCATCCATGTTCGAAGAATTTACCATCATGGACGATTGTCAAGTCAACGCCATCTCCGACAACACAGAAATGGAGAGCCCATCTATCAGCGAGATCCATCCAAGCTCCGAGCCAATCAATATCTGGTATTCTACGAAGGGTTCCATGGTATCCGAAGAATTTTTAGTCCGAGAAATAGGTTGCATACCCCGCACAGCAACAAAGGAAGAGTGGCTCACACTTACTTTTGAGTCCGAGAGTGTTTCTAAATACCCTCACCCAAGAAGATATGGAGGCCATAGCCGAGCGTGTGTTTCCTTTCTTTGCTAATGAAAAATTAGATTTTTCTGAGTACCCCGAGATTGCAAACATCATAAATGATGAATTAACTAATAACGAACTTAATCAACAAGTTAATAACGATTCAAATTATGATGAATTAGACCGCGAAAACATAACATACCTAAATGAATGAGCTCAACAGGTTCGTTGTCGTGGTGAAAATGGTCCAGGGGCTAATGAGGAATTGCATGTTGTTAATCTGGGTACCGACGAAGAGCCGAAAGAAACAAAGATAGGCAGCTTCTTCAAAGGGGAAGACAGAGACAGATTGACTGCACTGCTCAAACAATTTGTGGATGTATTCGCATGGTCGTACAAAGACATGCCGGGTTTGGACAGAAAGGTCGTAGAGCACAGAATTCCGATCAGAGAGGACGCCAAGCCAGTAAAGCAGAAGCTCAGAAAGATCAAACCAGAATGGTCCCTACAAGTCAAAGAAGAGATTGAAAAGCTCCTCAGTGTGGGTTTCATCAAAGTCATTGAGTATCCGACTTGGCTAGCCAACATTGTGACAGTCAGAAAGGCAAACGAAAAGGTTCGAGTTTGTGTCGACTTCCGGGATTTGAACAAAGCTTCCCCAAAAGATGATTTTCCGCTACCAAACATCGACATGCTAGTCGATTCGACTGCCAACTATGAAGTCCACTCATTTATGGATGGTTTTCCCAGTTACAATCATTCTCATGTCCAAGGAGGACCAACACAAGACAGCTTTCACAACACCGTGGGGCACCTTCTGCTACACAGTCATGCCGTTTGGGTTAAGGAACGCTGGGGCTACCTACCAAAGGGCTGTTACGGATCTATTCCATGACATGATTCATAAAGAGATCGAGGTCTATGTAGACGACATGATCATCCATTCAAAGGGAACCAACGGTCAACATTTGACCGATCTTCGCAAGTTCTTTGAACGACTCCGACAACACAACATGAGGCTCAATCCCGCAAAGTGCACTTTTGGGGTCATCAGAGGAAAGGTTCTCAGGTACATGGTCATTGAGAGGGGAATTGAAGCCGATCCCTCCAAGATCAAGGCAATCATTGACATGCCTCCTCCAAAGATGCAGAAAGGAATCAAAGGTTTCATGGGCAGACTTCAATACATCGGTCAGTTTGTGTACCAACTCACCTCCATGTGTGAGCCGATCTTCAAGCTTCTCAAGAAGAATGTGGCTCTAGAATGGACCGATGCTTGCCAAGAAGCCTTCGACCAAGTGAAGCATTACTTGACATGCCCTCCAGTTTTGGTTCCACCGCACAAGGAAAAGCCTTTCTTGCTCTATCTCACTGTCAATGATGAAGCCCTAGGGGCTATGTTAGCACAAGAACAACGAGACTCCACAAAAGAGAATGTTATCTACTTTATCAGCCGCCGGTTTCAAGGAGCTGAGAAGAACTACTCTGTCTTAGAGAAGTCTTGTGCGGCATTGGTTTGGGTTACTCAAAAGCTCAAGCATTACATGGAGGCCTTCCCAATCAAGTTGGTAGCAAAAGTGGACCCGCTCCACTACATCTTCGAGAAGCCTTTCATGTCAACAAGAATAGCCAAATGGTATTTCATGCTCGCTGGCTATATCACTTACGTCACACTCAAATCCATCAGGGGGAAAGTGTTCAGTGATCAGCTTGCTGAATTTCCGTGTGACGAAGTGAAGGGGGAAGATGTACAGTTCCCCGGTGAGCATTTAATTTGCGCTACAACAGAGGAAAATAAGTGGCAACTTTTTTTCGATGGCGCGGCCAATAAGCATGGATATGGCATAGGGATGTTACTTGTCGATCCAAAGGACATCTATACTCCAATTGCTATCCGCCTCGAATTTGAGGCCACCAATAACATCGCCGAGTACGAAGCATGCATAGCAGGGATCGAAGCAGCCCTCAAAAGAAATGTCACGAGCTTAGAGGTATTTGGTGATTCCTTACTCATCATCAATCAGACACCTAGAAAATGGAAGATTCAAGACTCAACTCTACAGCGGTATGGTCAACATCTTGAGGAGTTGGTTGAACAGTTTCAAGAAATCACCTTCAACTACCTGCCAAGGGACAAGAACGTTTCGCTGATGCACTAGCCACCATCGCTTCACTGGTCGAAATGCCCGAGGGTAAAATGGTGAAGCCCTTTAAAATTTCCCGAAGGAACAGTCTGGCATACTGCATAAGTATCGAGATCAACGAGGTCCAAGCAGACTCCCCATGGTATTCGGATATCATGAATCTTCTCAAGAATGGCACTTATCCCGAGAATAGGAATAAGAAGTCTCAAATGGCGTTGCAAAGGCTAGCCTCTCGATATGTACTAATTGGAGACCAAGTTTACAAAAGGCACCATGAAGGGATCAATCTCCTATGCGCAAGTGAGACTGAACCTCAAGAAATAATGCATGAGATCCACGAAGGTGAATGTGGGCCCCACATGAACGGGTTTATGTTGACCAAGAAGATACTCCGCATGGGTTATTATTGGAGTACCATGGAAAGAGACTGCATCGAGAAAGTCAAAAGGTGCGCCAAATGCCAATTCCATGCAAACCTACAGCACGCTCCACCCTCACAACTTTACAACATGTCCACATCATGGCCTTTCTCTAGTTGGGGCATAGACATCATCGGCAAAGTTCACCCTACTGGCAGCAACGGACAATCTTTCGTCCTAGTAGCTATGGACTATTTTACAAAATGGGTCGAAGCACAGGCTTACCGGGTTCTCACTGCCAAGAAAGTGGCCAAATTCGTAAAGACCCACATCATGTGCCGGTACAGTGTCCCTCATGAAATCATCTCAGACAACGGTTTGTCACTTTGAGAAAGAGATGGACGCGCTCCTGGTAGAATACAAGATTACTAAGCACAAATCATCTCCATACCGCCCTCAAGCAAACGGCGCGGTCAAAGCAGTTAATAAGACAATAGAGACCATTGTGAAGAAAATGGCCTCCACCGGAAGGGATTGGCCCGAAAAGCTACCTCTATCATTGTGGGGCTACCGTACATCAATACGGACAGCAACTGGAGAAACTCCTTATGCATTGGTGTATGGTTTCGAAGCCGTACTCCCAATAGAGCTCGAAATCCCATCCATACGGGTCCTCCTCGAGAACCAAGTCAATGAAATTGATTGGATGCAAAGTCGATATGAACAGCTAGCCCTACTCGACGAGAAAAGGCTAAGGGCACTCAAACATACGAGAGCCTATCAACAAATAATGGCAAGGGCTTTCAACAAGAAGGTGAAGCCTCGAAACATCAATGTGGGAGATTTGGTCCTAAGACAACATCCTCCCAATTCCATGAACCCCCTTGGAAAATGAGGACCCCGATGGATCGGTCCGTACGTGGTCAAGAAGGTACTAAGTGGCGGTACAGTCCGACTCGTGGATTTAGATGAAGATCAGCTGCCAAAGGAAGTCAACCTCGACAAGCTGAAGAGATTCTACGCTTAATAAACGAAGACCATTAAAAAAAAAGAAGATCGCTAGGTTGAAAAACCGCAAGGGCGGCCTAGGTAAAAATTAGAGCACGTGCAAAAAAGAAGCCCGCTAGATTGAAAACCCGAAAGGGCGGTCTAGGCAAAAAACAGGGTGCACAAAAAAAAATGGTCTTCGTTTGTTTGAACTACGGAGACCTGAGCCTCTACACTGGAGGAACGTAGGCAACCCTTGGGTGCGGTCTAAATCATAAACAAACACCCAAATCATTTCAATTAACGAGATGCAATTTTATTCAAATCCTTAAATTATTTTGATCATTACAATGGAAATGTTGAGCTATTAAAAAGACATAAAACATTAAATCATAAACAGGTGGTCTATTTTACTTGCAATATCTTGGGGTACTAGGAAAATCTAATTTTTTTCTTGGCCTTCGAAGGGCCACCCGAACGACCATCAACCCTACTCTTCTTGGGAGGTCTAGGAACACTGATACGGACCGAACCTTCTGCGCAACAGAACGCCTCCGAGCATAAAAGTCATCCAAAGGGGTACCAAAAGGGTCAGTCAGAATGTTTTTCACATCAGCAGCAGCTTCCTTGTATCTCAAAGCACTGCTAGGCTCAAAGTCTTTCCCTAACAATTCAGCCCGAAGAGCATCTACCCAAGTAATGCCGCGGTAAACGGTACCAAACAATTGATCAAAGTAACTCTCGGGAAGAAAGATGCTACCCCGATGCAGAGGGGCGGAAGCCCACCGGTTGCGATCATCTCCCTAAGCCGATTGAAGCTTACTCTAAAAGTCCGGACCCATATAAGAAACTGGACGAAATATCCCATTCCTCGGAAAAGGAATTATTTGCTGACGACCGAACTGTCTTAAAACCCGTTCTAGGTTATAAAATGAAGAGTCTCTCAATCTGGGTAAGACCACGTGCTTGAAACCCAAAATCCATTCCACGAAAGGACGGAGACCCCAAGAGGAGGGACACCACTCAATATTGGCCGAAGCAAGGGAGGCAAAGAACTTTCGCCAATTCTCTTCAGTCAAATCTCTAATCAGCAACTGTCACCTATGAACAGCAAAAGGAGAGAGGTCGCCGTCTGGCGTATAAAGCCTGAAATGCTCCCGAAGCCATATGGTCAGAAGTAGAGGACTTCCTCGTCGCATCTCACCCATGCGATGCAATTCATCCAAACCGTGCAAGGTCTCTCCTACAATGAGCGGAATTATACTGAATCGTTGTCCTTTCGCCTGCAACACAATCTCAGCCAACTGCGCATCCGCAGTAACCAAAGGAGTGACAAACAGAACCTCGCTGAGAAGACAGACATCCATGACATTTCTCTTAAAGGACTGAACCGCGACATCTTCCGAATGCAAGCTGAAAAACATCGGAAGCTCAGTCATGTCAACAACGATCCCGTGCAGCATCTTCTTCACCTCTCCAATAGGGAGATTCAGAAGTTCAACCCAAGAATCAACAACACCGCGGTGATATTTGGGGACGGCAATCCAACCGGCCAAAGGCACGCCAAGAATGGCCCCGAAGTCATCAACAGTCGGCACCATTTCATTGGGCGAAAAGTTGAAAGTATGTCTATCATAATCCCAAAAGGCTGCAGCGGCCTTCAATAAATCCCAATCCGGCTTCAACGTCCGCAAAGTGAAAAGAATTCGAAACCCGAAATCTTTAATGAAAGCCTTCTTGGGATGAGTCTTGAAAGAATACACGAATGTCGATAAATCCTTCTCGTAACTCTTAACAACCTCGGCATCAAGACTGAAAAGGTTAGAGGCTATGGGAAAGAAGATTACAAAAAAAATTGGGCAATAAAATGGTGTTCAAAAATGGCAGAAGAGAGCTGTTGAAATCAAATTATCGACCAGAAGCTGATATCATAGCTGTTGGGGATCTTTTGGCCAGTAAAATTCAAGCCCAGATTTCCGCCCCCCAGACGTGCGCGCCACCCGTCACCTGTGCGCAAAGCGCGCGCATTACACGCCTACAAAGGGAGGCGCGCGCTTCCCAAGCTAGGATCATTTCAGAAAAGCCTTGTCAGGAAAACTATGGAAAAAAATTCTGCCCAAATCAAGATGCAGCTCCAATCCTTGAGCACCCAGTTGGGCACACGTTAATTTGGTCTGCCCTTAAGGCATGTCTAAAATTGAAAGTAGGACAGTAATTCTCACTAAAAAAGTTAGGGTGTCCTTCTTTAATTCTCAAAGATCAGTTTTGACAATTCATCCCCAGCAGAAAGCACTCCGCAATCAACTGTTCCCGCACCCCACCAAAAGTCAAAGTCAAACAATCAATATCAAAATACGACTCACGGCAGCAACTTGGTCCTGGGTGAGCCACAAAATCACTACTTCCGCATCAAGTAAAATCTACATCCATTCAAGTAGACGGTCCTCTGGGTCCCGCATTCAAGCAGACGGTCCCTCGGTACCCACACTCAAGCAAATGGTCCTCTGGGTCCCGCATCCAAGCAAACGGTCCTCTAGGTCCCGTACTCAAGCAAACGGTCCTCCGGTTCCCGCTGTTAGGCCCAATTGGTAGGAAAATAGGCTAGAGGGGGGGGGATGAATAGCCTTTTTAAACTTTTACAATGAAACACTTTTATAAATGCAAAGTCACTTATCAGTTTGCAAACTATTATCAGTAAGCGCAGCGGAGAAGATATGACTTGGTTTTAACTCACACCAAAATCAGTATGAAAAAGGTTTTGAGAGCTTGGTTTTAACACAAAGTGATTGATAAAAGTTCAATGCAGTTTCAAGAGATTGGTCAATGGAAATTACAATGAATCAGTACGAACATATGCAATCTGCCGGTGATAAAGTTCCAACCGGCAAAGATAAAGTAAGTAACAGAGACAAAAAGATTTGGAGAGGTTCACAGTGTAAATACTGCTACGTCCTCTACCAAGTTTGGTCAGAACTTGGATTTGGGTTAAGAGTACTATTAGATATCTCTAGTCTATTACAAGCACGGCTTTGCCGGAAACAAAGACTAAATTCTAGAGATCACTAATGGATCGTAATACAAATCTGACCAAGTGTTTTTGAGAGGCAAGTTCAAGAGAACTTATCTCACTCAGGTGGGTGTGTGAATAACTCAAACAACGTATTCCTTAAATGGTCTAGTTCGGGAATACTAACAATGTTGTTTGAGTTGGTGCACAAGTGTATGTCCTATTAAATGATCTAATGATTATCTGGACACAGAATGTTTGAGTCTTTAATGAATACTCAAAAACATTCAACTCTCTTCAATGCTCCATTTTCACCAACCTTCTTCAATGCTCTAAGTCCACTATTTATAAGAGGAGTGAATGTCTTGAGTCTTGTAGAAGAAGGCTTGCAATTTGAATATCCAGCTGGGTAGTTGAGGAGCATTAAATGCGGTATCTTTAGCATTAATGGCGAAGATATGGAGTACACGCATGCTTGCAAAATTCTGATGGGTAAAGACCCCTTTGTCTCAACCAGTTACCTGCAAAAAGCAAGTAGAGACAAAGTATAGCTAAAACTAGCTATGTGTCAGACGGCGCAGTAATCATGACAGAGCAGTTTAACAACTTTCTGATAAGACAGTACACAAAGACAGATACAATCAGTAAGTTGACATTGAGATAGAATAACAAAACCTGACTGTCAGTAAGGTTCAAATTGTCCTTACTAATTGTTTGAGTCATCGGCAACTTGTGTAGAAGGTTGATCGGCATGTTTAATTCTGGTCTGCTGATTGTGCTTCCTTCTGCTGGTTTCCCAAGATTGAAGAGTTGGAATATACCTGTGCTGGTCACCAAGAATCCTAAGGGTACCTTACGAAGGTTCTATTAAAAATTGGGGGATCCTAAGTGATAACTATGATTGGGATTAAGCAATTCTATATCCTAAACATATATTTGAACAACAATCTCCTCCTAATTGCTTAAGTCCAATCACCCTATCCAAGAACATCTATCTTAGCTTAGTAAAAGAATGTATAAGGAATGTCTATTTATTATCATTCCCTAAGCCAAGTCACACACTAGATGTCTTAAAAAGGTAAAAATACAAAATGATAAAAAGTAAGAGTAAAAGGAAAAAAAATGAGTTGCTGATTGCTATGATCAGCAGGGAGAATAATAATCTGCAAAAAAAAGTTAGCATGAATAGTAGCAGATATTATAGGAGAATATAACATATAAAAATAAGCACACATAAAACAGTAATGGTTAGCAAAGAAGTCTTGGATAAAGCATTGAAGGTCTTCAGGATATCTATATCATTGGCTACATTGACTAGGAAACAGGAGGATCCTCTTGCTGGTCAGTGGCCTTTGATGTAGAGTCGGTAAGCTTGGCTTTCTTCTTTGCTCTTTTCTCTTTCTTTTCAGCTTCTCTCTTCTTCCTCCTTTGAGTGCTCTCCAGTCTTTCAGTCAGCATGGCATTGTTAGCTTCCAGAGCAGCTATCTTCATTAGAGCATCAGCAAGAGCAGACTTGGCAGCAGATAGATCTTTTTCAGTTCTTTCTAAGTCTCTGATCTGTAACCTTTTCTCATCAACTAGTTGCTGTTGGATAGAATGCATACTCCCTAAACTTTCTGAAAGTGTAATCAGCCTTGATTCTCTGTCCTCCAGTAGTTCTTTCAGGTCTTGGATTCTCTTGCTTTCCTCCTCCTGATTGGACTTAAGGATTTTGTCAGAAAGATCCTCATGAATACGGTTTAATTTGTTGCGGAGGAAGAGAGCAGTATCGCCCAGATCGGCACGAGTAACAGGCACTTGTAAATCCTCAGTATCCCCTTCAAGGTGACTGAAGTATTCATACATACTATTCAGTACCACGGGCTTTGAAAGACCAAGAGAAGAATGCATCAGGAAGGAAGGAACAAAGTCTTCATTGATCAGATCAGCATCTTCTACAAGACCATCAGGAGCAGGCACAGACAACTCATCATCAGAAGATAGAATAATCAGTAATGGAGAAGCTAGCACAGGAGAGGTAGCAGATGGCAGAGGCAAAGGCAAAACTTGTTGAAGGAGAGATGCATAAGCAGCATATCTATCGGCAAGAAGAAACTCAGGAGGAACAGACGTGGAGGCAACAAGATCGGCAGAAACTACATCGGCACGGGCGATCAGCAAAGGAAATTGAGGATGAATAATAACTGCACGTTCAGCCGGCACATGGAACACACCATTGTCTTCTAGTGAAAGAAAGATAGCCAGAATGAAATTTAAATAAGCACGACCTTCAAGAATCATGGTCAACAACCCGGCATTCATCAGCCTTGAGGTATAGACTAGATGATCGGTACGCTGTCTTGGATGGAATATCGGCAGAGTTATTGCAAGAGCAGTAGATTTAACCAAGAGCAAAAGACCTCGAGAATCAGTAGCTCGGTATTCAAGAATGTCATGGAGTTCTTCATTGATCATCATGCACCTTTTCATCAAACCATTTGTGGCGATGCTGACTTCCTTGGGAGATGGACCAGGTAGATGAATTTTGCCGCCAACTTTGAGCTTACCAGGCAAGCAATGTAGAGGTTCAAAAGCTGGTCCTTTCACCTTGAGCTTGGAGAACCAGGGAGCTTTCCCTTTTCTCCTTTTGAATTCAGGTTTAATCCAGGGCAAGAACGTAAGCTGTTCACAAGTCGAGCCGGGAAGAAATGAATGATTTGGACCAAAAGGATTAGGAATTGATTGCAGAGAATTTGACGGCAGCTCTATATAGTCCTCAGGATCTATTTCATCCGAGCTGTCATTCCCACCAATAGCTGCAGCAACAGGAATAGGTTGAGCTTCATCAGTAACAACTGGAGCAACAAAGACCTCGGGAGCAGGTAGCAAAAGAAAGGAAATAGGAGCAAATAAAGCATCCTGAAATTCCTCAAATTGTAAGTCAGCAGCAATCAGAGCATCAAAGTTAGCATTATGATCTTGATTGGCAATCTCTGTATCGGCACCTTCTCCCAACTCAATAATCTCTCTAACACCAGTAGGAGCTACCAGAATCACATCAGTAGAAGAGATAGGGACCTTAATAATCTGAGTGTCAGCAGTTGGCTCAGATGGATGAGTGTCGGTAGCTGGCTCATCAGCATACACATCAGCAACAACTTCTTCATCAGCACAATCTCCTCCTGATATCGGCAAGCCACCAACTTCATCAGCAGATTGAGTTTCTATAGTTTCCTCAATTGATGCAAGTTGGTCTTCTTTAACAATCAGAGGTTGAGTGTCTATAGTTTCCTCAACTTGAATAACTAAGGATTCATCAGCAGTGCTGGTCTCATCAACAAGTTGAGTGTCTGAAGTTTTCTCAACAGTCTGTTCAACAGACTTATCAGCAGAGCCACGCTCAGAGCCATCACTGGCTAGAACTGAGTCAGCAAATGTTTCAGCAGATGATATAGAAGTAGGGGCAGCAGCTGCGTGATCTTGATCAGAAGAGGGATTTTTAAAGACAATACTTATCGGCAGCTTATTATACTCACCGAAAAAATCAGAAGAGGTGATTGTTTCACCAGCAGCTTTGTGAGTACAAACAAAATCAGCAGTATCAACAGAACTGGCTGGAGTTGGAATGGGTGAGATTGCTGGTGAAGGAACTTGTTCAGGAATCGAGGTAGATGCTGGTGTAGAAGCAGCTCTAGATTTGATAAAGGCCTCTGAATCGTTCAGCAGATTCAGGGTTATCCTCTGCACATTCTTTACAAATTGAGTGTCTTGAGCACTCTTATCCAGCCTTTCATTGTCATTGAAGTTCAGCAAATCATCCTCATCTTCTGGCCTTCCCAACTGATAAGGATCTTATTCATCAAAGTTCATCAGCTGGTTGAAGACTGAGGCATAAGTAACCCATACGTCTTGCACCATCAAATCCTGTCTGATCCTATCTTGAAATAGATAGACCTGATTCCAGGGAAGGGGTAGCAAATCAAAATACCTTCCAAAATTCAATCTTAACTCACTTTCAGACAACCTTTGGAATTTCTGAAGAGGCACAAATTTCTCTTTAAACATGTCGGTGACCCTGTTCAGACTTATGAAATCAACATAATCAGCACGATTGCCAGGGGAAACTGACTCTTTCCTTTCCTCATGAAATTGGAGCAACCGGCGAACAAACGGATGGAGATGATCGATGGGGAACACCCAATTCTTTGATAGGACCTTATTGGTGAATGACCAATGGTTTCTGAAGAAGATGTGAAATGTTAGGTTTCTGATTGGCTTACACTTTCTGACAGAAGGTCCAGAGGCTACATCAGCAGCAGCATGGAGCTCAGGTAAATAGGGAAGATCTAGAATTCCCTTTTGAAGAGGGACTCTTACCCTTAAGTCAGATCCAATCAGTCTCCTTCTCTCAGCCATTTCATCGGCAGCATCGGTTTCAGACTTGATAACCATAGAGGGAGCAGTAAGTGTTGCACCGGCAAGAAGAGATGGTGCAAACCTGATCTGCTTAGCTCTTGGATCAGTAGAAGGAATTTGAGAGGAAGGAACTTGAGCAACTGAAGACTTTGTCCTTGGAGCAGCAGGAAGATCAGTAGTAGATACGACCTTTGACTTCTTGACTTGAGCTTTATCGGCAGCTTTGACTAGCCTTCTCTTCTTAGGAGCTGCTGGAGTAGAATCGGTAAGAATCCTGTCGGTAGATGGAGCAGGAGTAGAAACGTCGGCAGGGGCGACATCAGCAACCTTGACAACTTTCTTTGCCTTCTTCTTTTTAGGAGTACCAGTAGCAGGAACAACTATTGTGCTGGTAGGAGCCTTTTTGGAAATCCTATTCCAATCAGTAAGCTTAAAGGATTTGAGCTTGTCAAAATCAAGACCAGGGGGTGCAGGGGAAGCCCTAACTATTGCTGAGTTGCGCCTCAAGATAGTGCTAATCAGCATATAGTGGCATCCTTTACCGGGGTGAGCTTTGTTCTTCTTTCTATCCTCCTTATACTTAACGGTAGCAATGGCAATTACCCTAAACAGGTAGGCACACCAGTTGAATTCTTCCTGCAACACGATGGTTGCCATTGCTTCAAACTGTACATCAGTAACATGGCTGTGAGAGCCAGATCTGCATACCAAGCATCTATCAACAATCTCTGCAAGGGCAAAGAATCTTCTTCTGTAATGAGCTTTGAGATGATTATCTCTACTGAGTCTAGGACCGGCTCCCCTCATAAGGGTGGGCCTTGTCCAAAGTCTGGTCATCAGTAATAGAGTCAACACCCTCATTGCCAAGCAGAGGGAATGCTTCATGAATAGAAGAAGGAGTAACGGAGATCGGCATGCCGGCGACGGTTGAGGCGATGGAGACGAAGACAGAGGAGTCATTGCGATCAGTGATGACGGAGGCATTTGAGAAGAATTCTTGAACTTGACCCAAAAAGATAAACTCAACACCAGTTGGAGTGATGAAGGAGTCCAGAAGAGAGCCAATCAGAAGATTCTTCAAGAAATCACCGTCAAGAGTGTCGTCGAAGAAGGTGGAGTCAACATAGCCTCCATAGATATCCTTTTCGTTGCTTGACATTTTCTGTAAAATCACTCAAAATATCTCACAAGTTAGAATAAATTAGTTCAAAATAGATTTGAAATGCAAGTGTAAAATCATCAAGCAGTTACCAGAAAGTAGAGTTAATCTCTGGTTGAAGAATCGTAAGAGAATATGAAAGTAGATGAAGAACACAAGCAATAGTGATATTAAGAGAGAATGAAGAGCGAAAAGAACAAGAGGAGTTTAGGTGTAGCTTATATATGTTATGGAAGAGAGATAGAGAATAGGAAAATTTTGCATGGGAGAAAGAGAAATAATGATGAGTTTAACTGTAGCGAATAACTAGGAGAACGTGCGCACACAATGCATTAAATGCACGAACCGGACGGTTTAATTTAGACGGTTAAACTTAAGAGAGAGAAAGGGTAGAAGCGGCAATAATAAAGTTAAGGTTACCTTTCTGATTTATCACAGAGAGTTGGGATAAATCTTTGACACGATTTGGGTAAGACGGTGAACACACATGTCAGAGAGGAGGTGTGACCTATTGTACCTTTGATTTGACTAAGCTTACGTCATGTGTCAGAGAATCCTTATCCGTTTGGATGAGATCTACCGATGAATTTTGAATTTTGAATTTTGGCGAGTCGGCAAGACATGATTCGGCAAGTTGTTGATCAGCAAGATATTTATCGGCATGATGTTTGTCGGCAAGATAATTTTCGATCTGCTGATTTGATCGGCAGACTAACACAAGTAGCAAAGTCAGCACAATTTTAACCATAATAATCAATCATACCTAGTTCACCTCTGAGGAATTCAAATCTTTTCTGATCTAAGGGTTTTGTCAGTATGTCTGCTCTTTGGTAATCGGTATTAACTTTGAGCAGCACTACGTTTCCCTTTTCAACATGTTCCTTTAGAAAGTGATACTTGTTGTCTTTGTGCTTGGTTTTGGAATGCATGACCGGGTTGTTGGAAACTGAGATGGCAGATTGATTGTCACAATAGATGGGACAAACTTGAGATGGAACTTCATAGTCAACAAGCTGCTGCTTCATTCAAAGGATCTGTGAACAGCAACTGCCGGCAGCTATGTACTCAGGTTCAGTAGTAGAAGTGGAAATTGATGCTTGCTTCTTACAGGACCAAGACACCAATCTATCACCAAGAAATTGGCAAGTCCCACTTGTACTCTTTCTTGTTACCCTACAAACTGCAAAGTCTGCATCTGAATAACCTATTAGATTAAAGGATGAATCTCTAGAATACCATAATCCAAGGTTAGCAGTGCCACAGAGATATTTAATGATACGTTTAACAGCTTGCAGATGAGATTCCCTAGGGTCAGCTTGAAACCTGGCACAAACACAAACAGCAAACATAATATATGGTCTACTGGCAGTAAGATAGAGGAGTGAGCCGATCATACCTCGGTAGAGTGTCATATCTACTCTCTTACCAGACTCATCCTTATCTAAATGAATGTTAGTGCCCATTGGTGTGCTTTGAGAGTGAGCATTTTCAAAGCCAAACTTCTTGATTAATTCTTTTGCGTACTTGGCTTGACTGATGAATATTCCCTCATTGGATTGCTTGACTTGAAGTCCAAGGAAATATGTTAGTTCACCCATCATGCTCATTTCGAACTTGCTCTGCATTAGCTTCTCAAATCTCTTGCAAAGTGATTCATTAGTAGAACTAAAAATAATATCATCGACATATATTTGAACAAACAATGAATGACCCTTATGCTTGGCAACAAATAAAGTAGTATTGATTTTACCTCGAGTAAACCCTAAGCCATCACTAAGTAAGAACTTAGAAAGGGTTTCATACCATGCCCTTGGAGCTTGCTTTAGGCCGTAGAGAGCTTTCTTCAATCGGTAGACATGATTAGGCTTCTTGGAGTCTTCAAAACCTGGTGGTTGTTCAACATACACAAGTTCTTGGAGTTCTCCATTCAGGAAGGCATTTTTCACGTCCATTTGATACAGTTTGAATTCTTTGAAGGCGGCATAGGCTAAGAAAAGTCTTATAGCTTCCAATCTTGCAACCGGAGCAAATGTCTCATTGTAGTCGATCCCTTCTTCTTGTCGGTAGCCTTTAGCAACTAACCTTGCTTTGTTTCTAATAATATTCCCAGCTTCATCCAATTTGTTCCTATAGACCCATTTTGTACCAATCACTTGTTGAGATGATGGTCTTGGTACTAGTTCCCACACATTGCATCTTTCAAACTGATTCAGTTTCTCTTGCATGGCTTCAACCCAACCAGGATCGGCAAGAGCTTCTTCAGTCTTCTTTGGTTCTATGTTGGAAACCATAGCAGATGAGAAGATACTTTCAGCAAATGCTCTACTAAGGTTTCTTGTCAATCTTGGTCCAAAGACATCACCAATCATATTTTCTAATGGATGATCACGAACTGTTCTAACTTCCCTTGGTACATCTTTTCTGACTGTATCTTGTTGTAAAGATTCGAGAGGAGGGTCAAGATCAGCAGGTGGAGTAGGAGAATTAGAGTTTTGGGTGAGAGGTGGATTAGATTGAGAGCTTGTTGGGAAGGGCCTTATAACAGAAATTGGTTGAGGGCTAGATCTATCTTTAGGATGATCAGCAGAATTTGCATCGGCAAATGGATTATGAAAGTTATCGGTAAGATCATGTTCTGCCGATGATGGGAAATAATGAGCATCTGCTGGTTCTTCTACTGAATGACTGGATCAGCAGCTGGTACTTGACCTGCAGGGTTAGAATTACTGGATTCACATGTCTCATGAACACTAGAAGCATTAGTACTATTTGGAGCCTTGTCAGACTCTAACAAATCAAATTCATCAAAGGTTACATGAACAGATTCAACAATTTTCAAAAGTTTCTTATTAAAAACTCGAAAGGCCTTACTGTGTTTAGCATATCCAACAAAGATTCTTTCATCAGCTTTCTCATCAAATTTACCTCTGTGCTCTTTACCGTTGTAAAGCACGTAACATTTGCAGCCAAATATTTTGAAGAATCCAATGTTGGGAGTTCTGCCTCTCCAGGGTTCATAAGGAGTCTTGTTATGGAATTTGTTGATAAGAGATCTGTTCTGAGTGAAGCAGGCGGTATTGATGGCTTCAGCCCAAAAATATTTCGGCAGCCTGGCTTCAGCAATCATGGTCTTACCAGCTTCAATGAGAGTTCTGTTCTTTCTCTCAACGACACCATTTTGTTGTGGTGTACCGGCAGCTGAAAAGTTGTGGTCTATGCCATGATCATCACAGTACTGAGCAATGCCATTGTTCTTGAATTCAGTGCCGTTGTCTGATCTCATGCTGATGATATCGCTTTCTTTCTGTGTTTGTAGTAGTCTGAATAACTTGGTAGCAACAGCATATGTGTCATCTTTGTGACTGAAAGTTTCCATCCAAGTATATCTAGAGAAATCATCTACTACAACCAAGGTATATCTACTTCCCCCAATACTTGCTGTAGTTGTGGGGGCCAAATAGATCCATATGTAGCATTTGGAGGCACTTAGATGTTGACATGCAGGGCTTGCTTCGGAAGGATGATTTATGTTGTTTTCCAAGCTGGCAGGCCTTGCATTTCTTTCCTTGATCAGCAGACACTTGAGGTAAACCGGTAACCAGATTTGAACCGGCAAGCTTGGATAGATATTTGAAATTCAAGTGACTGAGTCTCTTGTGCCATAGCCATGAGTTCTCACTGATGTTCTTAGCTACAAAACAAACATTAGCAACACCAGTAATAGCACTTAAGCCTACTGCATAAATGTTACCTTTACGTTTGGCAGTGAGAAGAGTTTCATTGGAAGCAATGTCTTTCACATAGCAACTGGAAGTAGTAAATACACATTGCATTCCTTTATCACAGAATTGTGATATTGATAGAAGGTTGTGTTTCAGACCATCCACTAGAGAGACCTTCTGTACAGTGACTGCACCTCTCTTGATGGTACCAATACCGATGATTTTTCCTTTGGCATTATCACCGAAAACCACTGGGGGACCTGATGCTTCTGAGATATCGGCAAGTAGATCTGCAAATCCTGTCATGTGTCTTGAACAGCCACTATCTAAAATCCACAAATCCTTGCTTGCACCAGTTGAGGCCATGAAGCATTCCTGAAATAAAACGGTATGCTTATGGTCCCCTTTATTCTTGGGTCCGAGGGTTAGTTCCTCTTTGGCAACCACATCTGGCCACCACTAGAGGATGCAACCTCAGTGGGTTCAAATAGGTGCTTCAAGAGGCATTCATGAGCCTTGTGACCATAATCAGAACAATTAGAACATCTCACTTGACTGATGGGCTGTGGAGTCGGTAGAACATCATTCTGTTTAGTCAGTGCATCGGCAGAACTAGAGAATTGAGCAGGTACAAACTTAGTAGGTTTAAAGGTGATAGTGTTGTCTTTCTTTCCATTCTGTTTACCTTTGGCAGTTACCTTTTTAGGTACTTGTCCATCGGCAGCAGAGGTGGTTAGACCGGCAGCACTTGCTCTGCTGATGTATTCACCAAGAATACCATTATCGGCAGACTCAGTATCAGCAACCTTAACATATCTTTGTTTGTGCTTATCATTTCTTTTGTTCTGGTTCTTAGGATACTTCATGGCAATAGCACTGTATACTGCAGGCTTAGCATTCACATGCACTGAGTTAACAGAACTACATTCAACTTTCTCATCCTTTTTCTCGGTTGCACAGGTTTCAGTAGAGCTACTGCTGCTGGAATCAAACCCTAACCCAGATTGGTCCTTATATGACATTTGGGTCTGTAGGATTGTTTCAACAGTAACTTTAGATTTTGTGTAAGAATCAACTATCCTTGAGAGATGATTGTTTCTTTTCACAAGATCTTCGATCTGAGCTATCAATACTGCCACTTGACTTTTGAGATCTAGATTTTCTTTCTTTAGAAGAACAGACTCAAGCTCATGTCCTTTGAGAACTTTAAGTTCAGACATAAGCAAGTCATTCTCTGCAAAAATTCTATTGAAATCAACAGTCATCACTTTATGAATGCTACTCAGCTTCTCATAATCAATAAAAAGTTCATCCATTGTTTCTACCATTTCAGCTTTGGATATTTCAGGAAAGGGATCAGCTAAAATTTTGGAGGCAGAGGGAATAGGTTTGGGAGAGAAGTCAGGTAGAGAAGAGATGGGTTTAGATAAGCTTTTGGCAATGCTAGGATGCTCAGTGAATGAGAATTTTCTGGTCATTGGTAAGGGTTTAGATTTGATGGCAATGAATTGAATAGTGTTACACTGACCATAGAGAGAGGTTCCCACTTGGTGAACTCTGTATCCATTTGGGTTCTCTGCTTTGACACTAATCTCTTTGAAGTGTGGTTGAGGTCTTCCAGTAGCTTCTTCTCTGACTGGAGATCTTGGAGGAGATGGATCTCGGTAGACTGGAGTCAGTAATGTGGATGTATCGGCATCTTCCATGTCTAGGGCGACAAAACTTACATCGGCATCTTCATCTTCCTCGGCATCTTTGTCTGAGTCAGTTTCACACCAAACCGGCAAGTCCTTTTCTGTGCTTTCATCGGCAACAAAGCTTCGAGACTTGGAATGTCTCTTGTTGAATGACTTCCTCACATACTCATATTTTGGTTGAGGACATTTAGAAGCAAAGTGACCAGGTTTTCTGCAGTTGAAGCAAACAAGATCACCTTTGTTGTTCTTTCCGTCGGTAGCACTTGTTGAGGGTTTGTTGTAACTTGCTGGTTTTTGAAATGTTGGTGTGAATGATTTTGGTTGCTGGTAGCTTCCTTTCTGCATCCTTTTGAAGTCTTTAAACCTTTTTTAGTTCCTAACGAAGGCGGCAAATTCGTCTTCTTCCATAGGCTGTTCTGAGGTAGTTTCAGAGGTTTTGGAACTGCAGGGTATTGGATGGGGATCTATAGGAGGGAATTTGTTTGAAGGGAAGGATATCTGTGACTGAGCTGATAGAGACAAGTTTTTGAAATTTTTATCGAGAACGTTAAGTTTTTGCAGTTCTCTCTCATACAGGAATAGACTAGACACAAGATTCTGAATAGAAGTCTTGTTCAAGTCTCTCACTTCTCTAACAGCGGTGACCTTGGTATGATACTCATTTCCCAAAGAACTTAGAAAACGAATATTCAGGTCTTTCATAGTATAAACCTTTCCTAATGAAGCACATTAATTACTTACCTCGCAGAATCTGTCGTATGCACTCCTTAGTGATTCACCATCTTGTTTCTTGAAGGATTCAAACTCAGCAATATAATCGTAGAGTCTGTTGTCCTTTACCTGCTCATCACCTTCAAAGTATGCAAGGAGCTTGTTCCAGCATTCTTGAGCCGTGGAGCACAAGTCAATGAGTTTATATTGCTTGTCGTCCAATCCACAAGAAATAATGTGTCATGCTTTTCCATCTAGGGCAGCTAAAAGTTTGTCGTCCTCAGTCCATTCCTCTCTTGGTTTCTCGACCAAAGTTTCTTCAATCTGAACATGGGTTTCTTGTTCAGTGTCACGGTCAGCATGTTGTGTCAGCGGAGTGGAGGGAATAGGTCTTTAGGTGGTTGTGACTTTTAGAGGAATTATTGGACCACCTTCTATGACCTTCATCAACCGATCATCGATTGAGTTCATATACTTTATCATACGAGATTTCTAGACACCAAACTCGTTGACATTCAACAACGGTATGGTATTGATGTTAAATGACTGCATGATTTTTCCTGCCATGGTATCGGCAAACAAGCTGCAAAGCTTGAAAATTTCTTTCAAAATTCCAAGCTCTGATACCAATTGTTAGGCCCAATTGGTAGGAAAATAGGCTAGAGGGCGGGTGAATAGCCTTTTTAAACTTTTACAATGAAACACTTTTATAAATGCAAAGTCACTTATCAGTTTTCAAACTATTATCAGTAAGCGCAGCGGAGAAGATATGACTTGGTTTTAACTCACACCAAAATCAGTATGAAAAAGGTTTTGAGAGCTTGGTTTTAACACAAAGTGATTGATAAAAGTTCAATGCAGTTTCAAGAGATTGGTCAATGGAAATTACAATGAATCAGTACGAACATATGCAATCTTCCGGTGATAGAGTTCCAACCGGCAAAGATAAAGTAAGTAACAGAGACACAAAGATTTGGAGAGGTTCACAGTGTAAATACTGCTACGTCCTCTACCAAGTTTGGTCAGAACTTGGATTTGGGTTAAGAGTACTATTAGATATCTCTAGTCTATTACAAGCACGGCTTTGCCGGAAACAAAGACTAAATTCTATAGCTCACTAATGGATCGTAATACAAATCTGACCAAGTGTTTTTGAGCGGTAAGTTCAAGAAAACTTATCTCACTCAGGTGGGTGTGTGAATAACTCAAACAACGTATTCCTTAAATGATCTAGTTCGGGAATACTAACAATGTTGTTTGAGTTGGTGCACAAGTGTATGTCCTATTAAATGATCTAATGATTATCTGGACACAGAATGTTTGAGTCTTTAATGAATACTCAAAAACATTCAACTCTCTTCAATGCTCTATTTTCACCAACCTTCTTCAATGCTCTAAGTCCACTATTTATAAGAGGAGTGAATGTCTTGAGTCTTGTAGAAGAAGGCTTGCAATTTGAATATCCAGCTGGGTAGTTGAGGAGCATTAAATGCGGTATCTTTAGCATTAATGGCGAAGATATGGAGTACACGCATGCTTGCAAAAGTCTGATGGGTAAAGACCCCTTTGTCTCAACCGGTTACCTGCAAAAAGCAAGTAGAGACAAAGTATAGCTAAAACTAGCTATGTGTCAGACGGCGCAGTAATCATGACAGGGCAGTTTAACAACTTTCTGATAAGACAGTACATAAAAGACAGAGACAATCAGTAAGTTGACATTGAGATAGAACAACAAAACCTGACTATCAGTAAGGTTCAAATTGTCCTTGCTGATTGTTTGAGTCATCAGCAACTTGTATAGAAGGTTGATCGGCATGTTTAATTCTGGTCTGCTGATTGTGCTTCCTTCTGCTGGTTTGCCAAGATTGAAGAGTTGGAATACACCTGTGCTGGTCACCAAGAATCCTAAGGGTACCTTACAAAGGTTCTATTAAAAATTGGGGGATCCTAAGTGATAACTATGATTGGGATTAAGCAATTCTATATCCTAAACATATATTTGAACAACACCCACACTCAAGCAAACGGTCCTCCGGGTCCCGCATTCAAGCAAACGGTCCTCCGGGTCCTTCATTCCAGCAAACGGATCTCGCTACTAGCAAACAGATCTCGCCACCAGCAAACGGGTCCCGCTTCCAGCAAATGGACCCCCAGATCCCGCTGTCAGCCACGGTGGCCGTTTCATGCCACCGAACCTTTATTATCAACCAAGCCGCTCACACATGGAGCGCACCTCTATCCCTTGCAATTTCAAATTCCTGCTTTTATCGAGTCTTTTATTTTTCTTGGTGATGTCCTAGGCGGATGTCTGTCTTTCGTCGGCGTGTTTGCTTCGCAATCCACGCCGCTGAGGGGCTCTGTAGACACCCCGCCTTGGACCACTCACCCCAATTGCACACTTGATTTTGTGTTTCTTCCTCTTTTAAGTGTTTTCTGTTAGTTTCTGTTACTTTAGTTAAGTTCCAAGTGGGCTCCATTAAGTCCAGGGACTAAACTGAATAACAGTTCTAACTTTCTAGTCTATTCTGTCAAAATTTACCTTTTAGAGTCGCGCCTCCGCCTTTTGAGGTCAGACGCGCGCGCCTTCTACCACCTAGGTGGGATGCGCGCGCTTCTGGGGTGTGTCAGTTACAGATTCTGCCCAAGAATCCCTCCCTTGCTCATTATACATGATTTTGCCCGAGAAAGATCTCTTGGAGACTCTGTTTGGCTCCAAAAACTCCCCTTTTTCAACTATAAAAACCCCTCCAATCCATCATTGGAGGAGGACTTTTTATATTTAGGACTTTTGCACCTTGGACTTTTCTCTAAACAAAACTCTAGGCAATTTACAAAAGGTATTCTCTCCAAAGTATGCAACCTCTTCTTCAAGACTTTTTCAAGAGGTTCTCTTTGAAGGATATTATAGGTAAAATGTCTTAACTTTATTCTTTACTTCTTCTTCTTCTAATTCTTCTTTTTCTTCAATCAAATGTGCAATCACCCCAAAACCATTTGGGACATGACACCAATGGCCCTTTCATTACATTGAATTGGCCTAGGAGTTATCTCCCTACATTTTAAACTATAAAACCCCCTTTTTATCATCATGCAAATAGGAAGAACACATTTATCTTTAAAGTTAATTATGAACAAACAAGACCGACTTTGCTCGGGCGTAATGGGTGTTTAAGTACTTCCCATTTCGTAACCTAACCCCCGAACCCTTCATCCCAAAGAATCTCTGTTTTTGTAAATCAAACTTAGGCTCATAAACATTAGGTTTTCTTACGTTCCTCAAAAACGTGGGTGGCGACTCTAAAACACAATTAGACATCCTAGGGTAATCCGCGCGCTCTAGCCAAGCCGTGGGGGCTCCGCCCGGGGTATCTAAACGATGAAATCTTCCTCACGAAGGGAGTGCAGATCTGTTCTCCCTTTTGTGATTTTGGCTGGCCGGAATGTTGCCGGCGGTACGAACTGGCGGAGGCGGGTGGCTGCACATATTGGCTCCATTTTTTGTGATTCCTTACACCTCTTTATCCCTCTTTCATTTGTTTGCTCCGGTCGAAAATTAGCCGGAACAATAGCTTTTTCTTCATGTTTTTGAGTTTTTCTCACACATATTCCTCCCTTGTCTTTGAATATTTTTAATTTGCAGAAGTAAAGCACCCTTGTGGAGGGAAATCAGTCCATATTTTTGTACCGAAAATACCCTTAATAAAAAGTCATGTGCATTGGCACATGACTATTTAACAAAAAAAAATGTAACGGTGTTAGTGATAGTGACTTTTGATTCAATAAACTCTTAGTTGGATGTGTTGTTTCAAAAGGAAATTAGTTTAGTGACCAAATACCCAAACTGGTCATAGTTGAGTGATTTTTTATACAGTTTTGCCTATTTTTTTTCCTCAATTGTAACGGATTATATTCTTAAATGTAACATTATATCTGAAAATGTAACAATTTTTTATTGAGAAGTAACAATTGAAATGCAAACCCGATTATATATATGAATGTGTACTCTTTTTTTAAAGAAGAAAAGTAACATTTACTAAATATAATGTTACATTCATCTATATAAAAAATTATAATCATATATTCAATTTGTTACACTTCAAATATTACTTTTTTTAACCACAAAAACTATCAAAACATTTTTTTATTTTTTTTTGTAAAATTGTTGTTACATTTGACTGTAAAAGTGTTACTTTTTGAATATGAAATTGTTACTTTTATTTGAACAGAGTGTTACATTTCAGCTGACAAGCAACTCAAACTTTTTGTGTGTAAAAAACTATGTTTGTTTTAAAAAAAAAAATCAAACCATATCATGACCTATGTAGTTTTATTCGTCTCGTCGAGACGAACACAGTGGTATTTTTAATTTTTTTTCTGAGTTATAAATCTCAAGATATAGCATTTTAAAGTTAATGGGGTTTTTTTTTAGGGAAGACACGTGTCGCGATCTGGGAAGTGGGAGGGCTGGATCCAACGGTCGGATGTAACGGAGCAAGTGGCTGCGAGAAGCAGCGGAATAAAACAACATTGCCGCACCATGTGCGGCCGTTGTATATGAGAATTCGTCTTAATTAATTACTCCAACTCATCATGATTCATGGGAGTCCAAATCCTCTGTACCACTTTGTGTGCCACTTCATGTGCCATAATTGATTTAATGGCTCACAATTGTTAAGAGTGGTATTATTGTAATATTATGCAACCGTTTGAACAGTTAGATTAGAAAAAGGCCCAAAGCGTAGCTGAAGCACCTTTTTGGGGATTCATGGCATCTGTGAAAAGCTTTTACCCTATCTTCCTAGCGGTAGCGGTCATATAGTTAATTATAGGATAGTCCCCCACCTTCAAAATAATTTTCCATTTTTTATATGTTTTTAAATTTATTTAAATATTTTAACAAATTTTTAAAAATATTATTAATAGTATTTATAATAATATATCAATAAGAAATTTTATAATTTTATTAGTATTATCAAATTAACCTAAAATTATTGTTCAAAATTATTTTATAGTATCAAACAATACTGATGATATTTATTTCAGGACAGAAGAGTATATTTCTATTGATAGTTTAATGTACAAATTTTCTTTCGGAGCGTCCCATTGATATGTGCACATTACTAAAAATAGTAAAGAATTTCTCACTTATTTTCTCTCCTACTTACTTTTATAGTTACAACACTTAAATTTCTCTTTCCTACTCACTTTTTATAGTTACAACACACTTACACTTTCCTTATTTCACGTGCTAAAAATATTTTGTGCCCATTAGTTTGGGACGGAGGGAGTATATTTAAGGTGAAGATACAAAGACAATAAATTACAATATGTTGGTAATTGAGAAATTTTAAATAATTGAGCGGTGCAAATTTAAAACATGGGTTAATTTCAATTTGAATTATTACCTTAAGGCTTCTTAAAAACAAACTCAACTCAATGAAAACAAACCATTTCATCTATTGCCATCAGATCTTTGTGGCAGAATTTTATTACCCTAAAGCCCTTGGTTCATTTTATAAACTAATAAAAATACTAAATTACCCTTTTCCAACCAAACCAGGGGCGGACCTGCCATATATGAAGCAGGTGCAAGTGCACCAGGTCATTTCTCATTTTCAAAAAGAAAAAAAATCTATTTATAAATATATACAAATTGTGAACCTCCTCAAGACCATTGTTTACTTGTTCAAGTGGCTAAGGTTTAGACAAACAATAAGGAATACCTAGGTTCGAATCTCTCTAATATTTTTTGTGCATTTAAGTTGTTTCTCTCTCTAATTTATCTTTTTTTTTGCCCTTCCAATTTAGAATTATTCTCGTGCATTTCACTTGTTTCTCTCTCCACTTTCTCCTTTTTTGCTCTTCCAATTTAGACTGATTGTTCAAAAAAAAATTATTTATTATTTTTTTTTTTCTGAAATGATATGAGTTAAAACTATTCCATTAATTGATATCATGTAGAGTATACTTTAAATGTACTCCTTTCAAAAAGACAGTTTCATTTTTATTTCTTTTGTTTTAATAATTAGCAATATTCTTAAAATTAAGACTTTAAAATTACGGAATATTTGAAAGTTGTAACTTTAAAATAATTGAAAAGTCAAACGAGACTATCAATACAAAATGAAGGATACATAATTCACATGTTATTTTAGTTGCCAATATATATATATATATATATATATATATATATATATATATATATATATATATATATATATATATTGTAATCGCGTAACAAAAAAGTTTAAATCTTTAATGTTATTTGTGCACCTGCTCGACAAAAGCTCGAGGTCCGCCACTGAACCAAACCCTAAATAGCCCACCTTTTCAAATTTGCCTCATTCGGCACACTTTCGCCTCTCTCTGCCCTCCCCTTCATCGTTCCGTCCCCTCCTTCCCCTTCCAACTCTTGTATGTGGTCACATGTTCCCTTCTCTCGTCTTCGATCCTTCTCCAAAAACTAAATAGATCCATGTGCACACTCTGGACATTAAAATTAAATATTTTCAATATAATTACTGCGATTAACCCCACTTAAAGAGAATGAGATTAACTTCCTTGACCTAGTCATGAGCTTAAGAATTGTTCTAAAGCAAGAACGGAAGTTATGAATTCTTAATAAATCTTATTCCTAAGAAACCTAAAGACGGACATAGACATAAATTAGAATCATATGGATGAATCTATGGATGTCAATTTTCCTACGACTTGCTACCAAATGCTTGGAACTTTAGAAGTATCTAAAACATATGGATGCTTATGTGATAAAAATAAAGTAGGAAGCGTTCCTACAAGCAAGAAAGGCAAGAAAAGTTTGAGACTGATTAGAGCCTAACATTCATATGATGAATGAAAGGTATGTTATGTTTTGAACATGGAGAGACATATTAATTACCTTAGTTGGCTTGGTAATCAAGTTAGTTGGGAACTAACAAACGGATTTGATATTAATTCATGAGCGACATTTGATGTTTAAAATGCTAAGTCTTAATGTCAGATGGAAACCTTCTCAAACTCTAAAGGTTAATAAGGATAATGATTTAAGATAAAGGCAAGACAAGAGTTGTCAAGCCTAAAGGAAATATTTATGGTTAAAACCTAAAATCCCAAGAATGTAATTGCTACCATGGCAATGTGATTGACCATAGGAGAAATTACAAATTTAATTAAAAGATCAAAAGGAAAGGTAGTAGGACTACCACTTCAAGTATTTATGTTAAAGTTCGACTTCTAAGTTCTTGGGTATTGGATACCGGATATGGATCCTACATTTGTATAAATGTGTAAGACTACTTAAAAGGGTAAAGATTAACCTATGTGTTGATAATGATGCAAATGTTGCAATATTAATCATAGAAACTTGCGAAGTGTCTTTACCTAGTGGGTTCATATTTGTTTTGAACAAATGTTGTGATGTTCCTACTTTAAGTAGAAATATTATTTTGGTTTCTTCATTAGGAGATTATGGATATTTCGTATTTCGAATAAGAAAGTGTTCCATTAAATATGATTTTCTTTATTGTATTGCTAATCATATCATAGAACTTTATATCCTTGTCTTGGAAGAATAAAATAATAAGTATAACATAAATAATGGAAATTTGAATCTAAGGATGTAAGTGTTACATTCTTATAGCATTGATGTCTATGTCAATAATAAGAAACACATATGTAAAATTCCATGGGACGGACTTTTAAATTCACATGATTTCGAATCATGTGATATATGTGAATCTTGGAAATTGATCAAGACACCTCTTACTAATAGTAGTAAAAGGATGTATTCTTTTGGATTAATACATATTGATGTATGTAGTTCATTAAAGTTATAATGTTAGAAAAGATTTCGATAACTCATGGCAAAAGTATTGATGTACTCTGATCTGATCAAGGTAATAAATATTTGAACCATGGACTTGATGAGAATTCTGCATAAAGTCTGCAGAATAAGAAAAACAAAATCTGAAAACAACAACCGTACGACTGCAATTTAGGTGTACGCCTAGTAATGAGCCGTACGGCCCCTGTTTACAGAAATCTGTAGATTGTCTACAAACTGCTGTTTTTCACCTCATAATAAGTCAAATTGATCTTTAATTATCCTTCTGGATTATGTGTTGAAAACAGCTGCGCTTTCACTAATTTGAGTTTCATCTAAGGAGGTTCTAAATGTATCATATAAGATATGGAATGAAAGAAAACTTGGCTTGTCTTTCATAAAGATTTGAGATGTGACACTTTTGTGAAAAGTATTGTCTTTGAAAAAATCACACATAAATCTAGTAAATGTATTTTCATGGGATATCTTAAAGATATTAATTTTACACCCTTTAGAGTACAAATCGTTTGTTACTTTAAGTAGCACTTTCTAGATAAATTGTTTATCTCTAAAGAACTAGTGGGAGTAAAATGTATCTCGAAGAGTTCGAGACCCAGAAAATGACATAGAACCTAAGATGGAAGTTGAACAAAGTTTCACAAGGAGTTGTGGAAATTCGATCAAGTATTCACAAGATATTTGCATATATGATAGTATACTATCTATAACAAGAAATAATGATTTCTCGTAATAGAAAGTAATAAGGAAGATATCATTGAGAATGATTGACCTATCACCTATCAAGATGTAAACTCCGCTCCATATTTAAATCAATGACTTGGAGTTGTGAATACCCCTTTCCGAATGCGGGCGACGCACGGGAAGTATTTTCATTATTTATCTTATTTTTATCTTTTCTATGGGATTAGGATATTCAAGTTGGCATTTAACTTATTAAAAGTCGCCACGTTGTTTTATTTGTAGTTAAAACATTGAGAAAAACTAACAGAGAGGGTTCGGGGGTCAAGTTACGATAAGAGAAGAATATCAAGTGATCACTCCTATCGCTGATAGATCGGACTTTCTATCATGATAAATGTGTTAGTGTGTGTTAGTGATTTTGACCGGATCCGAAGATTGCCTACGTTCCTCTCGTATGAGAAGCTCAGGTCGACGTAGTTCGCACATAATCGGAGTAGAGAGAAGAAGTGGGATCATGCATAATGAAGGGGGAGGAGAAAGAAACATACAAGATGATCACATCCTAGAATAATGATTATTCATCTTAGGAAAGTATTAGTACCCAACCTGAAAATGAGTTATTAGGCATTCTAGAACTCACATGGACCTCCCAGGTATTTACGAGCTGCGCAGGACTTATCCAGAACTTCCCGAAAAGCCCAGATAAGAAGATATTCTCGACTGATCGGATGAGGGATCGAAGATAGACGTTATCTAGGAGTTCTCAGATTCCAGATTGATCAGAACCTCGAGAATCGAGACAATCCAATAGGACCGACCGGGCGGCCACTTCCTCCAGGTCAAGTTTTCCTATAAATAGGTGACCTCAGTTCATAATTTCGACACACAACTCTCTCCTCCGAGTTCCACAGCCCAAAACCGACGGCATAACTCTCTCTCCAAGCCTTTCTAGCAATCCCAAAGTTCCGGAGAATCCACGACCGAGATTCAACTTTGTTCTTGTCAAGATTGGTGAGGAATCTATATGTTTTCTTAGTTTAGATCTGATTTATGCTAGTTTCATATTGTTTATTCATCAATATTCATATGATTCATAACGTGTTCTTCATGTTCTTACTAGAATTCATATTATGCTCCATGACTAGGGTAGCGATCTTCATGGTTATGTGTTCATTCATATATATTCATGATCTTTTTATTATTATGCTAGATCTAGCGCCTATCTCGTGCGTAACATGCTAGATCTAATGTTTTAATCCCTATTTATATGCATAGCCGATGATGATCCACGAGATCTAGGAACTACTTCTAAACCCTAAACTTTAGGTAATTATATTGGAACAATCTTAACCCTGAATGCCTAACTCATTTCTGGAAAGAGATTGAGGAAGAAGATGAAGGCGGAAGCGAGAATACCTGTTGAATCCATATTGATGTTGTAGAGAGAAATAAGATGAAGAAGAAGAATTAAAGGGACGGAGTTCTTCTAAATGATGAGTGCCTTATTCTCTCTAATGTCTCTAGCAATATGAAGATTATTTAGGAGAGAAAATAATGAATGGAGTGATTTCTCGGGTTGATGGAGAACCCTTTATATATGAAACCAAAATGTCGCGCCCCAGACCCGTGGTCCTACTTGGCCCCACGCTCGGGACACGAGTGGAAGACGTTATAAACCAAAATGTACTTTTATAAATTTAACAAAATCATACTTGAAGTTCAAAGACTTCATTTAACTTTAAACAAACTTTACAACCAACTTTCACAACGAAAGTACTTAGCCCGAAGGCTTACAAACTTTTATACAAATGTACATACACCAACATTATCCAAAATAGGTGTGACAATAGGAAGTACGGATACTCTAACCAAAAGGTTTTACATTTACATAATGTAACCTTAACAAAACAAGTCCCAATTCTTACCACTCCAACGTCCTCCCGTGCCAAAGTGTCCTATCCCCTGGACTCGCCTTTATCTAAAACAGTAAACAAATAAAGGGTGAGAATGAATCTCAGTAAGCTACTAAAATGCCACTACGTTTCATGCTAAAATGATAATCATATAGAATAGTATCATAGCAATCACATAGCACATAGAATGAGAGGTAAAACCAACTCATATACCACAAATACCACAAATGCCACACTCAGGTGGATACCAAGCCAAGGTTTACCCAATAACATAACTGTTTGAGAATATCATCTGAGAAAACCATCTGAGCAGCATAAATAGCTGAAGCCGGGATCCCGAAACCAAACCATAAGAACCAAAGTAACAATGGGGAAATATGACACAAAGTCATAACCCAAATGCTCACCTAAGGGAGCGATTCATCCCATCCAATGCCAATCTGGACTGGGGAAACAGAAAAGGCAACAGTGGAAAACCTTATAGCGAACTTGGCTTGTGTGCCACTATAATTCTCCCACCGCCTGACACAAGGTACCAATGGAAAACCTTATAGTGAACATAACTTGTACCACTATAATTCTCCCACCGCTTGACACACAAGGTACCAATGGAAAACCTTATAGTGAACATAAATTGTACCACTATAATTCTCCCATTGCCTGACTCCACAACAAGACCAGCTGGACTTTCCACAAAAAGAGCACAGTAATGAATACTTGCTAAACAACAACCGGGCAATGATTCTAAAATAAGGAACCAAGCCAAACACATCAAAAGATGTACATAAAGGATCACTCACAAAGAGTCTACAACAACATGATTCAAGGTCACAATACATTCTTGCACACACTTGAACACCCTTCTCATTAACCATTATAATATCCCAGGACACTCATATATTGGTCCTAGACAATATCCCAAGGATTAAACCAAAGTTAATCTTCTATACCTTACCTCAACCAAACTATAAGATTCAGGGGAAAGTGTGCGGTCGCCCAAAACAGGGTGTGCGGTCGCACACATTCTGTTTTCCCAAGAACAAAATCTTCCAGATAGTTGTGCGGCCGCACGCCCCTTTTGGGCGGCCGCACAACACACTCGACAGGCCAAAACCAAAATGATTTATACTCCTTCCGTTTCGCCGTCCCAAAAGTACAACACTTAACGTTTATAACTTTACTAAGACTACAAAATCAGTCTCAAAACAACTTTAATACTACTTTGAACCCAACCAAACCAACATACTAAATACTCCCTTTGTTCCAAAATTACAAGTATAACAAATATTACCCAAATCACAATATAACAATTACAAGTATCAGGTATAACATATATAACCATTTTAACATGTAAAGGGGAACTAGTAACTTACCTATTTCCGGAAAAAAGTATCACTGAAATAAGTTTTGTTCGGCTAGAAATGACCTACTCGACGCCCTGATTATTTTTATATAATTAGTTTTTAAAACGGATAAGTAAATAAAAAGAATTAAATCGAAATAGGTTGAACTTACCTTTTCTTTCTTAACCCTAAGGAAACGTAGAAAGTTGCAGAACATGAAATACAGAGAAAGAAGAGAAAGAAGCAACTTGTTTATAAGAGATTTTTACCCAAAATTACATTTTGGTCACTCAAGTTTCGTTTTTAACACTTTAACCCCTAAACTTATATTTTCACAAAGGACCCTAAAGTTTCAACTTAATCATTTAACTCCTTTAATCATTATTATTACTAACTAAGTAAATAACACAAATAATCAAGTAAGATGTGCAAATCATAAAATATGATGCAACACATAAAATGCACACATAATGTCAAATTAAAATCCCCAAAAATATAAAATAAATAGGGACGGGTTTTGGGGTCGCTACACAAAAGTCACTTCATTTAGGGACTACACCCTTTCAACCTTTAGTGATGTTAAATTACCACTTTGCCCATCAAAAATATGTAATATTACATCCAGGAATTCTACACATTTATTTACTATAATTTACTACACTTTATATTAACATTATAATTATGATTTCATAAATGGAATATTAATAACTTGTTGTGCAAGCCATGATCTAACAAATTATTCCCATGATCAGTAACTTTCCAAGGATGAATATGATGACTACACATTAATAATAATAATAATAATAATAATAATAATAATAATAATAATAATAATAATAATAATAATAATAATAATAATAATAATAATAGGTGTTCTTAATTTCTTCAATTCCATCAATGGAATAAAATTGATGGAATTGAGCATTCCTCCCATTTTAGGATGGAATGGCAAATTCCTTCATGGAATGGAATTAGACATTCCATTGGAATGAAAAATTAGAAAAGAAAGAACGAAACATGGCAATGGAATTAGTCAAACGGAATTGAGCATTCCATTCCCTCACTTTACCACGAACCAAACGCCCCCTGACTTGTCTCCAATAGAGAAGCTTGTCTTAATAATTTCATTCCATTATCTTTACAACCTTACTTATTGTCTGTTTTTAGCAGGTGGCGAAAATTGTGGTGGAGACAGGACAATCTACTGTTGTTTAAGCATCTTCTTAAAGCACAACCTGTTCCTTTATGTTTCCTTGCAAAAGATTATTGGTCTAATCTTCTTTGTATGGTTCTTTGTTCAATCTTTATTTTAGTAAAACAGTTACTAATTGTTTATTTATCACTTCTGTGTCAAATTTCATCCTCTCACTCTCTCTATATATACTCCCTCCTTCCCACCACCAGTGAGACTGATTTCTTTTTCAGTCCGTCTCACCACAAGTGAGACAGCTCAAAATGAAAATGTTTTAATATATTTATGAAATTGTTAGTCAATGACTTTCGAGAACAAGTGTTACCTCACGTGCTAGGTAACACCCCAGATAACACACACGGACGGACAGAAAACACACACCCAGAAATAAAAAAGTTTTGCAGCGGAAAAGTAAATATCACAAGAGATATATTTTTCTCAAGTTATATAAATATAACTTGAGAGTGCCCTTAGGCGAAAACTTTATATTCAATAAGTATACCAGATACAAAGTCAAAAGGTTTCCTATAACTAATATGATATACTTTCTATGGAACCAAACTAAGAACAAAGCACAAGATTCTATCCTAACCAAAACTCACTCAAACCCGAAGTATTTGAGTGATAAAAAAGTGTATGGGAGGGAGAATCTAAGAGAGCTAAGAGTACTTTGATCTTTGTGCTATGGATGTGTGTGATATTTTTGGCTTGTCTTCAATCTTCTCATCCAAGAACTATATATAGCCAACAAAGACTTGGAGGCTACTCAATGACACATCCCAAGGCTGTTTGTGATGAGTGGGGAGGGTGGAGATCATGTGCCGAGCTAACTCTCCACAAATCAAGCAAGACTTGGTCCACTTTCCACTTTTATCTCAACCGAATCCTTCATGGCCAAGTCTAGGCTTCTTCTTGTTGTACTCCAAGCTTCCAACGCCTTGTACACAACCAATTAATCAGCAACAAATACTTGGACTTGGTCTTCTCACATTTTCCATATTTAACACATGTTAAATATGTTTGTAACTCCTCAAATAACTCGGCATTTATGAATAACTCTTTGTTAATTTCTTCTCCACATTTTTAGCTCCTTAAATCAACTTTATTATAATCTGAAATATGGACCAACATCTAGACAATAATATTAGGACATTAGTATAAAATTATATTAGAAAGAAATGTCAAATTACAAAGTATTTTCATCACAGCACTTAGACTGTCAGTGGCAACATTTGAGGTAACACCTCCGTCTGCAGTAACAATCTCCCCCTTAATTTGAGATTTCTTTCCAATCTCCTATGTGTTGGTACCTGCAAAAACAAGTTAGCCATATAACCACCAAAGTTCTAAAAACATAAACCCAAATACGAATTTGTTTAAGAACATACAAACCACCACAAAATAAAAAAAAATTGTTTTTGAAGCCAATTGTTTTGGAACCAAGAACCAAATGCCACGAAAAGCATTGCCTATAATAATGGCAACATCAACCTTCAAGCAATTCACTCTTTTTCTTCTTCATCATCCTCATCATCCTGTTCACCATCGCCAGCATTTGTTCCAGCTTCTGTGGTAGCACCCCTGGTAGCATCTGTAGCAGCACTTGTACCAGCACCATCTCCCCCTGATTGGGAAGAAATCAAGTTAATGAAGCTGATGGTGTCGTCTTTAATCTTGGTCCAATCGTAGAGAACCTTCACCATACTCGCCACTTGTTATTCAAGAAATGTTATCACAGTGGTCTTTGGGATTGTAGGTAAAGAGTTTCCCAAGAGATGAAAGATGCTAGCTATCACATTTTCAGCATCGGTACCTGCAAACATGCTTGGAGAACTGGGAGTGAAACTAGGACTGCTTGAAGTAACACCTCTCTTAACACCCTTGACTGGAACGGACTTGCTTGACCCAATGTCTTTTGATTTATCCCAAGGCAAGTCTCCAGTAAATCTTACACCTCCTTGCCCTTGTTTGGTCAAACGACTAGCTACTTTATAGTAGTCAAGCTCATGAGTGCAACTGTTTGAATCCATAATGGGAAATTTTTGGGCCATCATCACTTGGAAAATTAATGAAGGATAAGGTAAAATAGTCAACTTTTTCTTTTTACCCCACGAAGTCAAGTGTTTGAAAATTAATCTCCCAATATTTACCCTCCGGTTCATTCCCAATTTATGTAACACCCTAGCTTGTTCTAAGGTAACATGTTACTCATTGGAAGTGAGAAGCCAATTAAAAATGCACAACTTGTGCAGAACCGAAAAAAGTGAGGTGAGGTGGGAAGCAAGGAAGTGTTCATGTTTCTTGGTGGGCCAAGTACTAACAACATTATTCGAAAGAACTTTAGAAATATCATCCCTATCCGCAAGAGTCCCATCATCATCACAATTAGGCATTCCCAACACTTTGTTGATCAAAGAGGGATTAAGCTTAAAGATTTTACTCCTAAGAAAGACTTTGCCATTGGGATTGTTCATTGTCAAGGTTGGGATGAAGGTTGGCATAGAAATTCCTAACAACATTTTCCACATAATTTGCGGGATAAAGATTAGCATTTAGAAATTTTCTATCCTCCAAAAATTGAAACACTCCATGCTTCTTCAAGTTTGCTTCATCAATAAACTTTTCACGATGCATTTTCACACTACAAAGATCCAACCATTTCTCCATATTAGCTCTTTTGAAAAACTCCAAATTAAGAAATGGTTTTGGAAAAGCCTCATCATCATCATTGAGACTACTCTCCATAAAATCATCGGAGGATTCAAACAATTCAGAAGAGGAGACAGGAGCTTTAGGTGGTTTAGAAGATCGGGATGTTACCTTGGATGTTGTCTGATATCCGGCAGCACCCGAGGGAACACTCTGTTTTCCCTTGGCTTTGATTGCTCGTTTTTGTGCTGCAGCAAGGGTTTCCTCTTCATTTTCCACCTAGGTATCCAAACTTTCTACTGATTGTGCTTGCTCAGCCGGAGGTACAGTATAATTTTGGTCTGAATTATGATCGGACGAGAGACCGAGTGACTCTTCTTCTTCAACAGAGACCTCCACTGGATCTTCGGAGGTGTTGGACGGGATTTTTTATCTGGCTATAGTACTGAGACGGCTCGAGGTATGCTTCCTAGTCGTGGGAGAAGCACCTATCTTAGTAGCAGTAGAAGGGGCTTTTCGTTTTATCCTTTTTGTGGCGGGAACAGGCGGTAGAGAAGCAGTCCGCAAAGGCTGTGGATGCGCCGAAGTAGCCATTTGAGACGGCTCATCAATGGACATTGCCATTTGGGTATAAATTTGTGAAGCCAAAGGCGAGATGTCCATGGGCGACATAACATTTGAGGCAGCACCTGGAGACTCTTCTTGAGGTGCGGGTTGGTTAGGGTTTTAAGTAGGGTTCACCATTGTTGATTTTAGGGAAGAATTTTTGAGAATTTTTGGAGAAGGGTTTTGAGGGTTTGTGAGATTGTTGAGAGAGAGGAAGGCGTTGAGAAGAGGGAGTATATACGGTGTGTGAGTTGAGAGATAAAGAGAGAGTAAATAGGAAGAGATAATTAGGAAGGTTAGGAATGTGAATAGGGATAGAATTTAATTTAAATTTAACTATTATCATCTAAATTAACTAAGACCCCTATTTTTACTCACATTTAAAACTAACCTAATTAACCTTACCCTATTTATACGCACACAACTTACCAGACTCCCTACACACGTTTTTTTTTTTTTTTTAAAGTAAAAACGAAACAACAACAAAGAAAAAAAATAAACAATGATACAGTAAAATAGAGGAGTAACAAACTTTACGAAAAAATTGAAGATAAATCCCTAAATTTTAGGAAAATTGTTACAACCATATTTTACCACAATTAAAAGATTTTTTTAAAACTTTTTCAAAATTGTAAACTCTTTTCCTTAACAATAAAAAGACTTTCAAACTTTGAAAACTTAACAAACAAATCTGAGAATAAAGTAAGAATAATAAAAAAAACTAATGTAGCACACACTAATGTGTTGATGGCAATGATGGTAACATTTATGATAACATATACGATAAACATCCCTTGATAAATTTATTTTGAGGCAACTAAGACAAGATGGACCTCATTTAGAACACATGAGGCGAGAATATGCTTCTTTAATAAGCAATTGAGGTAGAACAAGCTTGCCAAATTTAAAAACTTTAGGCAAAACAAATCTAATAATTTAGATATAAAAAGCTTGTTCTTCATCTTTAAACACTTTTTAAAAAAAACATAATTTACACTTCTTTATCTACAAGGAAGCATCGTAGTAATGAGCTCCGTGCCCCGAGTCCTTATAAAGTGTAAACATGTTTTAGTGATTTGTACCGTTCAAGTAGGATACACTGTAGTAGTGAACTCCATGTTCCTAATACTTAGTACAAAATCACTAGATAACATATCCATTTGGCAAGAGTGCATCGTCGCAACGAACGCCGTGCCTCGAGCTACTAAGGAAATATTATAAGTGCTTTTTAACCTTTTTGCCTCTGATTTTATCAAAAATTAGTGACTTTGTCACTTTTGAGTTTTAACGGGAATGTCATCAATAATGTTACCTTGCGTGTTATCCTACCATAACAAAAAGGTCAGTATGTGCCACTGTTGACGGATAGAAAAGTCTACCCATCAACAGATTTAAGACTGAAAGATAATTTTTTTTTAAATAATAATAAAAAATAAACAAGTGTTATCTCAGGTGCTGTTAGCACTCGAGGTAACACTACAAAACAGAGGATTTTTTTAGAGAATGCAAAGACCAAGAGAGTTTTTCAAAAAGGAAAATCTCTCATGGTCTAAGGCTTTTGTAAAAATATCAGTCAATTGATACTTGGTATCAACATGCTCTATAATAATTAAACCTTTTTCAACCATATCTCGTAAAAAAAAATGATGACGAATATCTATGTGTTTGGTGCGGGAGTGTTGGACAGGGTTCTTGGAAATATTAATAGCACTCAAACTATCACAGTACATGGTCATAGTTTTACTCTCAAGCCCATAATCATCTAACATATGTTTTAGCCATATTAATTAAGTACAACAACTGCTGCAATATATTCAGATTCTGCAGTAGAGAGAGACACACAATTTTGTTTACGACTATACCATGACACTAGATTATTACGTAAGTAAAAACACCCCCCCACTAGTACTTTTTCGGTCATCTATATCCCCTGCCCAATCCAAATCACTAAGGCCTACCAAATTAGTATTAGTATCTTTACTATACCAAATTCCTAACTCACTTGTCCCAGACACATATTTTATTATCTTTTTAACGGAATTAAGATGGGAGACTTTTGGGTCGGATTGGTATCGATCACACACGCATACACTGAACATTATATCGGGACGACTAGAAGTGAGGTAAAGGAGGCTACCTATCATGGAACGGTATTGAGTAGGATCAACCGCTTCTCCCCCTTGATCCTTGCCAAGTTTGAGTGTAGTACCCATAGGAATCGTAGAGCTCTTTGACCCCTCCAAACCGAACTTTTTCACCAAGTTTCTTGCATACTTGCTTTGTGAGAAAAATATTCCATCATTTACTTGTTTTACCTGCAAGCCTAGGAAGAAATTTAGTTTACCCATCATGCTCATTTCAAATGTTGATGTCATAGCCTCTGCAAAATCATTTAAACAAGTTTTTGAAGTAGAGCCATAGACTATGTCATCAACATAGATTTGAACCACGACGAGTTCCTTTCCATGTTTTAAAATAAATAAGGTCCTATCCGCCTCTCCTCGAGTAAATCCATATTCAAGAAGGAAACTAGTTAAGCGACCATACCATGCACATGGTGCTTGTTTTAGGCCATATAAGGATTTATCAAGTCTATATACATGGTTTGGTTGAGATGGATCTTCAAAGCCTTTTGGTTGTTCAAAAAAAACCTCTTCATGTAAGTATCCATTTAAAAATACTGCTTTGACATCCATTTGATACAAAGTGATTTTAAGATAGCAGCTATGTCTAAGAGAAGTCTTATCGACTCAATTCTAGCTACGGGTGCAAAGATTTCGTCAAAGTCGACACCTTCCACATGTGTATAGCCTTGGGCCACAAGACGAGCTTTGTTCCAATAACATTTGTATTAGTGGGACGTGGTACTAAAAACCAAACATTATTTCGAGTAAATTGATCAAGCTCTTCTTGCATAGCTTGAATCCAAAAATTGTCTTTTAAAGCTTCAATCACATTTTTAGGTTCTATAGACGACACAAAACAAGAATGTCTTACCTTGGTGTATGTAGTTGACATGCACACATACTTTACCATTTCGCGATAATTCACGGGTTCTTTGTTTCTTGTTCGGATTCCTTCATTTAATTCCCCAATTACCTGAGTTGTAGGATGATTCCTACGGATTCTGGGTGGAGGATCCCTTCGTGTGTCATCATGGACCTCTGCATCAACTTTGGATGGTTCACTGGACTCAGGTGTTGCCTGAGGTGATGTCTCATCTGTGATAATATTCTGCTCAGCATCTATGTTAGCATCTGTAACGTCACTTCCATTTTGTGTGACATCTTCTAACAGCACAAGAGGAGACTCTTGAGCACCTTCACCTGAAATGCTAGAGAGATCATCAAAAACAATGTTAACAGATTCTTGGATGGTTTTTAGTCTAAGATTGTAGACCCTATATGCATGACTATTTGTTGCATATCCAAGAAATATTGCCCTATCACTTTTAGAGTCAAGCTTTGATAAGTAATCCCGGTCGTTCATAATGTAACACACGCACCCAAAGATATGAAAATAATGAACTTTTGGCTTCTTGCCATTCAAAATCTCATAAGGTGTCATAGTAGTTCCGGGTCTTAGAAAAACTCTATTGATTGTGTGGCAAGATGTGTTAAGTGCCTCAGCACAAAACCTTTTAGAAATCCTTTTTGAAAATAACATCACACGAGTCATTTCAAGTAAAGTACGATTTTTCCTTTCGGCCACCCCATTTTGTTGTGGCGTTTTAGGAGCCGAAAACTCGTGATGTATTCCTTTTCTTTCACAAAAAGTAGAGAATAAAACATTGTCAAATTCTCTTCCATGATCAGATTTGATTCTAAAAATAGAGGCACAAAACATGTATTTGATTTTGGAGTATAAAAGTTTAAAATTTTCAAAAGTTTCTGATTTTTCTTTCAAAAAATAAACCCAAGTAAATCTCAAAAAATAATCAACTATAACAAAAGAATATTTCTTTCCTCCAAAACTCTCTACCTCAACTGGACCCATTAAATCCATATGCATAAGTTGGAAACAATGGTTGTTCCAAAGTGTTGCTCGGGATGCTGGGCAACACTATGGGCAGCACGAGTTTGTTTACCCTTTAGACAATATTCACATACAATGGAATTTTTAAGATCCAAGTTAGGAATACCCTTAACAGCATCTAACTTAACAATCTTATCAATGTTCCTGAAATGAACATGTCCCAATTTTTGATGCCATAAGTTTGTGACATCAATCTTTGCGGTGTTGCACACAACATTATCTTCCACACGATAACAATTATCACTTGATCTAGTTCCTGTCATAACACAATTGTTAGTACCATCAAAAACTTCACAAGTGTCCTTGTTAAATTTTACCTCTAAATTGTCATCACAAAGTTGGCTAATACTAATTAAATTAGCTACTAGACCTTCTACATGTAAGACATTTTTTAAGGCAGGAAAACCAGTCACATTTAGTGTCCCTTTTCCTATTATATTACTTTTGCTTCCACCACCATAAGTTACACTACCACCTTGAATGGATTCATAGTCTTTTAAAAACATTTTTGTTCCCGTCATGTGGCGTGAACACCCACTATCAAAATACCATGATCCTTCAACATTTGTTTTTAAGGCAGTGTAAACAACATCACATCTCAGATTAGCTTTAGGTTTCCATGACTTCTTTTTTGGGTTTTTGACCTTCTGACAGGAAGTGTTATCTGGAGTGTTAGGTAACACTTCAGGTAGCACCGAGGGAATGGACTCTTTCTTTGAAAGTTTGTCACATTTGTTTTTAAAATGTACAATAGTGTGACAATATTGACACACTTTCCCTTTGTCAGATACGTCATTTGAACAAGATTTTTGATCAAAATCATGACCTTTCACAAAACATATATTATGTTCATCACAAGATAAAGAAGAAACAATTCTATCTAATGATTCTTGGAAACCAATACTTGCTTTGAGAGGCTTACTCAAGTTAAGGATCTCATCTAATTTTGACGACCCAGTGTTGAGTTTCTTCAAGGTGGTCTCGGCTAAAGTCAACTTGGCCTTAACTTTCTCTAGCTCGGCATCTTTCTTGGATGCTTGAACTTCCAAACGAGTTAAGTAGGCCTTGAGTCCATCGTTCATCTTGGTTAAAGTTTTAACCATTTTGTTCTCTTTCTTCCATTCTTTGAGCAAGTCCTTACAGAGGTCCTTTAAACCAGAAATGAGTTAATCTTTGCTCAGCTCATCCTCTTGTGAACTTCCTGCATCAATGTTAGTGGAAACCATGAAACAAACATCTTTAGTTAAACTGAAATTGTTATACCTGACTGGTGTGGTTTCAGATGTTATCTCGGTGTGCATAACATCTGTGGTAACATGTTCAGTCTCCGAGTCACTTAGTGTGACAAACATGTTTGTTTGATCAGGTTCTACCTCCTGGACTGGTCCCTCATCTTCATTGTCACTTAGGGAGACCCATAGGTTCTTTCCCTTTTTCCTTAGTGTATTGGCACACTCGTTTGCATAGTGACCCCATCCCGAACAAGCATGACATTGAATTGAATCAATGTATTTGGGATCAGATCTTGATTGATCTGAAGATGCCCTACGCATTGGAGCTGACTTTTGAGTAGATGGGAACGTCCTTCTTGGCATCGAATCATACACCTTGGTTTGTTGCTCCTTTGCTTTTACCTGCATCTTTTCATTATTAAACTTTTTAACCATAGCATTATATTTTCTAGCAAGTAAAGCAACACTGGCATTTTCATCCAATTCTTCAAAAACTTCATCTTCATCTTTTGAAAAATCTGAGGATTGCACTTTCAAAGCAATATTTTTCCCTTTAGATGCTTCACTTAATTCAAGAAGATTTGACTCAAAATTTTTCAAAATACTCATTAAAGAATTGATGTCCATAGTAGAAAGATTGTGAGCTTCTTCAATAGATGAAACTTTCATATTGAACCTCTCAGGAAGAGTTCGAATAGCTTTTGAAACAAGTTGTTTGTTTGTAAAATGTTCACCCAAAAGTTGACACTCATTTGCAATATCAAACAATTTTTCAAAATATGATGAAATAGTTTCATTTTCACTCATCCTCAACCTTTCAAATTTACCAGTGAGAGTTCTAAGCTTATTATCACGCACACTACTATCACCTTCACAAAACCTTTGTAAAGTGTCCCATGCCTCCTGAGCAGTGGAACTGTTTTGAATAAGTTTGAAAATATGCATATCAACCCACTCAAAAATAGCATTAAGTGCTTTTTAATTGTAATTAGCTAGATTAATCTTTTCATTAGTTCACTCAGATTCAGGTTTGACTTGAACGTCACCATCTTCATCTGGGGGTGACATAGGAAGAGAGTAACCATTTGTTATAGATCGCCAAGCCCGAAGATCAATTGATTTGATATGCGAGCGTAGGCGGATCTTTTAATAAGCATAATTCGAGCCATCTAAAACAAGAAGACGTTTCTGATTGGGATTAGTAGGATCGAAAGCCATGACAAAGGACCGAACCACTTAGTAACGTCAAGTGACCGAGCTCTGGTGCCAATTGAAATTGTTAGTCAATGACTTTCGAGAACTAGTGTTACCTCACGTGCTAGGTAACACCCCAGATAACACACACGGACGGACAGAAAACACACACCCAGAAATAAAAGAGTTTTGCAGCGGAAAAGTAAATAGCACAAGAGATATATTTTTCTCAAGTTATATAAATACAACTTGAGAGTGCCCTTAGACGAAAACTTTATATTCAATAAGTATACCAAATACAAAGTCAAAAGGTTCCCTATAACTAATATGATATACTTTCTATGGAACCAAACTAAGAACAAAGCACAAGATTCTATCCTAACCAAAACTCACTCAAACCCGAAGTATTTGAGTGATAAAAGAGTGTATGGGAGGGAGAATCTAAGAGAGCCAAGAGTACTTTGATCTTTGTGCTATGGATGTGTATGATATTTTTGGCTTGTCTTCAATCTTCTCATCCAAGCACTATATTTAGCCAACAAAGACTTGGAAGCTACTCAATGACACAGCCCAAGGCTGTTTGTGACGAGTGGGGAGGGCGGAGATCATGTGTCGAGCTAACTCTCCACAAATCAAGCAAGACTTGGTCCACTTTCCACTTTTATCTCAACCGAATCCTTCATGGTCAAGTCTAGGCTTCTTCTTGTTGTACTCCAAGCTTCCAACGCCTTGTACACAACCAATTAATCAGCAACAAATACTTGGACTTGGTCTTCTCACATTTTCCATATTTAACACATGTTAAATATGTTTGTAACTCCTCAAATAACTCGGCATTTAGGAATAACTCTTTGTTAATTTCTTCTCCACGTTTTTAGCTCCTTAAATCAACTTTATTATAACCTGAAATATGGACCAACATCTAGACAATAATATTAGGACATTAGTATAAAATTATATTAGAAAGAAATGTCAAATTACAAAGTATTTTCGTCACAGCACTTAGACTGTCAGTGGCAACATCTGAGGTAACACCTCCGTCTGCACTAACAATTTATATTCATCCAACCCCACCATTTAATCCCACTCATTCTCTCTCTTCATTTTCCACCACTCAATTTATTCAACCAATACTACTTTTACCCCACTCATTATCTCTCTTCATTTTCTACCACACATATACTACATTTTTCTTAATTATTGTGCCCCATAAGTTGGTCTCACTTGTGATGGGACAGAAGGAGTATATATGTATGTATGCTTATATATATGAGTGTGTTTGTGTTAGTTCAATGGTGGAGCCAATTTTTTGTTTTAAAGGAGAGCAAAATCATTTTCATTTCTCAATATTGGGCAGAATAAAATGTTGAGATATTGCCGAGATCCTCCAAGATCTCGGTCATATCTCCTTTCCGATTTGTGTATATTTGTTACTTATTTGATAAAGTGTAAATTAGGTAGGATATTCTTGACCTAGCATAATTGTAGGGATTAGACTTTTTCTCCAAGAAAACAATGTATATATGACAAAAACTTGTATGAGACGGTTTCACACGTGAGACGGGTATCATTGAGAGAGTAAATGGTTTGCCCCCTATGGGTGGGGTGGGGCAAGCCCATTTCCTCTCCCATCGAAACCCGTCTCATGTGTGAGACCGTCTCACACAAGACTTTCTCTGTATATATTATGTTGTACTCTCAGTTTATGAGATCAAGGAAATATAATTATTTTCTCCTCCTAATTTCCGATTTCATTTGTCGGTGGAGTTCTAGTTAAAATGGTAACTTTATATAGATGGCTTTGTGTTGTATGGGAATACACGGGAGACAATCCTAATTGCAGAAGACTTACTCATTAGTGAGTGTAGGTAATATATTCATACAATAAAGTAAATCATTGGTTGGATGGGGTAAAGTAATTCTATTGATAACTGAAATTATTACTCCTTCTGTCCCAAAATGATCTTCATACTTTTTTCGCTGTCGTTGCGAATAAACTTTGAGCAATAATTTTAAGTTGATTTAGTTGTCCTAATGGAAATCTAAAATGTGTTATTGATACATCGTCGAGTAAACTGCTTTTCTGCCCCTCGTACTATGACTCCAACATCAATTTGACACCCGTACTGTTGAAACAACAAATGTATGATGCGTACTATAGTTTTATTAGCAAAATTAACCAATTTACTATTTAATCGTTAATTATTTCTAACACGTGTTATGTTTTCTAAAGGACGTTAATTTATTTTAACAAATGTTTATAATTTAACCAAAGTTTGAATTAAACTTTACAAATGTTTGGTTGGAACCAGATATTTATTATTTAGAGTGTAAGGGGGCACAATGATAATTATTAAACTTATAGCTCTAATATCACGATCTCTCCCACCCAGCCCCATTTTAGTCACTCCCTACGCTTCCCTCTGCTTACCCTCAGCCTCCACAGTCGGCGGCCACCCTCCCTCACCACCCCCATCTTTCCAGGCCGCCACTCCCCTTTTTGAATACCGTCGTAGCCCGCTCATATGCCGCCGCCGCAGCTTCCCCACACCGCCCCTTCTGTTCTTTCTCTGTCAACATCCGACCAATAATCTCCTTCTCCGGTAAAAATCCTTTAATGACAACAAATTTTGAAACTTTTCTCGCTCTGATGCCTTCTCCAAACACTAAATTAAATTAATCGAGGCCCCCAATGCAGCAATTCGAACATCCGGATTCACACCCGTCGCCAAACGCCTGGAAAACACCGAATGCTAAGTATCCGGATACGAAACTAGGGTTTCCCCGATATGCAGCCAATTGAGCGAAAATCAGTAGGGCGCTCTCCTTATGCTTAGTGTTTTTCGAATTAACGCAATTTAATGAACGGCAAGAGCTCCGGCCACCCATTTTTTGGGACAACGCAGGCGGTGAGCTCTGAGACGGTATCGCAAAGCTTCTTGGTATTTACCATTTAAATTGGTTTTTCCTCTTCTATATGTTATTTGAAGTATTTTTCTGGGGTTTTCAAATTTTTTGACCTGGTATATGGCGAGGTGATGTGGTGAGGTGCTTGCTGGTGGTGGTAAAATAATGTTGGTGATGGTGGTTGTTGAGTGTTTATTATTTAACGGATAATTTGACAAACATATAAGAAGGGTGTCAAATAGGATGGGCAGTGACTAAAACGAACATAAAAAAACGAGTCAATGAATGATGTATGTAAAAAGGTCTATATGTTTCCGTTAAGTTATTAATCTTCGTTAAAATAAATTAATGCCCGTTAAAAAAATAATGTTCGTTAAAAAAATTTAACAACTGAATAGTAAATTGGTTAATTTTGCTAATAAAACTATAGTACGCATCATACATTTGTTGTTTCAGCAGTACGGGTATCAAATTGATATTGGAGCCATAGTACGAGGGGAAGAAAAGCAGTTTACTCATACATCGTCAACAATACTATCAATACCAAGTTTTAGATTTTTATTACGACAATCATATCAACCTAAAATTATTGCTCAAAGTTCCTTCACGATATGATCGAAAAAAGTATGAAGATCATTTTGGGACGGAGGGAGTATTTTCCAAGTTTGAGGTCGGAAGAAGCTGTTATTAGAAGCTCTATTAAATGTTCTTGGATAGTAGAACGTAAGGGATTCAACCACTCCATTGAAATCAGATCTTATCCCATTGATTTATCTTCTTCTACTTTTTTTTTTTTACTGAATGTCCTAACCTATATGATTAGCAGTTTTCCATTTGTTATTTTAGTAACTTACCTGTACTTGTGCTTGAAATTTTAGACGGGCAAATCCAAGCATTTCTGCTGAATTCAGGTCACTTGAGGTTGACTTAACTCCAATATTGAATCTTGTCTTAATATTTTTTTTCCATTATGTTTACAACCTTACATATTGTCTGTTTATAATAGGTGGTGAAAATTGTGACGGAGACTATGCACTATCTACCGTTGTTTGTACATGTGCTTAAAGTACAACCTATTCCTCCTTAGCGCAATCATCCCAAGTTGTAAACACTGTTTTTTTCTTTACTTCACAATTTTCTCTACAGGCGAAGTGGTACAGTGGCTTTGTTTTCTCTTTGCAAAACATTATTGCTGTAGCCTTCTTTGTAAGGGTTCTTTGTTCGAGCTTTATTTTAGTAACACAGTTAATGGTTGTTTGTTAATCACTTCTGTGTCAAATTTTATCTTCTCATATTCTTGTGTTTTGTGGTACTATTCTGAATCTAGGGATCTGAGGGAGAGGGGGTGATTTCACCGGTCTAGCTCCCCTATGGTTTAGAATTCATTGAATTAAGTTAGATTTAGACTTTCACATGTTTTGCTAGTATATTTAAGAGTTTGAGTTAAGGACTCTGGCTAAACTTTCATTGTTGGAAAAAACAGAGACTTGCATAGTCTATAATTCACATAACTTTTGAACTTTTATGTCTACTTGAAAGTAGGTGGAATTCATATTTTGGTAGTATATAATTAACATAACTTTTAAACTTTTATGTCTACTTGAAATTAGCTCAAACTCATATTTTGGTCATTGTACTTTAGGCCAATTTTTAATGTCCTCACTTACTATTTTATTTAAGGGTAAATGACAAATAAGGGCCTAATGTATGGGGTCGTACGTAGAAAGGTGTCCGATGTTCAAAAGCTCGCACATCAGGATCCAAAGATGACGTAAACTAGCAATTAAGGGGTTTTTTTTTTTTTTGACAAAAATGTTAGATTTTTCAGTTAAGTCAACATGTGAAGTGCACATTGGACTTAAATAAAATTAATATTACCATTTAAGGGGTAAAATGAATATATTTAATGTTTAAAGAACTAAAAGTAATTATTTACTAATACATATACTCCCTCCGTCCCACTTCACTTGAGACTTATTTCTATTTTGGTCCGTCCCACTTCACTTGAGACTCCCCAAAATGGTAATCTTTTTATAATTTTATATTCAATCTACCCCACCCACTCATTCCCTCTCTTCATTTTCTACCACACATTTTCTTTATTTTATTCATTTTTCTAAGTTATTGTGCCTACCTCTAAGGTCTCAAGTGAGGTGGGACGGAGGGAGTATATATGTGTGTGTGTGTGTGTGTGTGTGTGTATATATATATACAAAGATCGGAGGATCGATTTAAACATAAAGATTGAGAATAATATGAATGAAAATAAATAAAACAAATCAAAAGAAATTCAGAATGAACAGTAAAAATGAATAGTGACTTTTGAACAGTAAATTTTGAATTTTGAAAATTAGAGACGTGGTTTTGTTATACCATAATTTTGAATAGTAAATTTTGAATTTTGAAAATTAGATACGTGGTTTTGTTATACCATAATTTATCCTATCAGCAGGAAGGTTAATATTTTCCACCCTTCGTATCTTTTTAGTTTAATAATAAATTTGTAATTATAAACTTGAGGCAAAGATCATAAATAGAAGACGTACTTTGTTTATTGATGATTGCTGATTGTCGGAGAGTACAGTGGATGGTTATGAAGGAGTACAATAGAACTATAAGAGAACTATTTCTTGTTCAAGCTGAATTTTTGTGAGATTTAGGTGAAGCCACATTATTTCACTTGAATAACCAAAGACCCAACTAAAATATCTACTTCAAAGATTTGGTTACATAGTTTTTGTAGGTGTTGAAGTGAAAGTGAGTGAACCATAAGTAACTTGCTAAGCAAAGATAATGTAATGAGGATATCTGAAATATATTTTCATCAAACATACCCCTAAAAAGTGTAACCTGTAACTAACTAACATTGACTTTCTATCTATACATTCATAAAAAAAATATTGGCATATAAGATCAAATCTATATATATATATATATATATATATATATATTAAAGTTGGTGAGGAGAGTTATAGTGTTGACATGTGGAAAAATTATAGAAAAGCTTCCATATGGTGATGCCACATCAATCCTACCAACATAAATATGTGACTTTTCAAATTCTTTTTCTTAGCTAATACTATTAGTTACTATATATTGTAACTATTATAGTTAACTATTATAATAACTATTACTATTATTAGTAATAGTTAACTATTACTAATAATAGTTAACTATTATAGTAACTATTACTATTATTAGTAATAGTTAAATATTATAGTTAACTATTATATTTAACTATTATTAGTAATAGTTAACTATAATAGTTAACTATAGTAGTTACCTTATGTAGTAATTAATAGTATGAGCTAATATTAATATTAAGAAAATAATAATTAATTATTAATAGTAAACTATTATTATATTTTATATATTTTTAATTAGATTTAATTATTAAATAATTAAAAAATATTATTAATTAATAGTATTAGTTAATCATAATTTTTATCATATATATATATATATATATATATATATATATATATATATATTAATTATTGCTATTAATAATAGTATTAGTTAACCATGATTGTTATATAAATTAACTATTATTAATAGTATCAGTTAATAATTATACAATATATGCTAATATTTAGTATTAGCAGTACTCACTCCGTCTAAGAGTTAGAGTTCTACTTTCTATTTTAATATATTCCAGAAAGTCTTTCTCAAATTGACAAATTATAAGAAAAGATGAATAGTGTTTTGGACTATATTTTCTTTCTAATGCTTCTATAATTACAAAAAGACCAAACTTACTAACTTATATATTGTCCACTTGCACTATGAATTGTGTTTTGGACATCTATATTATCAGCCCACCTGCAATGTTTACCCATTTTCTATTATTTTTTAACAAGTGTGCATAAGCAAAGTATGACTCTTACTCTAAAAAAAGAGAGTATTAATTAATCATAACAGTTACTAGATATAAAAATTATTACTATTAATATTATTAGTTAATTAATTTATTATTCTACAAACACATTATATGTACACTATAGACTTTTATATTTACTAATTATAATGTGCATATATAATAAAAAATAATTTATTGGAAAATAGCTAATATTATTAAGTCAATCATGTATAGAATTAAAAGTTAATTCATAATAATAATAAATCATCTTTAATTTCAAGTTTTAATTATCATAATAAATACAAATTATATGCAACAAAAGCTAAAAAAAAATAACACAATTGTCCTAAATTTGTATGGAAATGTTTTAATTCATATACAATATACTTATATACCCAAAAATATTATGTTTCTTTATTAAATAAAAATAGCAAAAAACTGACAAATTAGTTTCCTGTGCAAAGCACGGGTTACCTACTAGTCTACATGGTTTATAAATCTAAAGAATGGGCTTTAAACACGAATCCTTAAACACTAACAACAAATTTGTCTCCACAATCGCTAATTTTCCCCGCACCACAAATTATATAGAAGTAAAATGAAAGGGAACTTGCTGCAAAATATATACTCCTCCATTCCAAAATGATACTCTCATTTCTTTTTTTCTTTTTTTTTTTTGTTCGTTCCAAAAATCACTACATTTTCACAACGCATGACTTCAAATATGTAAAAAGTCAAACGGGAGTATCATATAATATGGGAAGGAGGGACTATCATGTTGGAATAGAGATCCCTCAAAGAAACAATGAGAAGAAAATCTGGAGCAGAATTCCAGGCGGGCGCCTGGTATTGACCAGGCGGGCGCCCGGTTTGGACAGAAGGTCTGGTTCCTGGAATTGGCATGTAAGCGGGCGCCTGGTCCTCTACAAGCGGGCGCTTGGAATGCCGAGAAAGTGCAGATTTTCAGGATTTCTCTTATGTTTAGGTTTAGGTCTTATTCTTGGTTTGCTATATAAACAATGTTCCGCCCCCATACTCATTGTAACTCAGATTTAACATATTATAGTGCAAGATCCTGGCTTGGTAGTGCCCCTAGACGTAGTCAAACATATTGACGAACTGGGTAAACAATTTATGTGTCTTTTCTTGCTTTGATTTCTTGTGCTTTGTTTTGTGTGCTCTTATTGTTCTTGTGGGTTTTGCTTGGGTAGTGGAGGGCCATATCCACAACAACTGGTATCAGAGCTCTGGTTTGGAGATCAGGGTTTAATCGTAAGATTGGTTTATCAAGCGATTGGGTGTTGTCAAGCAATCAAGAATGGGCAAGGACAAACAGGCGGTTGAGAAATTCGATGGGTCTGACTACGGATTTTGGAGGATGCAGATAGAGGATCTCTTGTATAACAAAGATCTCTATAAGCCTCTAAAGGGTGTCAAACCGGAAGGAGAAAAGCAAGAAGATTGGGATCTCATGGATCGGAAAGCCCTTGGGGTGGTTAGATCTACTTTATCGAAGTGGATCGCGAAGACTACCAAGAAGGCGAAGACCACCAAAGAGCTATTGGATTATCTTACTGAGAGATTTGAAACTCCATCTGCTGCAAACAAGGTTGATTTGATACGCAAGATGGGTAGTCTCAAGATGCAAGAGGGAGGATCCTTGGCTAAACACATCGATGAGTTTATGGATGTTATAGACTCATTGACTGCGTTGGATATTACGTTTGATGATGAGGTTCATGCGTGCTTGTTGCTAGCGTCTTTACCAAGAAGTTGGAGCGGGACGGTGACAGCGATCAATGCTTCAGCGGGTAAGAACATATTGAAGTATGATAATGTTAAAGACTTCTTGTTGGGCGAGGAAAATCGTTTGAAGAAATTGGGGACATCGTCTACTTCGGGATCGGCCTTAGCTACTACTAGCAGGGGAAGGCCGGGTACTAGCAATAAAGGGAGAACTGAATCAAGGGAAAACGTAGTGGGTGGTAAGGGCAAGGCCGTGGAGATCAGAGATAAACCAAGGGTTGCGAAAGGATCGGTGCAGTGTTATCATTGCAAGGAGTTAGGACACTACAAGAAGGATTGTCCCAATCGTGGGGGCAATTCGGTGAATGTGACAGTCGAAGGTGATGATGTACTGGTTCTGAGTGTTAGTAGTGCACTAGAATCATGGGTGCTGGATTCGGGGGCATCATTCCACTCTTGCGGGCATGCAGAAGAGATGGAGAATTATACTTCCGGTGATTTCGGTAAGGTCTATCTGGCGAATGGAGAGCCTTTGGAAATCAAGGGGAAGGGGGATGTCAGAATAGGAGCATCGGACGGGAAGGTCCTACATCTACACGGGGTCAGACACATTCCGGGTTTGAAAAAGAACCTGCTTTCAGTTGGGCAGTTGGATGAAGAAGGTTACAAGGTAACTTTTGGCTGCAGGAACTGGGTTATTACCAAGGAGGATTCTGAGATCGCTCGGGGTAATAAGGAGGGGACATTGTATTTGGCGAATAACACCAAGGCAAGTATCGCGGTGGCGTCAGCCAAGGGTGATACGGATTTGTGGCACTGTCGATTGGGTCACATGAGTGAGAAGGGGATGAAAGTACTTTGCTCAAAGGGAAGACTACCGGGTTTGAAGACAGTCGACGTGGGGATCTGCGAAGATTGTGTGTTTGGCAAACAGGCGAGAAGTAATTTCTCGAGGACGGGTAGGGCTTTGAGGGAAGCAAAGTTGGATTTGGTCCACACGGATTTGTGGGGGCCGGCCCCGGTAACTTCTCTAGGTGGTGCGTCATATTACATGACCTTTATTGATGATTCAACAAGGAAAGTCTGGGTTTATTTCTTGAAACACAAAGATGAGGCATTCGAGGTGTTTAAGAAATGGAAGGCTTTGGTAGAGAATCAGACGGGACTTAAGCTTAAGTGCTTGAGGTCAGATAACGGAGGGGAGTATGAGCTCGGGGAGTTCAAGGAATATTGTGCGGTGAATGGCATTCGTATGGAGAAGACTCCAAAGGGCACACCACAACACAACGGGGTTGCAGAGAGGATGAACAGGACATTGAACGAGCGGGCTAGAAGTATGAGGTTGAAGTGTGGACTTCTGAAGACGTTTTGGGCATATGCAGTTGACAAGGCGGCTTTCTTGATCAATAGGGGACCATCGGTACCATTGGGAAATGAAATTCCAGAGGAAGCATGGAGTGGCAAGCAGGTAAATCTGTCCTTTCTTCGCATATTTGGCTGCGTTTCATATGTTCATATTGATTCTGCTGATAGAACTAAGTTAGATGCAAAATCTGTAAAATGTACGTTTATTGGGTATGGTGGGGATGACTTCGGGTATAAGTTTTGGGATGACCAAAACCATAAAATTATTCGTAGTCGAGATGTGGTATTCAATGAACAGGTATTGTAGAAGGACAGAAAGGGGGCATCTGATGATATTAGTTCGGAACCGGAGGTTGTAGAGGTGGATATTCCAGACTCGGGTGGGAGTAGGACGGTTCATGATGACCACGGTCAGGGGGTCACTGAAGATGAACCACATACTCCGGAACCGGATATTCCGCTGCGTAGATCTAGCAGATTGCGTGGATCACCTGACAGGTATGCTCCTTCAAATTACTATTTGTTGTTGACAGATAGTGGTGAACCGGAATGTTATGCGGAGGCTGTTCGTAGTGCACTTTGTGATAAGTGGAAAGCTGCGATGGATGATGAGATGGACTCATTGAAGGCCAATAAAACTTGGGAGTTGATTAAACTGCCTAAGGGGAAGAAGGCATTGCATAACAAGTGGGTTTACCGGATCAAGGAGAAAGCAAACGGCAGTAACCGTTACAAGGCAAGGTTGGTTGTAAAAGGGTTTCAGCAAAAGTACGGTATTGACTACACCGAGGTATTCACTCCTGTTGTGAAGATGACCACTATCAGAATGGTTCTGGGGCTAGTAGTGGCGGATAACTTGTTGCTGGAGCAAATGGATGTAAAGACGGCCTTTCTTCATGGGGATTTGGAGGAAGAAATTTACATGGTACAACCAGAGGGTTACTTGTCTAAGGGTAATGAGAAACTGGTTTGCAGGTTGACTAAGAACTTGTATGGCCTTAAACAAGCTCCTAGGCAGTGGTACAGGAAGTTCGATGGATTCATGCATGACATTAACTTTGTCAGATGTGAGGCGGATCATTGTTGCTACTTCAAGAACACGGACAATGGGTATATAATCTTGCTGTTATATGTGGATGACATGTTAATAGCGGGCTATAGCAGTAGATAGGTAAACAGATTGAAGGCTCAGTTGTCAGAACGGTTCGAGATGAAGGATTTGGGGGGGGCAGAAAAATCTTGGGCATGCGGATTGACCGGAATAGGGAGTCGGGTAAGTTGGTTCTTTCACAAGCAGAATACGTTGAGAAAGTCTTGGCAAGGTTTTGCATGGAAGAGGCGAAGCCAACAGGGACACCATTGGGTATGCACTTCAAGCTATCTGAGAAGGACTCACCTAAGGGCAAGGAGGAGCGTGACAAGATGGAGAGGACTCCATATGCTTCGGCAGTGGGGAGTCTAATGTATGCAATGGTGTGTACAAGGCCGAACATTGCACATGCGGTGGGAGTATTCAGCCGGTACATGGGCAATTCAGGGAAGCAACATTGGGAAGCGGTTAAATGGATCATGCGTTACTTAAAGGGTACTGCTGGTAAGGCTCTATGTTTCTCAAGCAAAGAGGTCGTGTTAGCGGGTTATGTGGATGCGGATTTGGCATCAAGTGATCTAGACAAGAGGAGAAGTACTACGGGTTATGTTTTCACATTGGGTGGTACGGCAATCTCCTGGGCTTCTAAATTGCAGAAGATCGTGGCTCAGTCGACTGCGGAAGCAGAATATGTGGCAGTGACAGAGGCAAGCAAAGAGATGGTATGGTTGCAGAACTTCTTGGGTGAACTTGGGAAGACGAGAAGTGGTAATGCTCTCTACAGTGACAGTCAGAGTGCAATACATTTGGCAAGGAATCCGGCGTTTCATTCTAGGACGAAGCACATTGAGCTGAGGTTTCACTACATCAGACATCTCTTGGAAAGGAAGATCTTAAGGCTGGAGAAGATATTGGGATCGGAGAACCCGGCTGATATGTTGACCAAGGTAGTAAACCTTGAAAAGTTGAAGCTATGTAAAGCTTCAATTGGGCTTGGAGAATAGGAGAGGAGGAAGGCACTACCATGATCGAGGTGAGCACTAGGAAGACACCAAGGATGAGTTGAAGACGGATACGGGGTTTGTATATGCGGTTGATCTCTAGGTGGGAGATTGTTGGAATAGAGATCCCTCAAAGAAACAATGAGAAGAAAATCTGGAGCAGAATTCCAGGCAGGCGCCTGGTATTGACCAGGCGGGCGCCTGGTCCTCTACAAGCGGGCGCTTGGAATGCCGAGAAAGTGCAGATTTTCAGGATTTCTCTTATGTTTAGGTTTAGGTCTTATTCTTGGTTTGCTATATAAACAATGTTCCGCCCCCATACTCATTGTAACTCAGATTTAACATATTATAGTGCAAGATCCTGGCTTGGTAGTGCCCCCAGACGTAGTCAAACATATTGACGAACTGGGTAAACAATTTCTGTGTCTTTTCTTGCTTTGATTTCTTGTGCTTTGTTTTGTGTGCTCTTATTGTTCTTGTGGGTTTGCTTGGGTAGTGGAGGGCCATATCCACAACATATCAGTTAAAAACAATAACACAATCATAAATAAAAATCTTCAAGCTGAATTCTTGTGAGATTTAGGTGAAGCCACATTATTTCAATTCAATAACCAAAGACCCAACTAAAATATCTACTTCAAAGATTTGGTTACATAGTTTTTGTATGTGCTGAAACGAAAGTGAGTGAACCATAAATAACTTCCTAAGCAAAGATAATGCAATGAGGATATCTGAAAATATATTTTAATCAAACATACCCCTAAAAAGTTTAACCTATAACTAACATTGACTTTCTATCTAAACATTCATCAAGAAAATTGGCATATAATTTTTCTTAGTTTAAATGTATAATGTCTATTTTAATGAAACATATTTGAATTTTGACTAACAATTTATGCTAACCTATTAATCTCCATATAATTTTTTTTTAAAGTTATTAAATCATCAATAAAAAATTTACCAATAATCATTTAATTTTTTATAAAGATTAATAATTTCGCAATAAAATAATAGTTAAAGTTAAAACATATCTCACACCGACCAAGATTAACAGCAATTGGCCCCCAAAAATGGGAGGCCCCATATTTTTACTTCAGCCATCAATGCGTATGGGTTTCTTTACTCGTTTCTTTCTTGAAGTCGAACATCGACATGGATGAAGGACGTTGTCTCGTTTCTCAATTCCCGTCTCCAGCCATTAATTCCTCCTCGACAATTAAAAAATAAAAAAAAACTCTTCAATTCGCAAGACGGCAAATTCGTTTGGTCATTTACTCGCTTTGTACGTCTTACTTCTCCCTAACTCAGCAACTCTGTTGTTCTCGTATCGCCATCGACGTTCCTGCTCCTTGCCTTACCCGTTGCCAAAGCTGTAAATATAAAGAATTTAACTCTCGGCTCTCTCAAATTTTCGTGCTTTATGATGTTAGGATTCAAATTAGAATTTAATTTCAATTTTGAAATCCTAATTCTATTTTTTTTAATTGAATCCAACTGACTCCTAATGATATATTTTTTATCTCAGACAGAATAAAACAGAAAGTAAGAACCTTAAACCGGAGCAGATAGAGTAACGTTTTATATTAAAATTATTTTTTCCAAACCTTTATAATAAAAGTGAATATATATAATACTGAACGTTATAAAGTTATAAAAAAAAATATTCTAAAATTTAAGTTATAAAATAATTTGTGACATTGATTGAATACTCAATTTAGGGTGAGTTTGGGATTGCTTATGATTCTCTTAAAGTGATTTGTAAAAAGTGATTATAATATAAGTGATTATTTTATCATTAATTTATTAATTATGAGTATGTTTGGATATCACATGTCCGAAATTGATTATGAAAGATAAATTCCAAAAATATCCCTTACTCTATGCATATAAAAAATGCACCATATGAATGAGAGGTTATCAATGTAAAACGTTATACCAAAACAGCTTTTAGAATCACTTTTGGCAAAAGCTGGGTCATAGTTGCTTCTGTCAAAACGCAGTTTTCTGCGTTTTGATAGCTTAAAATCAGAATCAGATTTGACATCCAAATACCACGAAAGTGATTTTTGATCTCTGAAAGTGATTATAAGCTTCAAGAACGCACTCCCAAACTCACCCTTATTAATGGGGGGGGCTATTGCCACTACACAAATTGCTTCTCCACTACACTCATTGTATTTTTGGTAAATTGGTAATTAACTCAACACAATTGCCCCTAGAAAAGACTATTTATGCTACAATATTCACTTATTCACTACACATTAACGTTGATTAAAAGTAAACCATTTTGTTTATATTTTTCCTTTTCAAAATAATTCATTTAATCATGTTAACACAATGAATGCTTTCATATGCAAGAAATTTTGAAGTAAATATGAATTTACTAATATGAAATAAAATAAATTATTTAGTTAATTGAAGAATAAATTAGTCAAAGTAGTGAATAAATTATAATTTTAAACAATGAAATTTGCTACGTAAGTATAAATTTTCGAGTTGTGGATGTATTAATAAATATTTTAAACAATGGTAAAATAGATACATATTGCATCTATGTTTATCAGTTAATCGTAAAATCTTACACTTGTAATATTTCATTATGAAAGAATTTTATATTATACTTCAATTATTTTACAAAACTAACTCATTGTCATTACATATTTATAAGACCTAGATGGCGAATTATTGACTTCATCTTTTATTTACCGAATTGTCTTGTTCTTTTTTTTTTACTTAATTAATTATATATTACTTGGTTTTTTGTAAAAAAAAAAAAAAAAAAAACTACCGCCATACTAATATAAATATTCAATATTTTAAAGTTTATCGAAATTAAAAGTATTTTTTAATATTGAGACGAAAGGTTTTCGCATTTTTTGGGATTGTTTTCTTGAAATACTATGATTGTATTTTGTAAATTAAAAGATAGTTCAATAGTTTTTTTTTCCTTCTCGGAAAAGACTTTTTTTTTTGATAAAGACTTAAATTTCTTGAAAAATTAAAGGTCACACACTCTTCAAATCATATGTACATTTTCTTCTCTTTTTTTTAAAAAAAAAAAAGGAAACAAAAAGAAAGAATAACACATTGTTTGAAAGAAAGAAAAAGAGGAGGACAACGCATCATCCCAAATACACGTTTCAGTCTCTCCGTCCGTGTACTCAATGCAACAAACTCCAAGAAAGTTCTCCCCCCCCCCCCCTTCCGCACACCCCTCTATTCTTCTTATTTTTGTTCAAACCACCGTCGGTACTCTACCAGATCTGCCGCCACCAACCAACCAACTCAGCCTCCCAAGATCTGACTCAATCCCATAAACGACGTCGTCGCCTCTGTTACCGACTTATAAACACCATCACCTTCCTTCTTCACGACCCATCACCGTCACATGGAGTTAGATTCAATTTTATTCACAATGTCGTTGCTTTTTTTTTTCCTCAATTTTTGGTGGTCAGGCTTGTTCAATATAGAGCCATGGCTGAAGCCTCAAGGGATTTTTCATCAAAATACTGACAATGGCTGCTTGATTTCAAATTTTAAATTTGCCATGCTGTATAACTGTCTGTTCATTTCTTTTCTTGGAAGTTCAATACACCTTTTTCTTAAAATTTTCATCTAAAGCATAATTTCATTTTGAGGACGGTAGCTTGGTTACAAATGCTCATAGGAAGAATCATTCCACTTGAAAGCAATTTCTTCATCTACTTTCACTTTGACAACAATCTCCTTTTCACTTTTTCATGACAAAGAATTTATCTTTATGTTAATAGTACTAATTGTAAGAAGTAAAATTTATAATCCTAAAACAATAAATATATGACATGCGTACTTTGAATTTCTCAATGTCTTTCTCTGTCTAAACACACGCACACACTCATTTTCTCTCTCTCTCTCTCTCTCTCTCTCTCCACACACTCTCCGGCTTCTCATCATCTTCTCCGGCATCTGCAACGGTAACGGCGTCGACAGCCCTTCGTCTTCAACCTTCATCTCCTCTTCTCACTTTATCTGTCTCTCCATATCCGTCTCTCTCTCTCTCTCTAGAGCCGGCCAAAGCTTCTTCGACTTTCCGATCGGCGTTCACTGGGATCCTCTCCCCCGGCGTCCTCAATTCCTTCTCTCCCACCCTCCTTTCCTAAATATCAAACCCTAGCTCGTCCCTTAACAGAACCCCAACCCTTTCCACACCTTCAGCTCCATCTGCAACTCTTCATCTCCGCCGCATCTCTCTTTCCACCTTCAAATTGCAATTGTGACATCCACCTTGAAATCCCCATTTCCAATACCCACCCAACTCTAAAATTGCGTATAAAACAACCACCCTCGTTCCTTCCGCAGCTTGCTACAATCTTGATTTCAGAAGATCTTCCCTAAGAAAACTTCAAAATTGCGTATTACCCAGATCTGAATATTTGTTGATCTGAGTATTTTTGTTTCAAATGTGTTGTTTTGTTGTTTGAGTTGCAAAGCTTTTGAAGGTTTGTTTTTCCTTTCTTGTGTTCTTAATTTTGACTTTCCACCTCTCTGTGTGACTAAATCAATTCTATGAGCAGATAGAAGGTGTTGTTTATCTATGAGCGAATCTCTAGTGATGGTAATGCTTATGGTGGCTTGATGTACATGCATGTTTGTTTGTAGTGATGCTTGTTTTAGTCTGTGCTGGTGGTTGGGAGGAGGGGGCTGGAAACAGAGGGGCGGAGGAGAAATTGTAGAGGGTGAAATTGTGGTTATGGTTATTTGCAATATCAGTGAAGAGTTGATGGGTTTGAAGGTGGTGGTGCCGAGATTTGTTGGGGTGAATCTAAGGCTTGGGTTCCTTTCCAATTCGTGAAAAGAGAGACCGCAAGAAAATCAAAGCAGGAGTATCCAAATTGGAACAGGAGAGAGAGGGACATGGTTGTAGATGGTGATGGTGGCAGCTGAGGATGTTTTGGGTGGTGGTAAGGACGTTGGTGGTGGTGGACATTTTCTTGGTTTTTATTTGGGTTTGTTTTGAGGTTGAAGGGATTACATTTTAAGACAGGGGAAACCGAGGTGTGGGAGAGTGAACAGCTGGACCCTCCTCCTTCCTTTGCTTACCCAAACTGACGCTATTTATTACACCTCTGAGAACAATTATTTTACACTTGTTAACTTTTCCCTTCCCAATCTACACATGTTATTCATGCACCAGGACAGCTGCCTTCTAATATTTTTATTTTTTTTAAAAGTCCGAAAACCTAGCATGTTCCAGTATCTTCCAACTGAAGAAGCTTTTTGAAATTTAAACTTGGTAACAATCCCAAAGAAAAGAAGGGGTTGGAAGGTAGACACGTGTAGGTAGAGCTTCAGTAGAGCACAATTACGAAAATGCCCCTAAATGGCCGAAAATTTGCGAAAACCTTCCTTTTAGATAGTAATAGATTTGCTTATATCAAGATTAATAATAAAATAAGATTGAGGGGTGTAAGTACCCGATCTAGAAAAATGAGTTATTTGACATTCCAAAAACTTCAACGTCTTCCTTCCGCATCAGTTAGTAATTTTTTATCATATATTGATCAATAATCATTTTGTTCACTAAACAAAAAAGTAAATTACTACCTCTGTCCCTAAATGAGTGTCCAAATTTTATTTTAAGGGACATGAAAATGTCAACTTTTTTTACACTTTTGTGGCAAATATTCATATATAATCTTGTAATCTTCTTTCCAAACATTTAGTTTTGCATGTATAAAGAGACCGGTGAAAAAAAATAGAAAAAAAAAACATTTAGGGACAAAGTTATGCTAAAAAAAAAAACACTCATTTTGGGATAAAGATTTTTTGAAAATGGACACTCATTTAGGGACAGAAGGAGTAAAAGGTATCATATAAAGATCAATTCACATGCAAAGTTGACTACTTGTCCAAATTAAAAATAATGGCATACTCCCTCCGTTTCATGTGAATTGAGACCAAAATTTTTGGAACACAAACCAAGGAAAAGTAAGAGAGAAATAGGGGGAGGGGGTGTTTGTGAGTGTGAAAGATTAAATAGGAGAGAGAATGAGTGAGAGGAATAGTAAGTTGATTGGTGTATGTGAGTGTAAAAGTAAAGTAGGAGAGAGAATAAGTGGGAGAAATAGTAAAAATTATTTGTCATTTTGGGCAGTCTCAATTGATGTGAAACGGACGAAAAATGAAATAAGTCTCAATAAACGGAGTGAGTATTTGAACTTATTTACTCAACTTTCCTATTTTAGAGGTGCATAAAGCCTCATTCTAAAAATGACAAAAAAAAATTCATTTTATATAGTTAATCATCATTTAGAGCTACCATTTTAAATTGCCCCAACTACAATAATATATAACCTCTATCCTAAAATATAAATGATCTTATACTTTTTTTTAGGGTTAATTGCAATTTGGTTACCTGAGTTTTACCAAATTCTGCAATCAGTTACTAAATTTGTCAAAGTTGCGATTGGGTTCCTGAATTTGCTGAACCGGAGAAATCAGGTGTAAAATCCGTTAACTTGTTAAAATTCTAACAAAGTCGTCACATGTGCCAAACACGTGACATTTTACTGAGGTCAAAAATGTTTTTTCTCACCCAAATTGCAATTAACCCTTCATTGTCTTCTATTTCCGGCGGAAAAGTCCGACCAAGAGAACCCGTTTCGTCGCCGGAGCACACAGTTACCATTTTTCCCATGGACTTCGTTAAAGCAGTTAGAACCCGCAACACAATAATCCTCATCATTTTGATTCCGATCTCGATTCCGATCCTCAAACGACGACGTGTAATCAATATCCTTGTCTTCGTCATCATCAGATACAGAACCAGACGACGAAACTTCATCATCGTCGGAAAAGTCAAAGTCATCATCGTCGCCGGCTAGTAGCTGGTTAAACAGGGGTTTAGAAGGAGAAACCCAATAATTAATCCGGCGAATTATAAACAGCTTGATTTTTCTGATTAAGCTAGTAAAAGTAGAAAAAATAGCAAGAAACAGAGTACCCCATTTCCAAAAACTGTAGAGTTGAGGGACAGGATAGACTCGAGAGATGAGAGATGGGTTTTTTAGGCATTTGATTCCGACTTCAAAATTGCCAATCATGTTGATTTCTGTAATCTCCATGACTAAATTAAGTTACAGTATCAAACAAAATCAAATAGTGATGAAATGTTCAATTTGATGAACTTGCTTACTGAACAATTTGGGAGAGAGAGAGAGAGAGAGAGATTGAAGGAGAGGTATGGTTACGGAGAAGGTGGGATTTATAATGATGGGGAGTTGTCGGATTGGAGGTGGAGGAGAATGGTAAAAATGGGAGTGTGGGGTTTGACATTTTACTGAGGTGATATAGAAGACAACGAAGGGTTAATTGCAATTTGGGTGAAAAAAGACATTTTTGACCTTAGTAAAATGTCACGTGTTTGGCACATGTGACGACTTTGTTAGAATTTTAACAAGTTAACGGATTTTACACCTGATTGTTCCGGTTCAGAAAATTCAGGAACCCAATCGCAACTTTGACAAATTTAGTAACCGATTGCAGAATTTGGTAAAATTCAGGTAACCAAATTGCAATTAACCCTTTTTTTTACCGTTATTATGATCATCCCCATCTCCACTTTTTTCCCTTAATTTAGAGCTACCATTTTATATTGCCCCCACTACAATAATATATAACCTCTACCCTAAAATATATACTCCCTCCGTCTCATTCGAATTAGGACAAATTTTCATTTTGGGTGTCCCGTTCGAATTTGGACAACCCTAAAATGGAAATGTTTTATTTAAAGGGACCCACATTCACACTCACAACAACTTTCCACTCATTATTCTCTACCCCATTTTCTCTCTCTTACTTTACTTTTCATACTCACAACACCTACTCCACTAATACTTATTATTAAGTACTTTGATCATTGCTAAATTTAAATTGATTTACTTATTCTAATAAAAGTCTAAAACTTAAAACTTATTATTGATAGCATTGTTGCTATGTGCCAACATGTTTCAAATTTTCATTACTTAAAATTGTTGCTCAAAGTTCATTCATAATACAAAAAAAAAAAAAAAAAGAAGAAGATCATTTTGAGAAAAAGAGAGAAATACATCTACCAATTTGTTGCCATGGCTAGGGATGACAATTTGTCCGAACCCGATTCGTTCCGACGGCGATCCGGTCCGTAATTTTCGGGTTCAATTTGCAATTTTATGATCCGTTCGGATTTCGGGTCGGTTTCGATTAGCCCCTCTGATCCGACCCGACCCGAAATATGTGTGCTATTTTTTTTAAAAATTATTTACCCTCATACTTTCTAACATTTACACTTAAACCCTACTTATATATACTCAATTTAGGGTTGAAGAAGGCCATACACGCCGCATTCTTCTCTCTGTCGTAATCGTATAGTCTTCTCCCATCCCAGTTGCCGCTCCTCGCCTCGCCGCTCGCCGCCCCTTTAGTCGTTCTCTCTCTCTCCTGGTTGTCGAATAGCCCTCGCCGTTCCAGGAGAACCGTCCTCGTCGCCGACTCGCCGTTCCAGGAGAACCATCCTCGTCGCCGACTCGCCGTTGCCATCGCCGTCCGTTGCCTGCTCCTTAGCCCTTCCCAAGGTAAATTGCATTAACTCTTATCTCTTCGCTTTAACCTGATTTCAAATCTAAAAGCTTCAATTTCAGATTACAAATTCAATCTTGAACCCAAAATTTAAAATTTCAGATTATAAATTCGATTCTTATGGAAATTGTGCTTTAAAAAATTACTTGTTTGTCGAATTTTTATTTTTTGGGGTAAGTGGAATGAGGTTTAATGATTGTTATCAAAATGGGGGAGCTGGTCGGATCTGATCGGAGCGCGGATCTTAGGCATTCGGATCGGATTCGGTAAAGCAATTTTATGATTCAGATCGGGTTCAGATCGGTCCTGATCCGACTCGAACCCGTTGCCATCCCTAGCCATGGCCTCAAATCCATCCATCAAAATAAGACATGTTTTACTGGATCCATGGCAACAGGGATCCAAACAATGTGACGAAGTTAGACAGACTAGGTTGTCAGTTTAACAAAATAAATAAACCATATGGCGCACAAAACTAAAATCCACCCACATATTTCTGTCAAAAGACAATACTCATATTTGACCACTAAAACATCAAGCTCAGTCGCAAGAAACCACAAGTTTGAAATAACAGCAAAAAGTAAACACCTAAGCCAAAAAGGCTCATTCATCCTCTTGGCTGCGAAGCCTTGCAAGCTTGTTGGTGACAACAACATCAAGCTGAGCAGCTCTCTCCACAATCTCTTTCCTCTTCTTTGTTGACACATTGTGTGCAATTTCTGCACAGTAGCTCCTGCAGAGAAAACATCATAAGTAAGCAACAGTGACAGAGCCAAGAAATTTTCGAAAGGGGCTCAAAATGCTTTCCACTAACTAAAAAGGTGCAAATAAATTTTATTCCCACCGTCCCAAAATGAATGGCCGAGATTGCTCAATCAAGCGCAACTTCGGACATTCATTTTGGAGAGAGAACAGATGTGTCATATTGCTCTACCTGTTATGCATCATCAGGACCTCAAGCTCCTTGGCATTGTGCACAACAAACTTCTTGAAACCATTTGGAAGATGGTGACGAGTCTTCTTGTCAGAGCCATAGCCAACATTGGGCATCAAGATGCATCCCTTGAATTTTCTTCTTACCCGGGAATCAATACCCTTAGGCCTACGCCAATTGGGCTGCAATAAAACAACAACCAGTCTAAATAAGTGGGTTGTTAGTTGTCTAGGCAAGGCTCTAACCACTGAAACTTAGGCAGGCATAAGATGCGTAATTCTTAGACACTGATACTTAGGCAGGTATGAGGTGAATAGCCAGGATACTCAAGTACAACCTACCACGGATTAAGAAATACTCCCTCCGTCCAAAATGATCTTTACATTTGACAATTCAAACCAAGGTTCTAAAAAACGCTAGGCGCCGCATGGGCGCCTAGGCGGGATCTAGGCGGCCTAGACGGGGGTCTTTTTACTGATTCAAACTTTTTAGGGATATGAACACTTGCTTCACTATTCATGTTTTTTTATGCACATTTAAGCCTAAATTGTAGAAATAGGAAGAACTTTTTGAGACAATGAAGGATGCCAAATGGGAAGATCATTTTGAGATAGAGGGAGTATAACATATTAACTACAAAAAACAAATTAAGATTTAGCATCAGAAACTAATGGTAGAACATGATTTCATACTAACAGATACTGCAGTTCCCCAATACAAATAAATTAGCATTTTTAGCAGTTAAAAGACAATTCCCATATTCAACTATGGTACACTGAGTTGAAACCATAGTTGCAGACAAAAATAGGGGAATTTTACCAGGGATAAAGCAAGAAAGAGCTCATTAAATGAAAAATGACTGCCACAGCGACCTATTTCATATTTTGAAGTTATGCCCTTTAAACGAGACAACCAGCAACTGATAAGAGTCTGGACATCTACCAAGTGAAAATAACATCCCTTCTATACTTGGCACAAAATGTGGGAAGACAGGGCAATTAGTGCTTCAATAACTAGCAAAATTAACCTCTACAATTAGCTTCAAATTACTCCGTATTACACATCAGAATAGTAGCAAGTCCGGAGAATGTCTTAAGTGCATCGACCTTGCAAAATGCATATGAAACATACACAATGAAACGAAGAAGAATGACTGTTATTGTTGATGAACGATTCAAGAGTTTCAAAATATCATTTCAGCTAACAACCTTTCCCTCTACAATCTCAGATAAAAATGGAAGATAATAATACACGTTCTTTTTCATGTTGATGGATATTAAATTTCCTTCAAAAAATAATCTCAATTTTTTGAGTAGAATTAATACAGGGTTCCAACAGTTGGGGCTTTTTGGGCTCGTTCATATTCTAATTGGAAAGTTGACCCTAGATTTCTTGGTTTACGCAGATCGGATTACAGCTCAAATCTATTCACCCAAAAGCTAACTCAATATGATTAAATTACTGCCTAGAACATAAATTTAAGATAAACAGAAATTAATCACAAGAAATGCTCATACCTTGACAGTGACCAAACGATCGCTCCAAACTCTCTTGAACTTCTTACCCCTCTTCTTGAGGATCTTCTTCTGCAGGAGAGGCACAGCCATTGTTTCTTACCTTCTTCTGCAAATAAAAAAAATAATAATTACCATTATCATTTGCTAATTTTAGGGTTAGAAACCGAAATCAGTGAACACTTCAACGGATTGGTCAGGAATCGTACAAGTGATTTAGGGATTTACCTGGAGCGGCTGTGTTGTGGAATTGGTTTCTTTGGAGCCGCCTACGAAGGGAAAGAAGTTTATATAGGGAATGTCCTGGGAGGGTTGTTCATTAGGGTTTTTGCGAGTCGGGCCATTTCTATTGTTACGGTTAATTACTCCCATGTCCCTTGTGTGGACAACCAAACCATTTTTTATTTATTTATTTATTTATTTTTGACAAAAACATAGTACGAGACGGGTCATTTTTAACTCATGACCCAGACACATGACCCGCAGGAGAAAAAAACATTTTTTTTTTGCTCTTCTTTTTAGGTTTTTATATTTTTATTTTGGTATTTTTCGGTTTGCCAAAAGTAATAGTTACTATAACCAAATGTAACAAACTTGTTACTTATATGTAACAGTTTGTATACGTAAAAGTAATACATATATACAGAAAGGTAACAGTGTTTTTTTTTTTTCTTCATTTGCCAAAAGTAATACTTATTATAACTAAAATGTAACGAACGTGTTACTTATATGTACAGTGTTTATACATAATTGTAACACATATGTATAGAAAATTAATAATTCAACCATTTACACTTTAGAACTAAAAACACTTGTGTTTGGAACATTGTAAAAATAAGAAAGTAACCATTTTTATAAACGAATGTTACATTTTACTTGTATAATAACATTGTAAAATAGTTACGTTTACTTGTATAATAGTAGATCCATATGTTTTCAAATAATAGGTTACAATAGGTTCAATTTATCATAATACATGTAAAAGTATTACATTATTTATAGAAATCTTTTACAGTTTTATCTACTAAAGTGTTATATTTACTTGTACAAATAATTACAACTATGTATATAAGTTGTTATTTTTAAAATGTTTTTTTTTTTTGTGTTTCTGTGTGAAAGATAGAAAGATAGAAATTGGAACGACTCATTAGGTTTTTAAAGAGTGATCCGTGGTTTTTTTTTTTTTTTTGAAGATGCGTTTTCTAGCTGAATTTTGGCAAGTTAGTGGTAGTAGATTATTATTTATCTCCCTATGGTTGTGCCTTTTCTCTCTCTCCTATTCTTTAACAACGTACTTTTTCCTACTATTTCTCTAGAATTCCATAACCACTCCTACAATTACTCCAACAACCAATTCAAGTGTAGAAAAGTGATAATGAGGTTAAGCGATACTCCCTCCGTCCCACACCAATTGGTACTTTTAATCAAACTTACTTGAACTTAACATTTTATGCTAAGTAATTTATCTTCATAAAAAATTATTAATAGTTATTGATAATGTTTCTATTACTAATTTAGTAATTTTTTAAAATTTTTTTTTTAAAGATTCATAATTTAGCATAAAATTTTATGAATTAAAGAAAATTTAAATAAGAAATTGGGTGTTGGTGAGGTGACAGAGATTTTCATGTGATTTAATAGAAGGAAAAGTAATTGATTTCTCTTTGAGTAGTGAAGATTAAAAAAACAAAAAAACATATGTGCATATCTTAAATAGATAGGCTGACTTTTTGTGGCGTATATAGGAAGTTATATTTGTTAGAACATGGCTTGCATCACAAGTCATTTAGGATTTCCATACATAAAATCATACCTATAATGTTAATATAAAGTGTAGTGAATTAATATAATGTGTAGAATTCTTTGATGTAATATTACCTATTTTTGATGGGCAAAGTGGTAATTTAACATCACTTAGGTTGAAAGGGTGTAGTCTCTAAATGAGATGCCTATTGGTTTCATATATAAAGAGTTCTCCATCAACCCTAGAAATCACTACATCATTCATTATTACTCTCTCAATAATTCTTCATTAAGTGTTAAAGAAGTCAAGAGGAAAAGGCACAATCATTTAGAAGATCTTCATCCCCTTAATTCTTCTTCTTTTTCTTATTCTCCCTACAACATCAAGATGGATTCATCAGGTATACGCTTCCGCTTTCATATCCTTTCTCAAACTTATTCCAGAATAGAGTATGACATTCAGGGTTAAGATTGTTCCAACAATTGGTATCAGAGCCCCGCTCATATTTTGGTTTGAGTTTGAGTTCTTTTTAGAAAAGCTTTTATGCTTTAATCGATTCATTTTTCCTGTTGAATCATCAAGTTTTGATGTTGATTAGGGACTCTAATTCATTCATAGAGTGCTGATAATCATCATCTGAATTTAAGAAAATGGTTTGAAAGTTTTGTCCATTAAACTCAATGGTTCAAGTTTGACTATCCCTACATAGCATGGTTTTATGCTTTGAGTGCATACCATGTGGATCTACTTACTTGATTACATTAATTTTAAAACAAGATTATCCTTAAATAACATGGTTTTATGTTGTATAGTGCATACCATGTGGATCTACTTGTTGCTTCATGTTTTTGGGAAAGTTTTAACAAAAATTCAGAAGTGCAGAAAATGAGTCTGCACGGCCGAGTCTAAGGACTTGCTCGGCCGTGCACCTTCATTTTGCTTGAACCGGTGCTACCTGGAACAGGTGGTCCGACCGGTTGCTTTGTGTGGTCCAGTCGGATCTTCTAGGGTTTTGAAACGGTGGCTTTGTAAAGGCATGGTCCGGCCGGGTATTAGGACTAGTCCGGTCGGACCCTATGGCATAATCCGGGCGGGTGTTTGTTTTTGTCCGGGCGGACCTTTAGTTTTGCTCAGCCGAGTCTTTATTTTTGCACGGTCGTGCACTAATTGTCGAAAGGCCAAAAGTTACTGTAATTTGGTGCTCGGCCGTGTCATCCCTTGTGCTCGGCCGAGCATGCACTGTTCACATATTTTGTAAAATTTTAACTTTTTGCACCATTTTGTTTCCTCTTTTGAACAAAACATACATTTTTTCAAACCCTAAAGTCTTGATTAATTATATGCTTAAACAATTTTATTCATTGTTTAAATAATATTATCACCAAAGTGATTAACGTTATTTAAACCCAAAATTGTTAAAGTGTTGAATGTTTGAGTTGATATGTGAATGACATGAATTTTCCAAAGAATATCTTGACATTTGACTAAACTTGAGCATTCATGTGGTAACAAATAAAATGAACATTAAGTTATTTTCTTAGATGCTTAAGTCGGCCCAAAGGAAGATTAAGCATTTATTAAAATAAAGTTCAAATTACTTGTTACCTAAGACAATTATTTATGAGTCAACTCGCAATCCAAAGATTAGTTTTGATGTCATGTTAATTGTCTTGTTGATGGATTTCATTGATATAATTAATCATTTACTCATTGTGAAGTTTCTTATTTATGTTTTGTATTCATTCTTGTTCTCAAAATTCCAACAGATTTACTCATTGCTTCATCTGTAATTACTGCTATGAGTACCGTACCGATGCTAAATGGGACTAGTTTTAAAACTTGGAAAAATAAAATGATAATGATCTTAGGCTATATGGACATAGATCGTGCATTAAGGGAACCGTTTCCTCTTCCTCTTCCTCTCTCTAATGAAAGCACTCAAGAAGATTGCTTAAATGTTGAGAAGTGGAAACGCTCCAACCGCGTGAGCCTAACGATCATGAATATTGTTGTCCCGGAGACTATTTTTAAAGGTGTCTCCAATGATGTTGATGCTAAAACATTCCTTGATATCCTTGAGGAACGTTTGGCATCTACCTCTTCTCATGGGACAAAGAGAAGAGGGAAGGAAATTGCGGTTGCAAGTAATAAGAAGCCTAAGGGATCATCTAATGGTCATAAAGAAAAAAATGCTTCTTTTGCAAGGACCTCACTCACATGAAGTACGACTGCCCTAAGTATCACGCTTGGTGTGCTAAGAAAGGTATATCATTTGGTCTTGTTTTGTATTAAGGCTAATTTGGTTTCAATTCCTACATATTCATGGTGGTTGATTTTGGTGCAATAACTCACATAAGTGTGTCTATGTATAGGGTTGCCTGAATTACCGAAGACCCAGCGAAGATGAAGTAATTCATCTATATGAGAGCTGGAAATCCGGTTGAAGTTATAGGCATAAAGATTTTTCAGTTATTGTTAAGTACTAGGTATTATTTTGTAATTAATAATACATTCATTGAACCGTCAATTAGACGGAATTTAATATATATCACAAAAAAAAAAAAAAAAAAAAAACAAGGAAGGTTAATTTTGTTCATTTAGTAATAATAAGTGTGATCTTTATTCAATTCTAAGGTTATTGGTACTAAGTACTTTGTCAAGTAATCTTTAATTTTCTTGACACTATTCAAACAATAAATGAGTTCCATAAAATGAAACCGAACTAGAAAGCAAAAGTTATCAAGTAAAAAAAAAAAACTTATACCTTATGGCATAAGCATTTGGGCCATATCTCCTTAAGGAGAATAGACAAGCTTGTGTCAAAAGGGATCTTTTAAACATCTTGATATTCCGGAAAATACTTTTGCATTAAACGCCTTAAAGAAAAATTTACAAAAAGAAAAATATCTTCGAGAGCATCAAGTGTCCTAGAACTAATTTATACGGATAATTGTGGACTATTCACTACCCCTTCATGGAATGGTCAACAATATTTTATTACATTCAAAACGACTACTCTCATTATGGGTATATTTATTTACTTCATAAAAGTCTCAATTTTGGACGTTTTCAAAGTCTTATAAGGCCAAAGTTGAAAGTCAACTTATGAAGACTATTAAGAACGTTAAGTCCGATCATAGTGGTGAATACTATGATTGGAATAACGGCTTTGGGGAACAGCGTCCGGGTCCCTTTTGCTCGCTATCTTTAAGAGTGTGGGGTTGTCCCTCACTACACTATGCCGGGTACGGCTTGCGTGAATGGTGTAGCTGAGAGACGTAATAGAACCCTTAAGGATATGGTAAAAAGTATGACTCCTTGTACTTATTTACCTCACTCATTATGAGCGATACATTGAAAACCGCAACTTAAATTCTCAATAAAGCTTCCTCCAAGGCTACTAATAAAAACCCTTATGAATTATGGACGAATGAGAAACCGTCCTTAAATCATCTTCATATATAGGGTTGTCCAGTAGAAGCTAGGCCTTATAGGCCCAATAAGGGCAAACTGGATGCTAAGACTGTTAGTAGCTATTTTGTGGAGTATGCCGAGAGATCTAGGGGCTATAAATTTTACAAACCGAAAACTAGAACATTTTGAAATGAGAAATGCTAGGTTCTTTAAGGATGTTGAATTTAGTGGGAGATTAGGAGTAATAATTTGAATTTGAAGAGGTAAGAGGCATCCATTTCTATACCTCTTCCCATAGTTCCGATTGGATATCAAGGTTTTGTACTTGACATTCAAGAGGAACATACAATTCAAAATGACTCCCTATAAATATTGAACAACATGAAAATGTTGAACATAATGAGGAAATTCAACAACCTCAAAATCAGGAAGAACCGGTGCCCTTAAGAAAATCCAATAGAGTAAGAAGGAATGAAATTCCGAATAATTATGAAGTGTATCTTGCCGAGAATGAAGGACACTTAGATTTAGTGGGAGATGAGCCACTCACCTTCCATGAAGCCATTAATAATCCTAATTCTCATAAATGAATTGATGCCATAAATGAAGAGTTAAAATCTATAAAAGGTAACGACATTTGGGATCTTGTTCCATTACTTAAAAGACGTGAAACATATAAATGGGTCTTTAAGACCATAAATGATTCACAAGGTAATGAAGAAAGATATAAGGCTCGTCTTGTTGCTAAAATTTTTACTCAAAAGGAAGGCATTGATTATAAAGAAAAAAAAATCGGTATCTTCTAAAAACTCTTTTAGGATCATTGTGGCACTTGTGGCACATTATGATATTAAGCTTCATCAAATGGATATAAAGGCAAGATTTCTCAATGGAGACATTGGGAAAACTATTTATATAAAGAAACCAGAAATGGCAACTGGTTTATTTAAGAAATCCATTTATGGGCTTAAGCTAACTTCTCATTAATAGTACTTAAAACTTAATCAAGTTATTCTTTCATTTAGTTTTGAAACGAATCTTGATGAAGATTGTGTATACCATAAGTTCAGTGGGAGTAAATTTATAATTTTAGTCTTATATGTGGATGATATTTTGCTTGCTAGTAATGATATGAACCTTCTTAAGGAAACTACGAAATTTCTTATTTGAAATGAAAGATCTTGGTAAGGAATCTTTGTATTAAGAATCCAAATTCACCGTGATCGCTCACGAGGTGTTATAGGATTATCTCAAAAAGCCTATGTAGGAAAGATATTACAAAAGGTTTAGCATGCAAAACTGTAAACCACATGACACCCCTGTTTTTTAAAGGAGACATGTTTTAGTCTCAAACAGTGTTCTAAAAGTAATTTTGAATCCAAGTATATGGAAAATATCCCTTCTTTGCATCAGCAGTATGAAGCTTAATGTATGCGTAAGTCTTGCATTTAATGTTAGGGTGCTTGGTCAAATACCAAAGCAATTCAGGAGAGAACATTAGGTAGCAGCCAAAAAGGATGATAAAAGTATTTGCAAAACACTAAAGAACTACTTGCCTATATTTTGAAATCGGATCATCTTGAGATCGTTAAGTATTCCGATATTAGTTAAATTATATGGCTGCATAAGTTTAAGGGACTGCGAATTGTCAACAAGTGTCGAAAGACCGCTTAAGTTTTATGGTGACAATCGGACGGCAGTCTTATAACAACAAGACTTCATCAAAGTCTAAGCATATAGACATTAAGTTTCTTGTTGTAAAGGAAAATGAATAAAAGAAATACAACTTATAGAAACAAACTCCATTTTAGCGGATCCGTTTATAAAAGCGTTATCATTTTCTGTATTTCAAGAGCATGTTGCTCATATGGGTGTAACAACTTTTGATAACATTTATATAGTGGGAGTTTGTGTTGTTCTTTCATTAATTGTTCTATTTTTTAAAGTTTTGATCTCATTTGGTTAATTTGGACTAGTTGGAAGAATATGTATATATTCATTATGATTCCATACTACACATCTACACTTTTGATCTATGTCATTTAATTAGATTTGTATATGTGATTACTGTGGGTTTAGTTGCGAATAAATTACAACGACTGCCCCTTTAGTCCTTATACTTGGATGACTAATGGACGAGATTGTTATAAATGACAATAAGGTGCGCACATAAGGGTTGTCATTTGTGTTATATTTATGGTTTTAAAGGAAATAATTTTTTTTGCAACCCAAGTGGGAGATTGTTAGAACATGGCTTGCATCACAAGTCATTTAGTATTTCCATACATAAAATCATACCTATAATGCTAATAAGTATAGTGAATTAATATAATGTATAGAATTCCTGGATGTAATATTACCTATTTTTGATGGGCAAAGTGGTAATTTAACATCACTTAGGTTGAAAGGGTGTATTCCCTAAATGAGGTGCCTATTGGTTTCATATATAAAGAGTTTTCCATCAACCTTAGAAATCACTACATCATTCATTATTACTCTCTCAATAATTCTTCATTAAGTGTTAAAAAAGTCAAGAGGAAAATCCACAATCATTTAGAAGATCTTCATCCCCTTAATTCTTCTTCTTTTTCTTATTCTCCCTACAACATCAAGATGAATTCATCAGGTATACGCTTCCGCCTTCATCTCCTTTCTCAAACTCATTCCAGAATAGAGTATGGCATTCAGGGTTAAGATTGTTCCAACAATATTGCAATAAAAAAATATTGCAGAAAAGGAAAGAAATTTTCTCCTTTTATGCTTAAAAAATAAAAAATATAAAAAAGGAAGAGAAGCCGCTGGACGCGCCTTCTCTGGCGCGTTGTGTGCACGCGCCCGCAACGCCCACTCTTTGGCCGCCAGGTGTCCGTCCTTGCTGCATTCACACTTGTTGAATTGTTTCAACAAAAGCATTCACACCCCCCCCCCCCAATTAAACAACCATTGCAAGGATTAAACCAACCATTTTGTGTGAATGACCATTAAACCCCCCCCCCCCCCCCCCATTAAACAACTATTGTGGATGGTCTAAGAGGATGATGAATACCCCCTGAATATCCCAGTTTAAGGACAAGATATGAATCCTTCAAGATTCCTTTTTAATAAATGTGCATTAACCCAAGCTGCTCGCTACAATATAATGCCCGTCCCCAAACCCGCTAGCAGTGGCGGAGCCAAAATTTTTTTGTCAATGGGGGTAATGATTAAACAAAAAAAAAAAATTAACTGTATTTTCATCAATGGGGCAACAAAAATTTCTACTTATTGGTACTTTTATCTCAAAAAGGGAGCAAATTTCAACAAATTGTACTAAATCCCCCAAAATTTGCGCTAGTAAAAATTTGTTTTTTTAAAAGCCAATTGGGGCAATTGCCCCCTTTACCCCATGGGTAGCTCCGCCACTGTCGTAGAGCTCCATGGAATTAATATGTTCCCATATATATTAGGTGGTAATCTTTCCACATTTTACCCTATATGACAAAATGGGGGATATCTTAATGTGAGCATTTTGACATCCATCCACAATTTGCTTTGAGTTCGAGCTGCATGTCAGACTAAGCTTAGATACGTCGAAATTCAGTTGAAACGATATGATTACTTTACAAGAAATAAAATACTACAGCATGAGACGGACCTCAAGAAGCAAGAAACAACATAAACTGAGTGTTGAAATTTTCAAGATGTGAAACTTAGGTCAGGCAAAAACACAAACACCTAGATTGCATTAACCAAATAGTTATAATTCAAATTACCACTACAATTAGTTTCCCTACTTGTTGGTGCCAAATACTCAGTAACAGAGTAGGATGTGAGATAATATTAGTAGATCACCTGTAATGCAGGGAGTCGAATTTATCCAAGGTTGTTTTGGATGAAAGGTACGAATTCATTTTGGAACACGAAAAGTCAAAGTCACGTACCTGGAAAAAAAAAATCATGACGGAGAAGTTCAAAATTGTGATGTTGGGAATATGCCTTTGAATCAAATGGTATTTTGGTTAAGGATATGTCCGTATCAAATATTATGATTTCGGGACGGAGAGAGCTTTGGCCAAAAGCAAAGAGTCGCTGGTTTTCAAGCCTAGGCTACTAGCCTTAGCCAAAATTCATGCCTTGAAAGTGACGTGGATTGCATGGGTTTACTCCTTATTAGTCGGTCAAAACAAACAAGGAAAGAGGTTGATTTTTGGCGACTTGTCAGATTACTTGGTGCAATGCAGTTGGTTTCGTGGTTATTGAAGAGTTCGTTTAAGACTCTCACTCTGTCCCAAATTAATTAGTACTCCTATTTTGTGTAAAAGTATTATTACAGAATTAGGAAAGTAGTTTCCTAATTAGAATAGATTTATTTTGTGCACAAAAAATATGTTTCCTCTTCCTTTTGGGTTTCTAGTATTTATGCCTATAAATACTAACCCCTCCCCTAGCATAATAGTTAGCAGTTCATCTTTGAGAGTTACAAGTAGAGATTTAGGATTTAGGTTGACGGAATTATTTGCCTAAATAATTCGTGCAACTAAATTATAGAGATTGTCTTTTGTAATTGTTCATTGAAGTAATATATTTTCCCTCCGCCCGTGGACGTAGCCAAGTTGGTGAACCACGTAAATTCTTGTGTTTGATTATTTCGTTTGATCATCGTTCTTATATTTATTTTGCTTTAACAAGTGGCACCAGAGCTTGGTTGGTTAGAGATCTTGGGGTTTCCGCTGCAGACAAAGAAGAAGATGGGTCAAGGATCTGAATCATCAATCGACAAGTTCAATGGGAAGAATAGCTTTACTTTATGGCAAGTAAAGATGAAGGCTCTATTGAGAGACAAGGGATTGTGGGTCCCGGTGGCTATGGCGATAAATGATCGGAAGGATTCAAACGGAAAGGCCGTCTCTACGAGTAATACTCCGGCTGGAGTATCGGATGCGGAGAAGAAGAAAGCAGCAGAGAGGGAAGCGGCAGATTTGGTGGATCTAGATGAGAGGGCTCATTCAAAAATCATTAGAGGTTTGGATGATGAAGTTCTAGTCAACATACCAGATTTGGATTCCGGTGGTGCTTTGTGGTTGTTGTTGGAAGACATGTTCTTGACTAAGACATTGACCAACAAGCTCTATTTAAAGCAAAAGCTGTTTACGCTCCGAATGGTGGAAGGTACGCCTATAGATGACCATCTAGATAGGTTTACTTCTATATTACATGATTTGCGTAATATAGATGCCAAGATTGAGGACGAGGATGCTGCGTTGATGCTTCTTGTGTCGCTACCTTTATCATATGAGCACTTTGTGGATTCGTGTTTGCATGGTAAAGAAACAATAGCTCTTGAGGACGTGAAGGCTTCGCTCAAGACAAGAGAACTACGACGAAAGGTAAGCAGAGGAGAGACAGACAATCAACCTGCAGGGTTAGCTGCAGAGGGCAGAAAAGGATCAAGCAAGAAGAAGAATGTTCAAAAATCTTCTAGCAAGAAAGGTCCGAAACCTGAGGATGTTTGTAGGTTCTGCGGAAGGAAGGGGCATTGGAAGAATGAATGTCCAAGAAAGAAGCAAGAAGAAGATCTTAGTCAAGATGAGGCGGATGTTGCTGCGGGAGGTAGTGACAGTGATTATGCTCTAATAGTGGAAGAAGGCTCATGGCGCGGTGATGAGTGGCTTCTAGATCCAAAGGTGGAGCAATGCGAGATAGTTGAGGAGAAGGTGGAGCCTATTTTTACCAAGGGTAGTAGATGGGCAGACGATCCTGAGCTACAAGATGACTATCCGCAGAAGGAGTTGATACAATTCATCTCGGTGGGCGAGTTCAAGTGCCGAATGAACTCGCCAAGCACGAAAAATTGTTAGTCGCCCAGAAGGGGCGGTGCTCTAGATAGGCGGTCTAGAGGCACCAAGGAATGCTAGGCTTAGCATATCGTCCGGTTGCTTGGGAGGAGCAAGGTTGTCCGGCGTGACAAAGGGTGCTTGATGTAAAGCACAATATTACATTCTATTCGCCTTTAAATGTGTGGGTTCGAAGCTCTCTGAACTAGTTCGAAGCTCATCATTGGATTGGGATTGAGAAGGTAATCGAGACAAGCTACAGTGTGGGGATTTAAGGTGTAGTCTATTCGAAGTACTAGAAGTAGATACACAAAGTTCAGTCGGCAAAGGGGTTCTTAAATTCTAGAGGTGTACAGTCTCAAGTGTTCGGCGAAACACTATATTGATGGTCTAGAAGGCTTTCTGAGACATAAATGCTAGTTTCTTGGCTCTCATAGGCGTTATGGAGAGGTCGAAGATTCAAGATAAGTAAGAGCACATGTTAGTGGAGTTTTGTAGTGGTTCGTGCAGACTTCGCCAGTCGTGCAGTTCATGTGCAATTTCCGTTTGTGCAGATGCTTATGGTGGTCAACGTTGTGGTGGAGGTTCTAAGTGGTTTAGAAATTCATTGCACAAGTTGAGAAGATGGTTTGCTTGACTAAGTAAACATGGTTGTTCTTGGGTGAACAAAGATAGGTCTTGACGAAGACAAAGGCGGTGGCGGAGGTGGAGAGATATATTCGGAAGCGGAGGATTCAACTCAAGGTGGAGTTGGGGTCGGTTCGTGGATATGAATTATGGTTCGGGGAGATTCAAAGTCAAGGTGGAGATTGTTGGGAATATGCTTTTGAATCAAATGGTATTTTGGTTAAGGATATGTCCGTATCAAATATTGTGATTTCGGGACGGAGAGAGCTTTGGCCAAAAGCAAAGAGTCGCTGGTTTTCAAGCCTAGGCTACTAGCCTTAGCCAAAATTCATGCCTTGAAAGTGACGTGGATTGCATGGGTTTACTCCTTATTAGTCGGTCAAAACAAACAAGGAAAGAGGTTGATTTTTTGGTGACTTGTCAGATTACTTGGTGCAATGCAGTTGGTTTCGTGGTTATTGAAGAGTTCGTTTAAGACTCTCACACTGTCTCAAATTAATTAGTACTCCTATTTTGTGTAAAAGTATTATTACAGAATTAGGAAAGTAGTTTCCTAATTAGAATAGATTTATTTTGTGCACAAAAAATAGGTTTCCTCTTCCTTTTGGGTTTCTAGTATTTATGCCTATAAATACTAACCCCTCCCCTAGCATAATAGTTAGCAGTTCATCTTTGAGAGTTACAAGTAGAGATTTAGGATTTAGGTTGACGGAATTATTTGCCTAAATAATTCGTGCAACTAAATTATAGAGATTGTCTTTTGTAATTGTTCATTGAAGTAATATATTCTCCCTCCGCCCGTGGACGTAGCCAAGTTAGTGAACCACGTAAATTCTTGTGTTTGATTATTTCATTTGATCATCGTTCTTATATTTATTTTGCTTTAACAAGTGATTATCCCAAAATAAATGCCGTCTTATTAAAAATAAGGTATGAAGTTTAGTGATCTTCCTATACTACCCATTCTAATAGGCAAAAGCATTGCAATGGCAAAAGAGGTGTCACTCTACCCATATGAATGAATAGATTTGGGGGGGGGGGGGGCAATCAAGGAAACATAACTAAAAGCTTAAAACCATTGACTTGTCAACTATGACATTTATTTGGGACAGAGGGAGTATAAGAAAGAACCACCAAAGAGGAGCGGGAACGCAAACGATAATATGGAAGCGGGGCTGAATATCTAGCCAGTGACATGGTACAATCAGCATGTGATATTCCCTCCGTCCCAAAATGATCTTCCCACATTTTGTCGTTACTATGAATGAACTTTAAGAAATAATTATATGCTGATTTAATTATACAAAGGAAAATCTAAAAACTTGTAATTGATACAAAACAATTTCTAGATTTCATTAAGAAAACTAAATCAACGTATAATAATATAATGATTGTTCAAAGTTCATTAGTACTAACAGAAAAAAAAGTGAGGATCATTTTGGGACGGAGGGAGTATTATATAGTTGCATCAGTTACTAAGAAAGATAACTTGACATGGTTCAGGTCCTATGAAACTATGGCTTAATTTGCAGAACCCCGTCTTTTGCGAGTCGACTAAGAACATAGTTAAGTTGACACCAATCTTTGTTGAAGCAATTCAATAATATCTTCTAGCTACGCTGAATCTAGAAAAGGCCGGTTAACTTTAAATGAAGGCTTTTAGTGGTAGCAAATTCATTTCATAAATAATAGGTTGAAAATGATTAACATCTATGCTCCATCTTGACTCATAATTTATTTTTTTACTCCCTCCGCCCCCGAATAAATGCCACAGTAGACAAGTCAACACTTTAAGCTTTTGTTAGATTTCTTAAATTGCCCCGACTCATTAATGAAATGAAGTGGACAATGTTATGACCATAACAGAGGAATATGTTTGAATTGTCATTTATCAGCATCTAGAAATAACGTATTCGTGTAATACTACAATACAGAATAGTAGCATTATGAGCTTTAAGCTGTTTGATGGCATACTCAATTCAGCGCGTGTTTTTGAAGTTTGTTCCAAGGAAGGGAGGTTTAGGGAGATCTCGAAACTTTATATCCTAATTTTAGAAACGCAACATGTATTATGGGACAGAACAAAATAGAAAGTCTGACATTTATCCCTGGACGGAGGTAGTAATAAACACTGAAAGAAATTAAGCGGCTAGGACTGTTTTCTGGGAATTGACCGACTGTGTGAACAACTGTGTATTCAAACGTGCTAACAGTTGTCCAGACAGTTGTCCTGTCAGTTGGCGACGACCAGAAACTCAGAAACACAGAAACAAACGCAGCGGAAATTAAATCTGATTAAACACTTCAGCAAGAAATACCTTGCTGGAAAACTTTCATATATTAAAAGCGATCTTGCAGACTACAAGTCGAATGAAAGAAACAAAACAACGAAAAGATCAAAACCTATTCTATCTTGAATAGACTAAACACCAAAAACACTTGAGTTCTTGATGAACAAGAACTTCAAGAAAAAACAAAAAGACTCTCTCAAAATACTCTATGAATCCGTGATTAAAATCCGTCCTTGACAATGAAGAAGTCGGCTTGTATTTATACAAGGCTTGGCCGCTCCTTTACACTCCAAGAAATCCTTCTTTCCATATGAGAGTCTTCCTAAAATAAAACACCTAAAATACAAAATACTAACCAAAGATAAACATTAGTAGGTTAGTCAAGTAAATCAAAATAATAATAATTATCCTAAAATAAACTATTCCTAAATAATTACAACTAAATCCTAAAATAAATAAACTCTAAATATATACATTAAATCAGAATCACAAAGATACAAAACTAAATATAAGAGTATTTCATACTCTTTCAATCTCCCCCTATCTTTGTGGTTCTGATCAAAACATCCAAAATAATAATCTCTCCCCCTGAATTTGTACAATGGATTCAACTCCCCCTAGAACACATCTTTCTCCCCCTAAATATGAAGACCACACCTTTCTCCCCCTTTTTGAGAAGAACCATCAAACTCAAAGAAAAAAAATAAGAATATCTTCCACTCCCCCTAAATTTGAATCTCCCCAACAAAAATACCTCTAAGAGCATCATCAATCTCAACTCACATCGCATCAAACCATAACAGACCAGAGATTTCTGTAGAATTACCTGATGACTTACCGGTTGACTGTACAATTGACTGTACAGTTGACTGTCCAGTTGTCCGCACAGTTGCACGAACAAGTTGCTTAACACCAGCTGGATGCTTAACAACAAAAATACCAGAGCTTGATCAGAGCAGTGGCAAACAATCATTTTGTGTCACACATAATCACTTAGAGTTTCTCCAGAATTCTCGGATTTATCTGCAAAAATGTTAGAAAGATAGCATTTGCAGAATAGGAACAAGATGAGATGAGAGAAATGAAGCTAGAAAGCATGAAGAAGAAGATATACTAAATCATAATTCACAACCAGATTCGACAAGGAGGAAATATTAAGGGAGGACAGTGATTCTTCCTAAGAACTCGAGTAGGCCAAGGAGTATGGAGAACTGAGAAACATTGAAGTACCCATTTGAATTCCAAAACAACCAAGGATTTTGATTTTAAAATTCAAACTTTTTCCATGTTTTGTGATAAATTATCCGTCCCAGAATTAAAACTTGCTAAATTCAACTGAATCCATTTAACCACAATGTACCACAATTTCCACCAACTACATAATGAAACTTGAACATCACGCCATTAGATTATCGTTAATCACATGAAAGCATTAAATCTGTAACAAGAAGAAGAACAGTTCAATTTGCTGATGGAAATACCAAGGGAGAAAAAAAACTTAGAAAAATTATGCCTAAACACACAAGTGAAGATTGTCTCAATTTTGGTGTGACAAAGAATGGTCAACTCCGTTTATGACTCGGTCTCAACTCACAAGAATTCAATGAGATTACACCTTCAATCATGTAGCTTTTAGAACACCCCCTTTTTAAAGGCATATCTCCAATGAATCTGTTACGGGAAGAGCTATTCACTCTCACAATACAGTGTTACCCTTGATCTCAAGTTATGTATTTAAACAATTCAGCTTTTTGCCTAAATGAGTAGTAACTGCAAAGATTGGAGGCAGCTTGTTCTTCCCGCAAGCTTAGATTTGATGCCCACTCCATGATAAACAACACGAAGGAATTAACAAGATAATTTTATTATCAAGTCAAGAAGGGTCTCACATTCAAGGGTCAAAACTCGGAGTCAAGGAACTAAAGGAGACCAAGTGATCACAAGAGACAATCGTGCAAATAGAATGTATGCAGAACTTTTATTTTTTTTTTTTTTTTTTTTTTTTAATTAGTGGTTACTGTAATATACAATTTTACAGTTATGCAGTCAGTTGTCTGCACACTTGTGCAGTCAACTGGTATCACACAGTCCGAGAGAAAATCTCTCGAAATCCAAAGCCTTGGTAAAGATATCAGCAAGTTGATCCGTTGTGCTTACATGTTCAAGAGTAATGATTTTTTGTTCAACGAGATCTCTAATAAAATGATGCATAATATCTATGTGCTTGGTTAGGAGATGTTGTACCAGATTCTTGGCAATATTCTGGGAGCTTAAGCTATCACAAAATACAGTAAATGTTTTACTTTTAAGATCATAATCCTTTATTATCTGGTTCATATTCAACAATTGAGTACAACAAGTAACATCTCCCATACATTCAGCATTAGATGGCCTATGAACCAAGAACCTAACATCTTTGCTTTCAAATTTTACCACTTTCTCTTGCATGTCATTGATCCAATTATTACCATTTAAGGTTTCTGACACACTATCATGCTTAAACTTAGCAACAAAACAACAAGAGCTTACCTGATGGTACGCGGATTTCATGCATACCAAACCGGCTAAATCCCGATAATCTATCCTTTTTCCTCTTGTTTTTCTTCCTTCATCCACTCCCCTAATGACCTGGGAAGTGGGATGGTTTCCCTGTATGCTTTCAGCAGCATTGTTGCCTCTTCTTTCCTGATCTTCAGCGATTTCAGAATCCGAACCAGAACCAGCTACCGTCTGACCATCTGACATGTCAGTTGACTGTTCATCTTGACTGTCAGTTGTCCTCACAGTTGGCGCATCTGCAGGTTCTGTTGCATTCGTTGGTTCAGATTCATCATTAATCAGCCCATACTCCCAGGTGCAACCTGAAACATCATCCTCAGCAGTTTTGACATTAACATCAGTAGCATTATCAAAAATTGGGTTAAAACATGAATGATTTTCAACCAACTTGTAACAATGATCAGAGGATCGAATGCTAGAAAGAACACACACACTTTTGTTATCAAAAACTTCGCATTTGGACTTGTCAAACTTAACAAATAAGTCATCATCACACAGTTGACTGATACTTATCAAATTTGCTTTTAACCCGTCTACATGTAAGACATTGTGCAAATTTGGCAAGCCGTCAACACACAATGTACCTTTACCAATGACCTTTCCCTTAGCACCTCCACCAAAATTGACATTTCCTCCTTTGAAGACTTCATAATCTATGAGATGCTTAAGAGAACCAGTCATATGGCGAGAACAGCCACTGTCGAAGTACCATCCTTCTTCCACACTACTCTTGAAGGAGGTAAGAGCCACTTTGCATTGCTGAGTGTCTTTCTTTACCCAGGCCTTTCTTACCTGCTGCTGATGACTGGGCACTTGACTGGGCAACTGACTGTTAGATTGTTCCCACAGTTGTCCTGTCAAGTGGCCGCTGTTCTTCTCCAAGCCAAGTTCCTGTTTCAACTTGTAGCAAAATGGACGTATATGTCCAGGGGCAAAGCAATGGTGACACACGTATCTCCTTTTTCTATTTCTTTTGTTTTTGTGAGGAGACACGTGATTAGCATTAAATCTCTCATTGTTTTTCGAAGTGCCCTCACCTTCCTTAACAAACATTGGATTTCCATAGCCTAAACCTGATTTTCCTTGGTTCCCCATGTTCAGAACCTCTTCCAATTTAGCCTTGCCATTGTTAAGTTTATTGAGTGTGTTAGTTTCTTTTTCAAGATTGCTTTTATACTTTTCACACTCATTGTCCTTTTTGGTAAGCATGACTTCTAACCTAGCTATGGAGTCCTTTTGAGTATCACTTTCACTCGACAACCTCTCATTCTCAGCCTTTAATTTCAGATTGTCAGAGGTGAGTTTTTCATTTACCTTCTTGAATGCCTTGAGTTGTTCCATTCGCTTGGACCAATCTGCATGAAGCTCAACATATGTATTGTATAGATCTTCATATGTGGCACTATCCTCTTCTTCCTGTGATGATTCTTCAGATTCACCTGCAGAAGTGGAGTTAAAACAGGTATACACATTAGTACCATTTGAGCTGACAACTGTGCTGACAGTTGACTGTTCATCTTCACTGTCAGATTCACTGTCAGATTCACTGTCAGAAAGGGAGGATTGTGATGATCGTAAAAATGACAGGTTTGCTGTCAGATCGTCATCATCTGAATCACTTAAGGTTGCAGAAAAACTCATCCCTCTCTTTTTGAGTGTGTTAGCACACTCATTGGCATAGTGTCCGAATCCTAAACACGCTCTACATTGAACGGACTCAATAGATCTTTTGTTTTCAGAAAAAAATTTGTTCTTACTTGTTTCTTTCTTAAATGATTCAATCTTAGGGGAAGAAGCAATATCCTTATTGGGAAACCTTTGTTGACGTTTTTTGTTCAACATATTGTTGAATTTTTTAGAAATCAAGTCACATTCATCTTCCTCTAAGTTTGAGTCATCAATATCTTTTGATAATTCAACAAGATCTTTGGACACAGTAAGAGCACTAGCAAGAGCAATTGAATTTACTTTGCTAGTTTGTTGCACTTCAAGGTTCAATTCAAACGTAGTTAGAATACTTAGAACCTTTTCAAGACTCACGGTCCGAGTATCACAAGTTTCTTCAATGACAGAGATTTTGATGTTAAATTTTTCTGGGAGAGTTCTTAAAACTTTACTAACCAACCTTGCATTTGAGATGGATTCTCCTAATGCAAATGATTCATTTGAAATATCCATTAATCTAGCAGAATATTCTTGAACAGTTTCATTATCTCCCATTCTTAAATTTTCAAACTCTGTCATCAACCTTCTTAACTTAGTTTGTTTAACACTATCGGACCCTTCACAATGTAGTTGCAAAATGTCCCAAGCATTTTTGGCCACTGTATGGTTTGAGAACAACCGATACAAATTAAAATCAACGTGATCAGAAATGGCGGCCATTGCCTTTGCATTGAAATTTGCAAGGGCAATTTCCTCCGCATTCCAATCTTGCTCGGGTTTTGGAATAAAAAAAATTTCTTTCTTTTCTTCGTCAGACACAGAAGCTTTAGCTTTTGGATCAGCCACTTCCATGGTAGGGGATTTATATCCCACTAGAATGCTGACCCAAGCACGATGATCTATGTTTTTGATGTACATAGTCATCTTTGCCTTCCAAATGGTATAGTTTGAACCATCTAGAGTAGGCGGCTTATTACGAGTATGAGTACAGTCCATAATGACCACTTTCAAAGATCGATCTCAGTGTATAGAGACCAGGCTCTGGTGCCAATTGAAAGAAATTAAGCGGCTAGGATTGTTTTCTGGGAATTGACCGACTGTGTGAACAACTGTGTATTCAAACGTGCTAACAGTTGTCCAGACAGTTGTCCTGTCAGTTGGCGACGACCAGAAACTCAGAAACACAGAAACAAACGCAGTGGAAATTAAATCTGATTAAACACTTCAGCAAGAAATACCTTGCTGGAAAACTTTCATATATTAAAAGCGATCTTGCAGACTACAAGTCGAATGAAAGAAACAAAACAACGAAAAGATCAAAACCTATTCTATCTTGAATAGACTAAACACCAAAAACACTTGAGTTCTTGATGAACAAGAACTTCAAGAAAAAACAAAAAGACTCTCTCAAAATACTCTATGAATCCGTGATTAAAATCCGTCCTTGACAATGAAGAAGTCGGCTTGTATTTATACAAGGCTTGGCCGCTCCTTTACACTCCAAGAAATCCTTCTTTCCATATGAGAGTCTTCCTAAAATAAAACACCTAAAATACAAAATACTAACCAAAGATAAACATTAGTAGGTTAGTCAAGTAAATCAAAATAATAATAATTATCCTAAAATAAACTATTCCTAAATAATTACAACTAAATCCTAAAATAAATAAACTCTAAATATATACATTAATTAAATCAGAATCACAAAGATACAAAACTAAATATAAGAGTATTTCATACTCTTTCAAACACCACAAACTCTTTTGTATGTGTGGTATGAGTAAGATATCCCAAGAGTGACTACTAAAGCAGAACAACAATCAGAGAAGTGAAACTTCAAAAAGTAACAAGAAAAAAAAATTAATGAATGAGAAATCTGAAAAATGAGAAGACGGGAGTAATAGAGAATAGATGAAGGGAAGGAAATAGAGGCGGTATATATTTTCTAGGGCAAACTCCATTTTCATCCATTGTACTTTACATGTGGTTTCATTTTTACCATTATACTTTTTTTCTTTCAAAAATACCATTGTAGTTACGAAAATGTAACATTTTAACCCCAAATCCGTGGCTAAATCCGCAACTAATCCCTGCCCCAATCCGTGATTTTAGGGTTAAAATGATACATTTTCGAAAGTGCAATGGTATTTTTGAAAGAAAAAAAGTATAATGGTAAAAGTGAAACACACCTGAAAGTACAATGGATGAAAACGAAGTTTGCCCTATTTTCTATATGTATCGGTAAGGATTTAAAATCACGGTGAACAATTGGATTAAGATAATTTACACCCTTTGCCTGAAAGATAAAACAATACGCTATTAGAATCTCAAAATATACTCCTCTGTCCCTAAATGAATGTTCATTTTCAAGAAATGTTTGTCCCTAAATGTTTTTTAGCAAATTATTTTCACTAGTCTTGCAAAACTAAATGTTCGGAAAGAGAATTACAATAATATATATATATATGAATCTTTGCCACTATATTGTACTAAAAAAAAAGTAGAGATTTTAAGAATGTCCCCAGAATGAAATTTAGGGGATGGGACGGAGGGAGTAAGTAATTTATTAATTAATGATTTTTGGCAGCTGTCTATAGTTCAAACAACTTAACATCTCAGAAATAAGCAGTAGGGTTCCATAAGATAGAGAGGGAGAGAGAACCAACCTGTGAACTTCAATGGCTTCTTGACTATATCATTCTCAAAAAACGCAAATAAATTCAGATCGTATCTCCAACTCGACATAACCATTGACCCTGTGCAGCTTAAATGATAAGGAATACAGGGCATATAAGCTTACTAAGGAGAGTAAGAAAATGTAAGCCATGGTAAGGGAATTAAAATGACTTATTATTACAAGAAAATACCTTATTCTGATTACTTATGACTGATACATGTTTTATCTATAAAACAATATGTCTAGTAGTATCATAATTCAGATGCTTCAGCCGTCTCAACTGATGTGGAACATCTCTTGGAGACTCAGAAGACAAAGAGTTAGAAGAATTAGCACATGGGAAATGTACCAGCACTCCAACTGATCAATACATCGAACAGTGACTTTGTGGCTTTGTTTCATTTTTCTTTTCACATTTACATTCATAGTATTTCGTTCCTTCTTCACATGTATTGGCTGCCTATATAAGAGGGTCAGACTAGAGCTGTAGGGGATAACTTGATTTCCAGAATTATTAATCAGATTTGGTTCTTCCTGTTTTCTCTCAAAGTTTCTTGATTTGGAGATCCTTTTGAGTTTAATTTTCTGGGTTTTGTTCGTGTAACAACTCCCTGTTCTTCGAGACTCGCTCGTGTAGTGATTCTTGTTACGCTTCCGCATCAGTTGGCATCAGAGCAGGATTTGCCTGTTCCAGGGTTATTATCAATGGCCGGTACTACACCAGCAGCAGGAAATGAAGACGGATCATCAGTAGCAGCAGGTACTCAACTTCATAATGAACGCTTAGATCGTATTGACCAGGAGTTAGCGCAAACTCGTGTTCAAATGACTCAAGTACAAGCAGCTTTGGAGATGGTGATTAATCGTCTTGACCGTATGAATGTCGCTGGACAAGATCAGCAGCTTGAACGGGATGGGAGATTGGCTCCTAACCGCACAACTGCAAACATAGAGCAACAGCGAGAACGTGTCAATGAAAACCTTCGTAGAAATCCTGTCTACGAAGATTCTTCATCTGATAATGATGCTCCAGATCTTAATTTTGGCCGTGGAATTCAGATTCAAGGGGGGTTTCAGCGTAGGCAGCGAAGACAAGAAGAATTCAAATTAAAGGTGGATGTTCCATCCTTTAATGGTAACTTGGGTGTTGAAGAATTTTTTGATTGGATTGCTGAAATTGAGAGGTTTTTCGAATACATGGAGATTCCTGAAGACCGCCAAGTCAAGTTAGTAGCTTACCGGTTGAAGGGAGGTGCGTCATCTTGGTGGGAACAATTGCACAACATAAGGCGACGACAAAGGAAGCAGCCTGTGAGGAGTTGGCCTAAAATGAAACGTCTTCTAATGGCTCGTTTCTTACCGTTGGACTATGAGCAACATTTGTTTTCTCAATTCCAACATTGTACTCAAGGTGCACGAACTGTTCATGAGTATCATTCTGAGTTTCTTCGATTGTGCTCTCGTAACAATGTGTTAGAGACGGAGGGACAACTTGTCTCTAGGTTTCTTGATGGGTTGAATTGGAGTGTGCGGGATGAGATTGGTATTCAACCAATTCTTATGCTTTCTGAAGCATACAATCTAGCGATGAAGGCTGAAGTCAGTTTTCAGACCAGGAAGGGTGCTCGAGGTGACACATCCAAAAGAAACTTTGGCCCAAGTCGGTTTAATACAAGGGAGGTTCAAAAAGAGGAGCAAGAGGCCCGGAGTGTTAACCGCGAGGACAAGAGACCAGTAGTGGATGGTCGAGGAACACCCAAGGTAGTAAATACTAAACAACCTCCGCATTCAGCTCCTAATCCTTATCAGAAATTCATGGGAGACAAGTGTTACAGATGTGGAAAGCCTGGACACCACTCAAATAATTGTCCCGGTCGGCGGTCGGTAAATTTAGTGGACCATACAAACAAGGAAGATGATGTAGAAGACGTGGCTTATGGAGGAGAATCTGATGATGGAGAGGAAGAAGAGAATATGTCATCGGCATTCGTGGTGCGCCGATTGCTGCTTTCACCCAAGAAAGAGGAGGATACACAGCGCCATAAGCTCTTCCGAACCAGGTGCCGCATTTTCAATAAACGCTTTAATGTCATTATAGATAGTGGTAGTTCTGAAAATATCATATCTAAGCAATTAGTAGAGCAATTGAATTTTCCGGTTGAGAAACATCCTGAACCATATAAAATTGGTTGGATTAAGGATGTGGAGACAGTTAGGGTGGTTAACAGATGCCGAGTACCCTTAACAATTGGACCTTATTCTGATACTGTCATTTGTGATGTGGTAGAGATGGATGCATGTCATATCTTATTAGGCCGACCTTGGCAATTTGATATTGATGCCGTGCATATGTGTAAGGATAACATCTACAGGTTCATGTGGGAAGGAAAGAGGATTACCTTGACTCCGTATGTTGAAGGGTCTAAGGTGGAAGAATCAAACACCAGCAAGGAAGTATTTTTTGTGACTAACAATAGTGCAGAATTTTTGGCTGATGTAAAGCAATCAACAGAGATGATAGCCTTGGTAGTGAAAGGTATTCTCAATGTGGAGGTAAAAAGTGATTATCCCCCCAGTATTCGTGAATTGTTGGAGGAGTTTCAAGATGTGATGCCGGACGAGCTACCACCGGGTTTACCTCCCATGAGGGAAATCCAACATGCCATTGATTTTGTTCCTGGAGCAAGCCTACCTAACTTACCTCACTATCGGATGAATCCCAAGGAGAGTGCAGCATTGCAGGAGATTGTGGAAGATCTATTAAAGAAGGGGTCCATTCAAGTAAGTGTAAGTCCATGTGCTGTGCCAGCTCTATTGACGACCAAGAAGGATGGCTCATGGCGGATGTGCGTTGATAGTAGAGCTATCAACAAAATTACGGTACGATATAGCTTTCCTATACCTAGATTAGAGGATATGCTTGATTGTCTCTCAGGAGCATGTGTTTTTTCGAAGATTGATTTAAGGAGTGGGTACCATCAGATCCGTATTCGACCCGGTGATGAGTGGAAGACAGCCTTCAAAACCAAAGAAGGGTTGTATGAGTGGTTGGTGATGCCCTTTGGGTTGTCCAATGCTCCAAGCACCTTTATGAGGCTGATGAATGATGTTTTGAAGCCTTTTATTGGCAAATTTGTGGTGGTCTATTTTGATGATATTTTGATCTATAGTACCAATGAAGGGAGCATATTGGGCATCTACGCCAAGTGCTTCAAGTTTTGCAGGCTAATAAGCTATATGTCAATTTGAAGAAATGTGACTTTATGGCAGCTAATCTTGTTTTCTTGGGTTTTATTGTGGGGAAAGATGGCATTCGGGTTGATGATTCGAAGGTTAAAGCTATACAAGAATGGCCTACTCCAAAGACCGTGACTGACGTTCGTAGCTTTCATGGTTTGGCAACTTTTTACAGAAGGTTCATTAGAAATTTCAGTTCAATCGTGTCTCCGTTAACTGATTGCTTGAAGAAAGGAAATTTTCATTGGGGGCCTGAACAGCGACAGAGTTTCAAGGAGATCAAGGAAAAGCTGACTACTGCACCATGTCTAGCTTTACCGAGTTTTGAAAAATTATTTGTGGTGGAATGTGATGCTTGTGGAGTTGGGATAGGAGCAGTGTTGTCTCAAGAAGGAAGACCAGTGGCTTTCTTTAGCGAAAAGCTAAGTGATGCACGCCAGAAATGGTCTACTTACGAGCAGGAATTTTACGCAGTTATGCGAGCTTTAAGGCATTGGGAGCATTATTTGATTCCAAATCAGTTTGTGCTATACACTGATCATCAGGCCTTGAAGTATCTTAATAGTCAGAAGCAGATTAGCAAGATGCATGCTCGATGGGTCGCGTATCTGCAGCAATTTCCCTTTATTTTGAAGCACAAATCTGGGCAGCAAAATAAAGTGGCAGATGCATTAAGTAGGAGGGCAACCTTGCTAGTTACAATGCAAAGCGAGGTTGTGGGATTTGAAGTTATCAAAGATTTGTATGAAGGAGATGATGATTTCAAGGAAATATGGGTTGTGTGTAAGACCAAGGAATCACAGAATGATTTTCACCTTTATGACGGTTATCTTTTTAAAGGTAATTGCCTGTGCATCCCTCGTGTTTCTTTACGGGAGAAGTTAATTCGTGATTTGCATGGAGGCGGTCTTAGCGGACATTTGGGCATTGATAAGACTACTTCTAGTCTCGAGTCCCGCTATTATTGGCCTCAGTTGAAGAGAGATGTGCACGGGTTTGTGCGCAAATGTTATACTTGTCAGGTGTCTAAGGGACAATCTCAAAACACAGGGTTGTATACTCCTTTGCCTGTACCTAATAGGATATGGGAGGACTTGTCCATGGATTTTGTTCTAGGACTTCCCAAAACTCAAAGAGGGGTGGATTCTGTGTTTGTTGTGGTGGACAGGTTCTCAAAAATGGTGCACTTTATTCCATGTCGAAAGACTTCAGATGCTTCTCATATTGCTCGATTGTTTTTCCGTGAGGTTGTTCGCTTGCATGGGGTGCCTGTATCTATCACTTCCGATAGAGATACAAAATTCTTAAGTCATTTTTGGATAACTCTGTGGAAGATGTTTGACACTTCGCTGAAATTTAGTAGCACTGCTCATCCTCAAACGGATGGCCAAACAGAAGTGGTCAATAGGACCTTGGGTAATTTGATTCGGTGTATATGTGGGGAACACCCAAAGCAATGGGATCAAGCTCTTCCTCAAGCTGAGTTTGCATTTAATAGTGCAGTTCATAGTTCTACAGGAAAGTCGCCTTTCTCTATTGTTTATGTGCAAACTCCCCGTCATGCTGTGGATTTGGTGAAGCTTCCTAATGTTCCGGGGTATAGTGTTGCAGCGGGTAAAATGGCAAGAGACTCACAAGCTATTCAGGTAGAAGTTAGGGAAAAATTGGAGGCCACTAATGCAAAGTTCAAGGCTGTTGCAGATAAACATCGTCGTGTTGCTGTGTTTGAAGAAGGTGATGATGTGATGGTTTTCTTGCGTAGGGAGAGGTTTCCTGCTGGGAAGTATCACAAGTTGCAACCAAAGAAGATTGGACCTTACAAAGTTTTGAAGCGCATCAATGATAATGCTTATGTGGTGGACCTACCTGCTAGTATGGGTATTTCCAAGACATTCAATGTGGCAGACCTTTCCTTGTACCACCCTTCCTCCGACGTGCCTATGTATCATGATCCTCCAGTTAACTCGATGGCGAGTTCTTCTCAAGTGGGAGGGACTGATGTGGAACATCTCTTGGAGACTCAGAAGACAAAGAGTTAGAAGAATCAGCACATGGGAAATGTACCAGCACTCCAACTGATCAATACATCGAACAGTGACTTTGTGGCTTTGTTTCATTTTTCTTTTCACATTTACATTCATAGTATTTCGTTCCTTCTTCACATGTATTGGCTGCCTATATAAGAGGGTCAGACTAGAGCTGTAGGGGATAACTTGATTTCCAGAATTATTAATCAGATTTGGTTCTTCCTGTTTTCTCTCAAAGTTTCTTGATTTAGAGATCCTTTTGAGTTTAATTTTCTGGGTTTTGTTCGTGTAACAACTCCCTGTTCTTCGAGACTCGCTCGTGTAGTGATTCTTGTTACGCTTCCGCATCATCAACGCTATGTATCAAAGTAAGGAAAACTAATGACAAGACGGTTATCTAATAATGGAGAGGCTAGAAGGCTCACCTCAGTATGACTTATTTACGTTGTTTTCGTACAATTTTATTTTTCTAAAGAGAAGGGTTAAAACTCAAGCAAGGAAGATAGGCGCAGCCGCGCAGTGTTCAATCTTGCTTTCTTCCCACATTATTCTAAAAAACATGAAATATTAACATTAGAATGTACAAAATAAAACATAATTACAACTGCATTTATCTTCCTTGCTTGAGTTTTGTCCCTTCACAAATAAATAGATTCATCATTATGATCAGAAAAGAGAAGAAAACTGCATTGGAGAGCAGGTGGGCGCCTGGTATGGTGCAAGTGAGCACCTGTTCAAGATAGAGGTTTCTGCCAGTTTTCCGGAGGAGGCAGGTGGGCGCCTGCTATGGGGCAATGGGGCAGGTGAGCGCCTGTAATGCCGAAAACGCTGGACTGGGCCTAAAATTGCAGATTTCGCGATTCCTTCTCTGTCTATGATTTGGAACTTATTCCTAGGTTAGTATATAAGCATAGTTACGACCTAGAACACATTGTAGCACCTAAAGAATATTTAATAATATATTGGCTTGGCAATTGCCCCCGGATGTAGTTCATGTGTTGAACGAACCGGGTAAACAATTCTTGTGTTCTTGTGTGTGTGATTCTCTCATATTTTGTTTGTGGGTATTGTATTCTTGTTCTTGATTGCTATAGGGGGTACCACTAAATTCCCAACAGCTATACCTATATTCAGAAAGTGTTACCATTAGCCCGATTAAATGAAAGGACCTCCAAAAGTAATTGCCCTGTAAGGCCTTCAAAAATGTGAGATCCTCAGATCCCAAGATCGCAACCAACTAAAGAAGTACATATATTATAAGTTTGCTGAAAGAGAAAAGTCGCAGATCTGTTCATATATAGTAAAGCCAAACATCGAAACATATACTATTTCAATTAGGAAAAAAAGTAACAAGCTGATCAATGAACTAAAAATCAATGACCATAGATGTAACAAATTTGTATTACAACAATCGTGTATCACTGTCTAGAGTAATCAGTTGAATAAAAATAAGTAAATTATTGCAACTGAAAAACAATGCCAAAAATATATAACCCCAAAACTTGTTGTACCTATCATTGCACGGATGATAGACGTGGCGAATAGAAACAAGAAATCAACGGCGGTAGCGGTGACGTATGAAATTGAAATAAACATGCAGAATCCCACGTTCAAAAGCGCACTTAAACCCCTTCTTGGGCGAATACTCCCACTCTTTGTTGACAATGCGGAAAGCAATGTCCTCGTATGGCGGGCCAGCGTGGAACCGGATGATGCATGTTTCAGCACTATCACCATCTTTGTCTATGGAATAAACTGGGGCTTTCGTTTTGACAACAAGATCCGGGTAAAAAATTTGTATCCCTGTACAATCTTGGGGGGTGGGTTGTCATAGTCGTAATGAGTCTGATTGTATTTGTTCCACTCATACCCTGTATGAACACGGTTGAAGTACTTAGGCTTTCTAGGTCGGTATTTTTCATGCCACCAGTACGCCTGTGAATCCATGTTAACCTCATCACTATTGCCAAATACATCATCACCCTCCTCCATTGTTTCCATGGCTTTCATTCGTGCACTTTCCAGGATAGCCCTGTCCTCTTCAGGATCTACACCTCCTTCATTTTCATCACCATCCATTAGTTTAGGGGAGAATGAACCATCCTCTTCCTCTCCATCCCTAATAGGTGTAAGGGGTTGATCGAATTCTTCCTCTTTAATAGGTGTAAGACACCGAGTGTGGGCACGTTTCATGTTCCCTTCACTCCCCAACGGTTGCTCAAGACGTTGTAAATGCTTTCTCATCAACATATTGGCATGAATTTCCTTCAAACAAGCCTTTGCCTTGTAGATGTGGAGACGCTTTACAACACCTTCCCAATACTCAACCACCTTTGCTGTGCCAGAGCGCATCTGTGACTCTATTTCACTCTGCAGTTTCTCAAGTTCAGCATACGTTTTTCCTTGCAAGAGATTTTTGACATCGGTCTCAATGCTTGAATGTAAACCCCTTTCTTCAGCAAGCAACTCCGCAGGTGGTTGTTTTCCAAGCACTCTGGCTCGATCAAGTGCATCCTTTTTCCTACGCTCAGCCAACTCCGTGTCACAAACCACCAAAAGTGCCTCCCAATACTCTATATGTGTTGGTGTGGCTCTGTCCAAGTCCAAATGCATTTTTATGTCCTCGTGAAGTTCTTCCATCTCTTTCACTGACAAACCCTTGAAGATCACGTAAGGCTCTTCTTCTATTTCTATATCAAAGTCATCTGACGGATTAAGGCGCTTAGACAGTACATCAATTGGTTTTATACGCCCTTCACGCAACCGAATCTCAGACCTCACTTTACATTGATCAAAACAGAACTCTTCTTCCCTTTTCTCCCAGTCACGAAACTCAGCCCGAGCACGCTCCCTAGCAAGCAATGCCATTTCTTCCTCAAGCTGTGCTTTTTCCATACCCCTTTCCTCTCTTCTTTTTTTCACTTTCTCAATCTCTGCCATTCTTTCTTTTCGCCTCTTCTTCTCAGCTTTTATCGAAAACTCTTCAAGTGGCACACCACCCTGAGTAACATCACGCTCTATCTTCTTCCCCCACACAAATGTTTGATTGAGATTTGAATCACCAAAGGGATTCGATTCATTCCCATAACCACCAGAAATCGTTTGCGTTTTCAGCTTCTTAGCAACTTTCATAGCCTTTTTCTGGGCTTTCTTGGCCAAATAATCAGCAATTTCCTCATCGCTAACCTTCTTCTTGGACGAAGACGATGAGGATGAGGACCTCTTCTTACTGCTACTACCCATCCTGAACAATGGCTTCCGAATTAAATTGCTAGAAATCAATAAGAATCTAAAAAGGGGTTTCCGATTTTAAAGCCTAAATTTAGGGATTTCGAAATCGTGAGGGAATTCAGATTAGAATCAGAAACTAGACGAAGAGAGAGAAGAGAGATACAAGGAGTGATCCGATCGGCGATGGCGATGACAGTGGTGGTGCGGGGTGGCGACGGCGAAGAACAGCGGAATATTTATTACTCCCATTCGCCAACTTACTCTTAGTATTTATAGTCTATGGGTAGGCCGCAGGCGGCTAATTTTAATCTGGTTTGGACTCGGAGTCGGACACATGCTCCTCCTTTCCTTTTAAGGAGTGGTTTACTATTGGCAATTTGGAAAATCTACTTGCCGTTAGTTTCAATCCCAATTATTTATTTTTCGGGAGAAACTAGTTTCTTCATAAGATATAATGTTATAAAGAGTTCTGTTATTGTTTTTATAGGGTTTAAGGTTTAGGGTTTTAGGTTTGGGGTGTAAGGGTTAAAAATATGACTTTTTATAACTTATGGAGGAACTAGTTTCCTTCAAAACACAATCTTACTTTTTTAAAAAAAATTAGACAACTTTATCAATTTCAATATAGAATCGAGCAACCAAAGCTTTATTATACTCCTCCCTCCGTCTCAAAAAAATATATTTACCAAATACTATATTAATGAGTTTATTGTCATTCAAACCTGCGTACTATTGCCAGATTGACGATTTGCCCACGTACTCACGAAACTCACACTATGACCTGCGTAGTATGATTTTAATAAAAAAGTGCCCGGGGATAACGCTGAGCCGTTAGAAATCTAACGGGCTGTCAACATATGTTAAAAATTTGATGGATTTACAATTAAAAAAAATTCAAATGTGACCCTGATAATGATATTAATGTTGTAAAGGTCCAAAAAATATTTATATTTATTTTATTTTGAAATAATTAGAATAATAAATTTTATAAATAACTCATTATTATTAATACAAACGCACACCCAAATGTGTTATTCACCTCCATCATTATACAGATCAACCACCTTCGCCACCACCACCGTGATCGATATCACCGCCGCCACCACCGTTGCCACCACCACTGTATCATCTTCCAAACCCATCATTCAACCCAATGCCACCACCACCGAATCAACACCATCAACAATGACCCATAAATCACAAATTTTCGTTAGAAACCCCCCAAATCTACACTCCTAATCTATTCTTATCTCCTTGCGACAACAACAACCAGTGATGCTACCAGATTTGAGCAATTAGTCGCTCTAAATTGAAGAAATTTTGTCTTGAAATCAAAGATATAAGGGTTTGGAATTGAGAAAATAAGGGCTCAGAAGTGAAGAAAATGAAGAAATTAAGGCTTGGAATTGAAGCACTAGGGTTCGAATTAGAACGGGGTTTGCGAATTATAACTGGGTTTTCCTCCATCAAGTCCATCGGAGACGATAAACATGGGAGAATTGTTCGAACAAAGGTAGTTTTGAGGTTTCTCCGATGTGTATGGCCGGAGGAGGGAGAAGATCTAACGGGGGGTGGAAGAATAGAGAGAGGGGGTGGCTGCGGTGGGGGAGATGAAATAGTTTTTCGGAGGTGTTAGAATGGTCGGCGACGCTGCCGGGATGGGGGAGGGATGGCTGGACATGGGGAGGGACGACAAGGAGGGTAGGGTAGAGAGGGATGTGTTGGGTGACGGTCACCAGCGTAGGGGGGTGTTCGCCGGAGTAGAGGGAGACGACCACTAGAGTAGGGGGAGACGGTCGCCGGAGTAGGGCAGGGGAGAGGTGGTCGGAGGTGGTAGGGTTGAGAGAGAGTATAGAGAGAGGGGAAGAGGGAGAGTGTGTATTTTGTGTGGGTCTAATCTGGAAAGAAGGTGTGTGCATAGTAAAATTTAAAGTGATGAGGGACTATGGATCAAAATTGTTTTCGGACAGAGAGTATACCACATTTATTAATATAAAGAAAATCAAAATAGATAACATAAGATTGACAAGTAAACTAATGTAACATTTTATAATAAATGAGTGCAACATTTTTTTCTCTCAATTGTAACACTTTTCTAGGGTTTTGCATTCAATTGAAATGCAAAACCGATTATATACATGATTTTTTACTTTAAAAAAAAATGTAACATTTAACCACAAAAACTATTTATATTATTTTGCGAAACTGCTGTTACATCTTACAATAAAGTATTACTTTTTTAAGACCAAACTGTTACTTTCTTCATAAGAAAGTGTTACATCTCAGGAGACGAAACAGCCCAATTTTTTGTGTGTTAAAAAATATTTAAAAATAAAAATAAAAAATCAAACCATATCATGACCTATCTAGTTTTGTTATTCTCGTTGAGACGAACACAACGGTATTTTTAAATATTTTTTTTGACTTCAAAATCTCAAGATATAGCATTTTAAAGTTGTTGGGGTTTTTTTTTAAGGCGACACGTGGCTGGGAGGAGGACGGGGGCTGCTGGGCGGGTTACCTAGGCGGGTTGTGGGCATATCCATTGGTGATCCATGGGTGGATCCGTCTCACAAGGTGAGACGGTCTCACCCAAGTGTTTCTCTTACATCTATATAATATATAAAAGCAGAAACATTTCATGCTTCCACATTCAACCACGTGGAATTATGACGTGGAAGTCCACGTGGCTTCGTTTTATTGGATAATGTATTCAAGACTTATTTAAGGGAATATTTTGACATTCATTTTTAATCTAATAGAATAAAAAAATTAAATTTATTTGAAATTTTAATAATGCAAAAACTACTATATTCAAATAGATGATTTCATAATTTATTCCTATCCAAATTTAAACCCCAAATCAAAATCATTTGAAATTGCATTGCAATCAATATTAGGAATTTGTCCATTTTTATGTTAGATTTTTTTTCCCTCTCACAATCATCTCTATTTTATTCTTCTTTTCATTCAGTCAATTAAAAATTTTAAACCATCTACGAGGTGATTCCAAATTCTTCATTTTATTTCTCTTATTCAATTTTTTTTCTGAGCGTGTAATGTGTTTATGTTGGAGCTCAATGTTTGTGCATTATCATGTTCTCATGGTTGACACGTGAGATTTACATCAACATCAAAGGTCATTCAAAATACTTATTTAAAATTTTGAGATTTATTTACCTAATACTCCCTCAGTCTCATAAAGATAATCTCATTTTGATTTTTATAGTCAACAAAAATAAAATTTAACCACATATTGGTGTCAATTTAATGATCACAATGAAATTATAAAAATTGTTATTAATAAATCACTTAATGATTTATCAGTTACAAATTTTAGAATTTCACTAGAATGATTAGATTGTCAACAATGGTTGGTCAAAGTTTATTTTTGTTGACCATAAAAAGTCAAAATGAGACTATCTTTCTGAGACAGTAGGAGTATACCAGGCATGAAGAAAGCCATCTACTACAAAGAATTTTCAAATTCAGATTCTCTTTATTTTATAAAAGATAATTATCTCAACAAATCAAATCTTATTAAAGCTAAATACATACTCACTCTGTCCCAAAATGATATTCACATTTGTCTATTCAAATCTTCTATATAATATATAAAAGGAGAGACATTTCAAGCTCCCACATTAAGCCACATGGAATTATGATGTGGAATTCCATGTGGCATCATCTCATAGGTTGAACACAAATGTATTAAATAGGAAAGATAAAATATTTTCTATAATAAAAACTGATATCAAATTCAAATTTCAAATATAAATTCTATGCTTATTTTTAGTTAGAAAGTAATTTTGATTGACAACATCATATTAAATATTAATCAAACAGGTTATCATCAAGATTTTAAATCTCATTAAGCTCTTCATATATTTAAGAATACACGTTATTTAAGATGGTTATAAAGATAACATTTATACACTCAAAATAAAATTCATATATTATAAAAAACTCAATGGCTTCAAAGAAATTCCTTTTTTTTTTTTCTTTTTTTTCTTTCTTTCTTTTTTTTTTTTTTTTATATGTCACTAATTAAAGATTTCTAATCCTAAAGAGCTAATCTCTTTTGAATAATTCTTTTTATTCATCCACTTGAATTAGTTACAGCCATGTGTATTGTGTCTTTTGGTGCGGTTGATGTTGATCCACTTCCCTATTATTTTCTACCAACTGAGCCAATTCAAGGTAACTCCAAGTTCTTCAATTTTTGTCTCTCTAATTTGTTTCAGTTCTTTAAATATGAATGTTCTGTTTTGCTCTTAAATGATTACAAATTAGACCTACAAAATATCTGTTATCCGTCTCAAAATGAATATTCATAGTTAAATTCATATTTACTTTTAATTAATATCAAATTTGGACACATATTTTAATGAAGCGGTGGTAGTATAAGATATATATTGAGGGTTTACATGGTTAGTGAATGAAAAATAAATTCATGCTTTTGTGATTTATTTGTAAATCCCCATTAATGTGATTTCTTCCCAAAAAAATCGATGCCAGTTCATTATTACTGGAGTATAAAAAAAAAAAGATGAAAAATGCATATCTATTGAATTTGTAGTTGATTAGGATTTTTGGAACGGCAATGCTAGGGGCACAAAAGAAATTTACAAAATTATGGATACAAAGTGAGGTGGCGATATTTTATTGGTTACATCGATTGTGGACCGACACACTCTATTTAAAAACACCAATAAAATTTTGACACATTATTTTGTAAGCCACATTTTGTGGTACTTTTTTGTAACTTTATATTTACCCTTTTCGGAATGGCCATAAGCAAGATGTAGGTATCTTAATCCCGGATGCTTAACACTCCAAGGAACTCCAACTACGCTCTCATAATCCTTCTTCATGCTAAATATTTCTTTTGTTTCCATGTTTGGCACGCAGCAAGTAATTTTATTTATGGAGAATAGAAAATAAACTAAGTATGATTCATTTCTCAACTGAATATGCTAAGCTCTTGAATTACATGCTTTATTATAAGTAAAGCATGTATTTGTGTCTCTCCGTATCATAGTGACGGATATATACCCCCTGAATTTTTCTTTTCAAGGGAGTCAATATAGAAAATTCCAAAATTGTAAAAGGTAAATTTATAAAAATTACAAAGTTCAGGGTGGTCAAAGTACCCTCCTCAAATGGCCTAGATCCGCCACCACGGCGGTCTTTTATGAAGCTCATTAGTGGTATACTGTTGTTGTAGCTTTGTCAAAAGACTCTTAAATAGTTCAATGAAAAGCCGAGTCTATGTATCTCTATTTGAATATGTTATACGCACAATTAAATGTTTCATAATCACAACCTAGAGAAAAAATATATCACCAAGCTACTGGGATTCACTTTACAAAAATTTAATAATTTCACTTTCACAAGAAATTAAATTTTGGGAAAATACCAAAATTACTTAGTTGCAAACTTTCATATAAAAAAATGTTCTCAGTGGCGGAGCCAGTAATTTGAGGAGGGGGGGGGCAAGAATTTTCAGAGCAAAGGAAAAATGATTTGGGGTTCGGGGGCACCGTCCCCGACAAAATTTCGGCAGTTTTTTTCATTTAGCATTATCAGATTCATGAAAATAAGTGGAAATCTTCGCCTATATAAGGAAAAAAAGACACTATTATACAAATACGAAACATTAAAATTCTTTGTACATGTTAATCTTTCAAGACAAATAAAGAAGCATTACTAAAAGCAACACAATTATACATGTCAATAATTATTTGGTATCTGGCATATCACATTATTATACTCTTTCTGTCTCAAAAAGTTAGTTTCTTTGTATTCAATGTTATTTTGAATGAATTTTAAGCAATAATTTAAATTACTTTTAATTATTTTAATGAAAATTTAAAATTTGTTTGTGATAGACTATTATAAATAGTATCAATACCAATTTTTAGATTCTCATTATGATAAATAAAAACAAACTTAATTACTCAAAATTCATTCGTAGTGACAACAAAAAAAAAACTCGGGGGGGGGGGGGGGGGCAATTGCAATTGCCCCTCTGTGGCTCCGCCAATGTTATGTTCCACATTTTATTTTTAAATCCAAAAAATCCCATAAGCTTAATACTAATACTACAAAATCCAGACCATCATCTAATTTTGTTAGTAAGGATAATCTCATGAACTAAACTACCCTTATCATAGTAATATTGTTTCGTTTTCCTCTTATATACAAATAAAACAAGCAAACTCTAATGAGATAATCTTCGTCATTGCTATGGAACGATAGGATTCAATGAAAGATAGATCCTGTTTTTTGCCAGGGATATATATATTCACTGCATCCCATTTTAAAGTTTAAAAAAAAATACTTGGGCCCAAAAATTAAGGAAAGAATCTTTTAATTATAAATTATTGATAGTGGAGTAGAGTGTTGTGAGTATAGAAAGTAGGTAGGAGAGAGAAACTGGGATATAAAATAGTTAGTGGATAGTTGTTGTGAGTATGGCATATGTGATTCATTGAATAAAAAAGTGTTAAAAACTTTCTTTTTTGAGATTTTGACTCTTAAAGTGAGACACCTATTTAGAAAAAAATTGACTCTTAAAATGAGACAAAGGTAGTATTTATATATATTGAGTTAGCTCAACCGCAATCCATGTAGACTCTCTGTGGCTAAGGCCCATAACTCATACTCCATCTGTCCCAAAATAATAGTCATACATTGGTTGCTCACGCTTATTAAGGAAAATAGAAAAAAAAATGAGTAGACATTGCAAGTGGTGTGATGATATAATTATTCAAAATACTATTCATAGTGCAAGTGGAAAAAAAAAAGTAATCCTAAGTTAGGAAGTGTTGATTTCTGCCTACGAAATTAAACATATTTACTTTCCTCAGTGTGCTAATTACTTGATCAGTTAGGCACAAAAAACTCTTATTGGAATAGATGGGATTGAGAAAGTTATAACGTAAAAGCTAATGCAGGACGGATTTTTTGTTTTAATTTAGGGCACAATTAGGTAAGCGTAATTTAGTCCATATAATTATACAAAGTATTTTCTTTGAATATGGATGGTTTTAGAGATAGAGAGAATTTAGAGATGAAGAGAGTAGTAACATATGGAGCTTTTAGACTCGAATTGTTTTATTTAACTCAAAGCTTAACTTAATTTTGTCAAAAAGTGTGAATTTAAAATCCCCAATATAATTTTCTTAATACTTTTTGTAATTTTAAAAATAATTTTATATGATAGATATAACTTACTTACTGTTGTGCTGTGTTTGAAAAATGAACATTCATATATAAATTGGGACGAAGTTAGTAACTCTCAAGTATTAATAGATAGAGAGAATCGTAATTTTACGTGAATTTTTTCTTTTTTAATATACCTCATCAATCTCAAAAATAAATATCTTTTTTATATGTATTTTTCTATTACATTTTTTTAAATCTATGTTCTCTTTTATAAAAATAAATTAACAACTAATTTAAACTGAAAAAATAATTATTTACTTTGGTGTGGGTGGGGGGAAGTCTTTTTGAAATTAATTATCCACATTGAAATGGATGGAGTACAACCGAATGAAAATATTACCATATAAATTGGCTCGTTTTTTATATTCTTTCATTCAATAAAACAATCAAGAACATAATAAACTTTGATGTAAGGGTGATCGTAAAATTTAAATAGTGCAATACTTCTAAAACAATAGTAACTATTTCTAACTAAAATTTAGTAGAAAAATAACAGTCATTATGATTTACAATGAGTACATAAAACTAAAAAGAATCTCCAATTCTAAATGGATGAACGCATTATTCATCACCTTAAAGCTTGTGCATAAAAAAAGACATTCATTTACTTTGTAGATACTGGGAGAGTAATGCTCAATAACACGAGGAATATGATAGTGATGGGCAATGGCGATGATTGTTGTTGTTGCATGACGTTGTTCATGTATTAAAGGAGAAAATGGTGGACTCAACATTTTTGGAATTTTCTAGGAATTAGGTTTAATTTTGAGATAGATTTTTTGAGAAAAAGAAAAAATTGGTCTCATTTCGAATTGGCCGTAAAAGGAGAGGCAGAGCAATCTATGTTAGTATTACTCCCTCCGATTTTAAATTTATTTATAGTTTGATAACGCACGGGTTTTAAGAAAAATATTTAATATTAATAGTTTTTTTTTTCTGAAACCAATATTAATAGTTTAGTGAGTGTTGTGAGTATGAAAAGTGTGATGTGATATGTGAGTGGGGGTTGAAATTGTGAGTGGGATAATTGTTGTGAGTATGACAGTTAGGTCCATTGAATAAAGAGTAATATAAACTTACCGGTTTAGGGTTGTGAAAAATCAAATGAGACATCCAAAATAGCAAAAAATGAACAGACTAAAAAGACAGAGATAGTGTGTGTGTGTGTGTGTGTGTGTTTTTTTACCAATAACTATTATTTGATTCCAATAGTTGCTTAATTTTCATCAATCATGTTATGTTATCGCATGAACACAAATACGAAGAAAATCATGATGAGTACTTTCAGGTTGAGCCGTAGAGAAATAATTCAAACCCATCAATTCATTTGCCTTCTCCGTCTTAAAACAGCTTGCACCAGTTTGGAGTTGCACGGGGATCGAGGAGGCAATGTATATATTCAATACTATTGTGAGTGTCAAAGTGGTTATGGTGATTTGAGAGTGGGACTCGCAATTTAAATGTGTGATTATGACAAGGAGGATAGGGTAAATAAAAAAATAATGAAAGTTGGACATTTTAAGAGGTGAGCTTTATCAATGGTACACACACAAAAAAAATCAAGTTATTTTGGGGCGGAGAGAGTATACAATTTAGTATTGTATTTTATATTATGATGTATACTCTTCGTTCCAAAATATATGTTATTAAGGATGATTTCGATCAGTACTCAAAATTACTATGTTAACCTTCCTTATTCATAAAAAGAACATTGAGAATGTAAGATTTCACAAAAGTTATTTAAATTATAAAGACACTGTATGCATGGTAAACAAGCGTACTTTAGGTGAACTGTGGCAAAATTTTATTAAAACTATACAACAAAAAAAATGAAAAATTACTTCTTCAACTTTTCTTTCTTTCTTTTTTTTTTTTTTTGCGGAATGAGTAACGTGATTATTTCTTCCAAAATATAAGTTACTATTAGTTATTATTTTATGAATTTAAGACACAAATTTAAATTGTATTTTTATTAGTTGGTTTCTATGCCCCGTCGAGTATCGACGGGTCACTAACTAGTTTTTTAAAGGATAGAAACACTTGGTCACTAGCCATGTTGTGTTTATGAACATTTAAGCCTAAATTATAGAAATAAGAAGAATTTTTGGGGACAATGAAAAATAACAAATGAGAAGATCATTTTGGGACGGAGGGAGGAGTATATCATTTGTCAAATTTTGGTTAAATCAAATTATGTATAGTATCAAATCATTAAAATTTTAAATGTAGACAAATTTTGGTTAAATCAAGTTATGGATAGTATTAAATCATTAAAATTTTAAATGTGTCATAGTTGTCTTAGTTGGAATTTCCATGTGACTTGGTTGGAAGTTATTCGATTATAAGCTTAATAAAGATACCCTTCATCACAAAATCAACTCAAATCTAAAATTGGTGAATTGATTGGCTTGAACAAGCCTTAGCCCTACAAGTGAAATTTGAATTTGAATGGCTTGAATAGGGCTCATCCATGCGAATTAGGAAGCCTGCCATTTAATTGTTCATATTCATTATTCACAGTCACAAAAATTTAATCTAAGTAAAATGTAAATTATTTTAATTTTAATTTTTAAATTTTCAATCTAATAAACCTCAAGATAGACGTAAGATATGCCGAATTATATCCGCTCCCTTTTTCAAGCCAATTATCCTACACCAATGTGTACTTCCCTCTCATCTATCAATTGTTTTTTTCTCACAGCCTCCACTACCCGCTTCTTTTTTTCTGCCAACGATATAATAAGAACATGGTTGTTTAGGTACTTCAAACATACTAATATTTTCTTATTATATGTTTGATTAATTGTAATTTTTAGGTATTTCAAACATACTTTTTGCATAGCTGAAGATGGAGCTGAATGATTCAAAATGAGGTAAATTTCCAAGCTTGCTTTACTTTAGATAGGTTTATGAGCAACTGGAGAAAGTCTTATGGGATTAATTGCAATTTCTTCTATATACATCGCTTAGGGTAGATGATGTAGCTTTCCTTAATATGATTTTGTTCTCACTACTCAATCTGTTGGTATGTGACAAAAGTTAATGTAAATTTATAAGATTTCATGACATTGAGTTTTTTATTTTTTTTTATTTATCATCAAGAGATTATATATTTTCTACCCCTCAATCACATAACAAAAAAAATATTGCCTTTAAAAAAAAATGTATTAGTCAATTTTTACCACAATACAAGTAATTTACAACCAAGTAATACACATTTTAGAAAATGTTGAGAAATCAAATGAGATATAATATTCAATTTGAATAATTATATAATGAAATAGAAATATAACCGCATTCTCGAGTAAAAAAATCTGCGAGGTGAGAGCAAATAGCGAATAAAAATGTCGAGTGTTATTGAAACTTCACAGGATTAATTCTATAGCTTTTATTTTTCATTTTCATGATTTATGTTGTAGTTTTGTAATTATTATGTGAAACTTCTCAAAATTATATACCAAATGTTGTTACAAGTAAAGGTGGTTCAAGAATGCCCTAAGTTATGTGCCAGTAGTCTTAAATTTTATAAATGGTTGTTAATTATTATGCATTGCGTTCAATGAATATAAATGTAATATTACTTCCATAATATTGATAAGATTAATAATCACCTTAAAATAATACTTTCTCTATTATGACAAGAAACTTTAGTTGTAGACTTTTACTAAAATAATATGAAAATTTGATAATTCTCATGAAAATTTGAAATTGGTTAACGATAGTATTTTTTTTAATGAATCAATAATAAAATTCAGAATTATGAAGATATATTAAAACTATAAAATTTGGGTCAAGATTGAATTGAGTTTATAAAAAAAATTCAAAGTTTGACTCTTAAGTAAAGATGGAAAAATGGCGTTTTATGTATTCCTCATAATCCGCCTAACCCTGGTTCAGTTCATTCGAATACACCCTATTTCTGCTAGCTCACCTTGATCATTCAATCAGTCAGCCGCATAAATGTTGATTTTCCAACGTAGTATGCATGCAGAAATGACCTTATGCGGGTTCAAACCAAGAATCAGGGGAGGAAAAATAGATAAGTTGAGACAAAGGTGCAGAAGAGCTGGTGGCAGTGCGCAGTTGAAATTGGCGACAGTTGCTGTGAGATTGTAGAACGTCGAGTATCGACAGTTATTTATAGTAATCTTGAGTAATGATGTTCTGCAAACATTTATCATCGACAACTCTTTATATATGATTTGTGTAAGGTGCGAATAAGAGTAATGCTATAGAAGTAGTTATTGATAGTATGTATTATAAGATATAAGTAATTATAATTTTGTTAATAACATGAAAGTAATTCGAGTTCATATTTTTCTAAAATGTTTGCTCAACTAAACCTCATAAGTCACACATTATTTAATACAAAGGACATAATTAAAGTTATGTATTTCATTCAACAAAAATAGTCACTGCATAATAATGATATTTATTCCAACAAAAAAGAAAGAATTAACATTAATTTTGGTATCTTTATTGAAGTATGATAAAAAATCATGAAGTTTTAATTATTGTTACTGATAGTTTTTTTAAAAAAAAAAACGACCATCAAAAATTGAATGAGACTTATCTTTTTGGGACAGAGAGAGTATTAGTTAGCAAATTGGTTCTTCTATGATTATGTCTAATATTCCATCCGTCCAAATTTAATGTTTTTACTTTGTCTTTGCATGAGAATGAAAAAATAATAAATGTTATGGGTATGAAAAAATAAAGTAGGAGAGAGAAAGTGAGTATGAAGTTTTTTGTTGTGAAATTGACATGCGTGTCCCGTTGTCCATTTTAGGTAATTAAGGAACGTAACAACCTTAAATTAAGGAAGACCAAAAAATAAATTATCTTAAATAGGGACGGCGGGAGTAGATTTTAATATTTTGAGTTTTCATGTCTATAATGTTATTAAATCATGTATAAAATTGCAATTAATTTATATGGATAACATTATTTGAAAAATATTAAGATGAAGGGTAAATCATTTGGAACTTTGGGTTTAAGTGAAAACAGCAAGATCTAAACTTTAATTTAACCTAACTTGGAAATAATGAAATTCAAAAAACAAGGAAAATGAAAAAAAAAAATTGAGTTTCCAAATGAATGAAATCCATATCCAAAATGAAATACAGGGAGTGGTTGCAAAGGATGGATTGATGGAGGTCAAGTAATTCTACGATTCATGCAAATTGCTTATAATAGTCGAGGATGATAGTAGAGGTTGTAGCAATTTGAGTTTCAGGAAGGTATAAATGCTTCTGTCGATTGCAAGAAGTTATAAGTGCTTTCGCCGATAATAGTGGTACAAACCCATGTGATGAAGGAGTTTTTCTAATTTTTATTACATCTATTACAGGCAAGTCAGACCAAGTCAAACAAAAAGTGGTGTTTCAAGTGGCAAGCTTAGATTGGAAGGGATATGGAAGTATGAATTGATGAATCGGTGATGTTGGAGGTTAAAGCAATATTCCCTCCGTCCCACCACAAGTGCTACTAGAATTGTAGGCACAATAATCAAGAAAAAAAATAGTAAATGTATGTTAGAAAATGATAAGAGAGAGAATGAGTGGGGTAAATAGTAGTGTTAGTTGAATAAATTGTGTGGTGGAAAATTAATAAGAGAATAAGTGGGGTTGGTTGAAAATAAATATATTAAAATATTTTCATTTTGAGGAGTATCACTTGTGGTAGGACGAACCAGAAAAAAAAATTAGTGTCACTTGTGATGGGACGGAGGGAGTAGCTGCCATCGCCTTCAGATTCAAGGAAATAGTATAATGAAAGAGTGCATCGAAAACATGTTTGGGTGCTAGTGGGTGACGGTGATGGTGGTGCAGACTATAATGAGATGGGGCATTTGACACTACATATAATCCCTTCGTCCCAGCTCACTTGACACTTATTTTCATTTTGGTCCCTCTCAGCTCACTTGACACTTCCCAAAATAATCTATTTTTTATACTTTATATTCACTCTACCCCACCGCTCATTCTTTTTCTTCCACACTTAATTTATTCAACCAACACTACTATTTATCCCACTCATTCTCTCTCTTCATTTTCTACCACACATTTTCTTTATTTTATTATTTTTCCTTAATTATTATGCCACCACCTCTTGAATATCAATTGAGGGGAGACTGAGTGAGTATTTAATTGTATTTGTACCAGCAAATATATACTCCCTCCGTCCCAGCTCACTTGACACATGTTGATTAAAACTGGTCAACTTAGGGTCGTTTTGACCAACACTTTATAGAAATATTTATGTTCCAAAAAAAAATTAAAATTATTATTGAGAGGATTTTTAATGTGATTATTTTACATTTTTTAAAATTTTATTCGGATCATAAATATTTCTATAAAGTGTTGGTCAAACCGACCTTAAGTTGACCAGTTTTGGTCAAAATATGTCAAGTGAGCTGGGACAGAGGGAGTATTAAATTATACATTTTTAAGAAAGAGAAACACTTTTTTACCTTCATAGAATGGCTTATGTTCAAATTGAACAAGCGAAATGAAATCTATTTTAGATATTAAGTCCCATATAATCTGTAAGTGCAGACACTAATACTATCATAAGTGTTGTCATCATATCTCAGATGCTATACAAACGAGTATTTTTGTGATAGTTGCACATTTCTTTTATCTAACATTATTATTCCAATGATGTATTATTTCTTGCAATATATTTGTTGGTTTTTACAGGGGTTATGAAAAGATTAAAGTGAAAAGAGTTAATTATTTATAAAAGGAGTTTTATTTCTAAGTGTGGAAAACATGGGAAAATGAAGAAAAACGTGGGGAGACTTTGTCAAAGGCTTGATTGCTGTTTTAAAGAGAGTACAAGAGCTTTGATGGAGCCAAGTACAAGGGGGCGAAGCATGGTCTTGAAGCTCAAGTAATTTGTTCCTATTTTTGTGGAACTTGAGCACAAAAGGAGGAAACCACTCAACCCACTCTCTCCCACTTTAGTCGAGTTATTCACACACATGGGGAGTAACCTCCAAGACTCCCTAGCCTATATAAAGACAATGATGAAGACATTAGAGGTGTGCCAAGAATCCATAAACACAGTACTACACACATTCTTGCACAAGAAAAGAGCATACACTCTTTGAAATATGAGCACAAAATTAATAAGTTAAGATTATTAAGGGTGTTGACGTGCTGTGCTTATGCAACTAATTGTATTTAAAAAAAAAACAACTTTCTCTCTAATAACACTTAATTGTTTCTTTCTTGCTCAAATACAATAAACATGTGCATGCATTTGCAATTTATCTTAGCTAGCTTTAAATTTGACAAAGATGTTAATCTCTCATTTCTAACATAAAGAACTTTAATTTTGGTTTAAAAATTCATTTTGAGACAGAGGTAGTAATAAAAACGAGACTAATTTTATTTATTTGTATCATCCTTTCTTTCTCTTTTTTTTTGTATGTGATAAATAGAATTAGTTGTATCACTACTTTTTAACTGGCCAATTAGTAAAACTAATGATAGTGAGAATAAAATACAATTTATTTATAATCTTATATTTTTTTAATCATATAACTTCAATTATATTTTTCTATTATGCTCCCGTCGAATCTCGACGGGTTACTCACTAGTATTTATAAGACCTTGATGGCGAATTATTGACTTTATCTTTTATTTACCGAATTGTCTTGTTCTATTTTTTTACTTAATTAATTATATATTACTTGGTTTTTTGTAAAAAAAAAAAAAAATACTACCGCCATACTAATATAAATATTCAATATTTTAAAGTTTTTTTTAATGAAAAGTATTTTTTTAATATTGAGACGAAAGGTTTTCGCATTTTTTGGGATTGTTTTATTGAAATACTATGATTGTATTTTGTAAATTAAAAGATAGTTCAATGAGTTGTTTTTCCTTCTCGGAAAAGACTTGTTTTTATTTTATTTTTTTGATAAAGACTTAAATTTCTTGAAAAATTAAAGGTCACACACTCTTCAAATCATATGTACATTTTCTTGTTTTTTTTTTTTAAAAAAAAAAAGGAAACAAAAAGGAAGAATAACACATTGTTTGAAAGAAAGAAAAAGAGGAGGACAACGCATCATCCCAAATACACGTTTCAGTCTCTCCGTCCGTGTACTCAATGCAACAAACTCCAAGAAAGTTCTCCCCCCCTTCCACACAACCCTCTATTCTTCTTATTTTTGTTCAAACCACCGTCGGTACTCTACCAGATCTGCTGCCACCAACCAACCAACTCAGCCTCCCAAGATCTGACTCAATCCCATAAACGACGTCGTCGCCTCTGATACCGACTTATAAACACCATCACCTTCCTTCTTCGCGACCCATCACCGCTACATGGAGTTAGATTCAATTTTATTCACGATGTCGTTGCTTTTTTTTTTCCCTCAATTTTTGGTGGTCAGGCTTGTTCAATATAGAGCCATGGATGAAGCCTCAAGGGATTGTTCATCAAAATACTGACAATGGCTGCTTGATTTCAAATTTTAAATTTGCCATGCTGTATAACTCTCTGCTTTATGACTCACTGTTCATTTCCTTTCTTGGAAGTTCAATACACTTTTTTTTTAAATTTTCATCTAAATCATAATTTCATTTTGAGGACGGTAGCTTGGTTACAAATGCTCATAGGAAGAATCATTCCACTTGAATGCAATTTCTTCATCTACTTTCACTTTGACAACAGTCTCCTTTTCACTTTTTTCATGACAAAGAATTTATCTTTATGTTAATAGTACTAATTTTAAGAAGTAAAATTTATAATCCTAAAACAATAAATACTCCTTCCGTCCCATTTCAAATTGCAAAACTTGCCAAAAATGGTGTCCCAACTAAAATTGCAAAATTCAAAAATGGCAAGTTTTAACCCACTTGCACACTCACATCCATTAACCCACTAACTGTTTTTTACCCCACTTTCTCTCTCCCACTCAACTATCAACACTCACAACACATCACTTTTTTCACTTTTTCCCTTAATCCCCGTGCCAACCTAGTATTTGCAATTTGAAATGGGACGGAGGGAGTATATGACATATGACATGCGTACTTTGAATTTCTCAATGTCTTTCTCTGTCTAAACACACTCATTTTCTCTCTCTCTCTCTCCACACACTCTCCGGCTTCCCCTCATCTTCTCCGGCATCTGCAATGGTAACGGCGTCGACAGCCCTTCGTCTTCAACCTTCATCTCCTCTTCTCACTTTATCTGTCTCTCCATATCTGTCTCTCTCTCTCTCTAGATATGTCTCTCTCTCTAGAGCCGGCCAAAGCTTCTTCAACCTTCCGATCGGCGTTCATCGGGATCCTCTCCCCCGGCGACATCCGGCATCCTCAATTCCTTCTCTCCCTCCCTCCTTTCCTAAAAATCAAACCTTAGCTCGTCCCTTAACAGAACCCCAACCCTTTCCACACCTTCAGCTCCATCTACAACTCTTCATCTCCGCCGCATCTCTCTTTCCACCTTCAAATTGCAATTGTGACATCCACCTTCAAATCCCCATTTCCAATACCCACCCAACTCTAAAATTGCGTATAAAACAACCACCCTCGTTCCTTCCGCAGCTTGCTACAATCTTGATTTCAGAAGATATTCCCTAAGAAAACTTTAAAATTGCGTATTACCCAGATCTGAATATTTGTTGATCTAAGTATTTTTGTTTCAAATGTGTTGTTTTGTTGTTTGAGTTGCAAAGCTTTTGAAGGTTTGTTTTTCCTTTCTTGTGTTCTTAATTTTGACTTTCCACCACTCTGTGTGACTAAATCAATTATATGAGCAGATCGAAGGTGTTTATCTATGAGTGAATCTCTAGTGGTGGTAATGCTTATGGTGGCTTGATGTACATACATGTTTGTTTGTAGTGAAGCTTGTTGTAGTCTGTGCTGGTGGTTGGGAGGAGGGGGCTGGAAATAGAGGGGCGGAGGAGAAATTGTAGAGGGTGAAACTGTGGTTATGGTTATTTGCAATATCAGTGAAGAGTTGATGGGTTTGAAGGTGGTGGTGCCGAGATTTGTTGGGGGTGAATCTAAGGCTTGGGTTCCTTTCCAATTCGTGAAAAGAGAGACCGCAAGAAAATCAAAGCAAGAGTATCCAAATTGGAGCAGGAGAGAGAGGGACATGGTTGTAGATGGTGATGGTGGCGGCTGAGGATGTTTTGGGTGGTGGTAAGGAGGTTGGTGGTGGTGGAGATTTTCTTGGTGTTTATTTGGGTTTGTTTTGAGGTTGAAGGGATTTGTTGGTCCCAGAAGGGCAACAAGGGTATGAAAAATGCTAGAGGGGGGGGTGAATAGCGTTTTTAAAATTCTTTTCAAACCCTTTTGCAAAGCAATGGCGAATGCGCACGACTCTTAATTTGGCTAAGTATAGCGCGCAGCAAGAGTGTGAAATGCACAGCGGAAGTCTTAAAGCAATCACTTATGTGCAGGGAGTATGCGCAGAAGTGTAAATACGCACGCACTAAGTTTTAGCTTAAAGATAGGCGCAAGATGGAACTAAGGCAAAAAGCACACAAACACAATTCAAACGATGCAGGACAATCTACAAGGATCAAACAAAACAATATATGAGTAAAGCTTAAATGTAGAATGAAAAGCACAAACAATAGATAAGCTATTTGGAGAGGTTCGATCGGGAAAAGATCTACGTCCTCTACCAAGATGGTTAGTCTTGGATTTCTAATGGAGATCTTATTATATGAGAGAGTTTACAAGTTACAGCGAGGTAGAACAAAACTAACTCAAAGATCTATAATCTATGAAAGAACAACATCCTAGACAATAACCGGTGTATCTCTAGAAGTAAGATCGATGAGATCAAAACTTCAAGAGGTGTGTGTGTGTATCAGAAATCTGGGCTCTTTGAATCTATGAGATGGAGAGCACAAGATTCTGGTGTTACAAAGGCTTTATAGGATCTGGGCTTGGTGAAGTATGAAGGTATGAAGGTTGATCTTAGAAATCTGGAAATCTTGTAGGCAATCTTCAAATCTTCAAAGTTTCTCTTTGGAAGCAAATCTTAAGCAATTCTCAAGCAACACACCAGCAGCTTGGAAAATGAGGATGAGCATGCTATTTATAGCTGAGCTCCAAAAACTAGCCGTTGGGGAGCAGAGCAAGGACTATGTGCTGTCGCTTTGTGATTGGCGCGCAGCTGTCCTTTATAGCCGTTGGAGACATCAAGTTGACAACTTTCAAAAATCTTCAAGAGTGACAGCTGTCTTCAGATTTGAATTTCAAACAAGGGGAGCATCTCCATCTTCGTGTGTGCTGAGTGTTCTTGTTTTGTCGTTTGTCCACATCAGCAAATTTGGCTCATTCAAAAGCGTAGCTTGTTATGACACTTTCCAAGCTTCATAAGGTAAGGTCAGAAAGTGAGAATTAAGGCAAGTCTGAGTGCGCATGAGATTCATGCGCATGGAGTGCGCAGAAGGTGATGCGCTGCGCATGAAGGGATGCGCTGCGCATGGAAGGTGTGCGCACCATGCTTTGCCTTTGCTCTATTTACCATGAAATTATAGCTTCAGCCCTAGATACTAAGCCTAGTCTATAAAGAGGACTTAGCTAAAAATTGAAGTTACAAAACTTCTTACATAGGGTCCTAAAGTCCTTAAGATAAACACAGGTGATGGTATCAATCAATTTTAACATAAGTAGGAGGGTTAAGTGATAAGCATACCCAACAATCTCCCCCTAAATGATTGATGCCATTACCTACTATAACAAAGGCAATTCATTGTACTTGATAATAACATGTCCATAAGAAAAAATGGTAAATCATGTCTCAAGTCAATGTACACACTAGCCAATGCTATAGATTTCTAGTCTATCCAAAAGAAATTAACTTACAATATAGGGAAGACAGAAATATCATTCAGAGCATATAAATAATATGAGTTTAAGTTTAGTATGCGTTTAAACTGAATGTTTAAACATCATGCAATGAAATATGAGCTGTTAAGGATATGCGCATGAAGTTTATAAGATATGCAATGTTCCACAAACGAAAAGTTTGAATTGAACAAGGTTTTGTGAAAGCGCAATGATGCATTCTTCTCATTAAAACTTGAAAGGTAAGAGTTACAGGGTACAAGTTTTACAATGGAAGAAAAATCAAAAAGCAAAAGACCTTGCGCATAAAAAAAAACTTACAATTGCGCAGCAAACCAAAAAGATTACAAAGTCTAGTCTATTTGAATTCGCTGCAGTGCTTCGCGCATCTCATTCTGCAAGCTGGTAAACTTGTTCATCAACTCAATCTTCAGTTGCTGAAACTTGGCGTTGTATTCCACCACTAGATTCACATGAGTCTTCATACCGTCGCGCATCAGCGCATTATCTCTCTGTATGTCTTCAGAAATCCTGTTAAAGCAATTTTCAAACGCCCCCATCTGATTTCCAAAAGATTGAAGGGACGCAGCTATGGAGTCCTGAATTTCTTTCTGCGCATCAACCAAAGTCTTGGTTAGCTCTACCTGAACCATGTTCTGACTGGCTTGAATATCTAGCATAGCTTGGTTCATTCTTCCATTGAAAGTATCACTGAACTGAACTAAGCAGTCAGTCATATGAGATTTGAGCGCATTAATGGAGGAGGGGCTGGAGGCAGTAGGCGCAAAATTGTCAATAGACTTTATGACTTTGGCAGACTCAATCTGAATGATTTCTGTGATGGTTTTGGCTAAGGAAAACAAAGCTTCATTCAACCCATGCACAGAGGGGATCTTAGTGAGCATAGAAGAGATGATGCCGAAGTCATGCTGGATATCTTGGCGCAGTAGATCAAAATCTTGAGAGGGCACAACACCAGAACCAGATGCATGCGCAGCAGCAGAACCTGAGGGAGGAGGCATAGCTTCAGAAATGGTTGCCTTTGTTGCAGAACTCTCCCCCTTAATGGCACAATCAATAGCCTGAAGGAAACTGGCTTGCGCATCGAGCCTTGCAGACTGCGCATCCAGTTGCTCTTGAATCTTAGTTTGCGCAGTGACCACCTGAAAGTGCTGGGTTTGTGCGGCAAATTGATTAGCCTGGATAGTCTGGAGCATGGCCAAGATTAGACGTATGTCTGATGCTGAATTGGAGGGTTCAGAGGGAGCAGTTGCTGGAGTCACCAAGGGGATAACTATTGGAGAAGTTTGAGAAGCCCCAATGGTATGCGCATTGATAGCATCAGGGGTGACAATTGGAGTGTCAACAGTTGTGGGTGCTTGCGTATGATCTTCTGAACTGGAATCCGCAGCATCATCAATTATAGGCGCATCAGGGTCCACAGTTGGATCAGGTGCATCATGAGCAAAGCCTTCATCATCAATGAAAATGGGTGAGGCTTGCTGCACAGTATTCCTTTGCGCAACTGCAGCAAGTCTTGCTTCCCTTGCTACATCACGCGCAGACTTTTCAGTGCGCGGAGGAGAATGTCTTGGAGGATCTGAATCAACATCGGATAAGTCTTCCATGGTTCGCTTTGAGGCGCGCTTCTTGGTGGCAACTTTCTTTACCCTGCGCGATGGAGTGGCCTTCTTCGCCGATAGTGGGACTTCATCCTCACTAGAAGTAGTATTGCGCATGGGCTTTGCAGTCTCCTTTTGCTTCTCCCCCTGAGATTGAGTAGCCTTGGAAGTTCCAGTAGATTTGGAAGGGCTGATAAGAGGATCATTGAAAGCACCTTCAAATTCATCTTCTTCTTGAGGCGCAAGAGGAGGAGTAGAGGCTCGTTTTGACTTAGGCGCAGGAGGAGGAGGCACATGAGCATCATCTGCTACTTGGATGTCTTCATCAGACTCATCCAGTAGTGTTCTTGATTCCTTTGCCTTTGTCTTCTTCTTCTTGTCTTTCTTCTCAACAGGCGCAGCAGCCTTAGCTTTTCCTTTTTCTTCAGGCGCAGGAGCCTTGGCCTTCTTGGCTTTCTTAGGAGGCTCAGGGTCTGAAGTAGCCTTGCGCTTCGGAGTTTGCGCAGTAGGCTCTTTGATTTTAATTCCTGGAGCAGCTGTAGATTTGCTGGCCTTCTTTTTCTTGCGCAGAGGCGCATCAGCAGCAATACCCTTACCTTTTTCTTTGTCACCAACTTTGCTTGGGACCGGCTCAAAGAAGGATTCGTTTTCAGAATCAGATTCAGTTGAAGATGCCTCATAAATCTCACAACTAGATACAGGAGGCGATCCTTGATTTTCAGGATGAATATCTTCAAACACTTCAATGGGGTCAGCAGCCCAGTACATGCAGTAATCAAAGTTGTTCGCTTCACGGCGGAAATTCTGAAGAAATACGCGTGAATACGTGCGCGTGGAAGTCACATAAACTTTGAGAGAGGGGTCCTCCTCCACCAGTTTGCGCACTGATGGGAATCGCATGAAGATTGCAGTTAGAATTCTGCAATACGTTTTGTACTTGGCTGGTTTCTTTGGATCAGCTGCCTTCTTTTTGTAGACGCGCACACAACGCACTAATTCATCAAAGATAATTTCAGACCAGCTTAACCTCTTCTTTTTGTAAATGGCAACGCAGCACATCCATTGCTTGCTGATGAATGTTGACTTGTTAACATTTTTGCAGTTGATAGTGTCACCAATGAGAGTGCAGAGGTGGAACATCAATTCCCCAAAATCTTTCCTATCATGGTTGTTGTACTGACCAACCAGAGTAGGAATCCTTATAAGCTTCTGAGCAACACTGTCCTGCACATCCTGAGGTAGCTTCTTCTTATTGCACGCTGGTAAACCCATCGTCTGTCTGATATGCGCGTAGTTGATAGTTATAGAAACTCCGCGGATAGAACTTTTGAGACAAGGAACTGAGATGTCGTCGTACATTCGATCAATTTCTTCTGCATTGCTAAAGAACTCATCGATGTAAGATGGAAGAATGAAGTCCTGGCCTCTGGAGAAGAGAGGCAAAATCCCAGATTTATCCATGATTTCAACCATATAGCGTCCTAGCGCATCCAGTTTTAAGTCTTCCACATCAAGTTCCCATCCAGGAATAAAGTAATTGAGATTCTGCACAAAACAAAGGTGGAGAATTAGGTCTGAACATGCGCATGGAGAGAAGCGCATGCGCATGCGCATGAGCAATATGCGCAGCGCATGAACTAGACTCCATACTTAGAAAAAGATAGGAAATGTAAAGGGTAAAAATGTTCAAAACACATAATTTAAACCAAACGCCTAAAATTAGCGCGAAAAGCAGAAACACAATCAAGAGTCATATCAAGGCTTGTCATATGACTATTCATCAAGAACACGAAGAGCATGTATTGAATACACGAAGAACATAAAAATGTCAAAGTGATCCAAAATGCATAAAAAACACATCAAAATGTTCGAAATGAAAAATCACACACAAACAAGTAAACCATAACAACAATAACATAAACGTACAACCAAGATCCGAAAAAAAAACGAAGAGAATTCAAAAAGACAAAATATCCGAAATTTCCACAGAAAACACATCAAATGATCATTGATCGTAAAACAAATTACATAGATGAAAAGCTAAGAGTAAATCGAACATGTAGCATCAAATAATTTGAAAAACGAGCAACGAATCATAGAGAAATCAGAAAGGGGAAAATCTCAGACCTTCAAGCTTCAATGGCGGAAAACAGAAAGTTTGAGTTGAAATCCTTACCATTTGTGGATCCTCTTGCTTCTTGGAAGATGTAGTAGAAGATTTCTTGGGAGCCATGATATATAAAGAAGATTTTTCGAAAAAGTAGAGAGATATTGATGAGTGCAGAGAGAGAGAGAGAGAGAGAGAAAGAAGAAAAGGCGGTTGAGGGAAGTTGAGCAGAGGAAGAGTGAAGAGAGAGAGACGGCGGAGGAGGTTTATAATCATCAAAAAGGGATGATGACGTCACGGCGCGCTGACAACAAGTTGGTGAAAGTCAGGCGAGTGAGGCGCACGCGCAGGTGAGGCGCATGCGTGAATGACGTGGACCAATGAGGAACGCGCGTGAAAAAGCCTAGCCGCGCGCGCGTGTCAGTCATTTATGGTCAAAAAGAATCTTTTCCTATTCCGTCATAATTAGCACACAACGAGCATTAAATGCGCGTCACTCAATGCCTTTGCATTAAATGAGGTGGGACGTGCGCAGAGGGCAGAAAGGTGATTTCCCAAAAAATTCAAAAATAATGACGAGGGAAAATAACAATTACACAAGTACCCTTGCGAATTATGCTGACACAGCGAGTCAAGGACCTAAGTGAAACTATTTAAAAGAGAACTTACCTTAGGTCCACGGGTCATGCGCATGATACTTATGCGCAGCAATGTATTGCACAGAGTTTCTATAAAGAAACAACTGATTTACCTTATGCGCATAGCTAAGGGCGCTTCTTGTGCGCAGGCGCATGATGTATATCTAACTTAGAATTTTATCACAAACAAAATCATTAGTATTGACAAATCATATTGACAAAATTTAGCTAAGTTCAAGCATACCCATTTCACCTCTCAAAAAGATGAACCTCTTAGCATCAAGTGCTTTTGTAAGAATGTCGGCGATTTGATAGTCGGTTCCCACGTATTCTAGATGTATATTCCCTTTTTCCACGTGGTCTTTGAGGAAGTGATATTTAATGTCGATGTGTTTGGTCTTCGAATGCATGACAGGATTTTCAGAAACAACAATTGTTGAAGTGTTGTCGCAATAAATGGGACAATTTTCTTCTTTGATGTCATAGTCCACTAATTGCTGCTTCATCCACAGAATTTGACAGCAACAGCTTCCAGCAGCGATATATTCTGCTTCAGTTGTAGAGACAAAAACTGCAGCTTGCTTTTTACTGGCCCAAGACACAAGTCGATATCCAACGAAATGACAAGTGCCGCTTGTGCTTTTCCTGTCAATTGTGCATGCTGCGTAGTCCGTATCTGAATAACCTACAAGTTTAAAGTTCGAATCTTTGGTGTACCAAAGTCCAAGGTTAACAGTGCCAGAGAGATATCGTATTATACGTTTCACAGCAATTAAGTGCGCTTCTCTAGGGTCAGATTGATAACGTGCGCAGACACAAACACTAAACATAATATCAGGCCTACTAGCAGTAAGATAAAGGAGTGAGCCAATCATTCCTCGATAAAGTGTTTGATCAACCTTTTTACCTTTTAAGTCTTTGTCAAGTTTGTTGCCGTTGGCCATTGGAGTGTCGTATGCTTTAGCATTCTCAAGTCCAAATTTCTTGATTAAGTCCTTTGTGTATTTGGCTTGGTTGATAAATATGCCTTCATTCATTTGCTTGATTTGAAGCCCGAGGAAGAATGTGAGTTCTCCCATCATGCTCATTTCAAACTTGCTCTTCATCAGTTTCTCAAAGCGCTTGCATAACAATTCATTAGTAGAACCAAATATAATATCATCAACATAAATTTGAACAAGTAATTTATGACCATTATGTTTGGTAATGAAAAGAGTGGTATCGATTTTACCGCGATTGAAGCCTTTTTCGAGGAGAAACTTGGATAGTGTATCATACCATGCTCTTGGTGCTTGCTTGAGTCCATACAAAGCTTTCTGGAGTTTGTAGACATGATTTGGAAATTGTGAATCTTCAAACCCAGGTGGTTGAGCAACGTAGACTTGTTCTTGGAGTTCACCATTCAGAAACGCACTCTTCACATCCATTTGATATAACTTGAAGTCCTTGTGAGCGGCGTAAGATAGAAATAATCTGATAGCTTCAAGTCTTGCTACGGGCGCGAATGTTTCATCGTAATCAATTTCTTCTTCTTGCCTATAGCCTTGTGCAACCAATCTTTCTTTGTTTCTCGTGATGGTTCCATTCTCATCCATCTTGTTTCTAAACACCTATTTTGTACCAATTACTCCTTGATTATTTGGTCTTGGGACAAGAGTCCAAACCTTACATCGTTCAAATTGATTGAGTTCTTCTTGCATAGCAACAACCCAATTAGGATCTTGGAGCGCTTCATCAGCCTTCTTTGGTTCAATTTTAGAGATAAATGCAGTGTAAGCATCAAAGTTTGTAGCTCTCCTTGTACGAACCCCAACATGAAGATCACCAATGATATTAGTGATTGGGTGATCTCTAACTTCACGAACTTCAGGAGGTAAGTTAGGTTGAGTTGTAGTAACTTGAAGGTCTTCAATTGGCACATCTTCACCAGTATTAAAATCATCAAAATTTGGAGGAAGAACTGGTTCAAAATTGAAAGTGGGATTAACACCAGATGCAGCAGTAGACTGATGCGCATTAGAAGAATCTCCAGGCGCATGGTTAGGTGCAGCTGAAGCTCTACTTGGTGCGCTATTGATAATGCTTTGCGCAACTGATGTAGATGGATTTCCTTGTGTTGATACATTCTGGTCTTGTGTATGCGCAGCTGGTATGTGCGCACCTGTCTCAATGGACTCAACAGAATCATCAGAAACATTTGGAGCCAAATGTGGCTCAAGGAGAGAATGTTCATCAAAAGTAACATGTACAGATTCAACTATCACTAATGTAGATCTATTGAAAACGCGAAAAGCTTTAGAATGTTTAGCATACCCAACAAAAATACCTTCGTCGGCTTTGGCATCGAATTTACCTCTATGTTCGTTTCCGTTGTAGAGAATATAACATTTGCAACCAAAGATTTTGAAGAAAGCAATGTTGGGAGTTCTTCCACGCCATAGTTCATATGGAGTCTTGTTGTCACGTTTGTTGATGAGGGAGCGATTTTGAGTAAAACATGCAGTGTTGATAGCTTCTTCCCAAAAGTACTTAGGAAATTTCGCTTGGGCTATCATCGTCTTTCCTGCTTCAATCAACGTCCTATTCTTTCTTTCCACTACACCATTTTGTTGTGGAACTCCAGCGGTTGAGAAGTTGTGATCTATCCCATGATCGTCGCAATATCGAGCAACACCGTTGTTTTTGAATTCTGTTCCATTATCGGATCGAACACTAACGATGTCATCTTCTTTTTGGGTTTGGAGCAGTCTGAATAGAGTGGTGAGAATGTCATAACAATCATCTTTTGAGATCATCATTTCCACCCATGTATATCTTGAAAAATCGTCCACCACAACTAAAGTATACTTATTTCTTTTGATGCTTGCAGTGGTGACTGGTCCAAATAGATCAATGTGCAGCAGATGCAAACATTTTGAAGTTGAGGGATTTGTCTTGCTGGAGAAAGTCTGCTTTGTTTGTTTGCCTAGTTGACAAGCTGCGCATTTGTTGTCATGATGATCATCAACTTTGGGGAGTCCTTTGACAAGATTGTCCCTGCTGAGTTTTGATAGACATTTGAAGTTCAAGTGACTCATGCGCTTTTGCCATAGCCAACTGTTCTCGCTTACACTTTTAGCTACAAAACAAAGATTAGTACTAGAGTTCATACTATGGAAATCAATAATGTAAATATTTGTCTTACGATAACCCGTGAGTAAGATAGCTCCAGTTTTGCCATTCTTGATAAGACATTGCGTTGAAGAGAAATGGCATTCTAATCCTTTGTCGCAGAATTGAGATATGGATAATAGGTTGTGCTTGAGTCCTTCGACGAGAGAGACTCTTTCAATGCACACTTTGTCTTTCTTGAGCTTTCCATATGCTACACCTTGACCTTTGTTATTATCACCAAATGTAACTGAGGGACCTCTTTCTTCATGAACATCTTCAAGTAAGGATTCATCTCCAGTCATGTGTCTTGAACATCCACTATCGAGAATCCATTCAAACGTTTTAGCTTTTGAAGATCCAGCCATGAAGCAAGGAGCCTGAAATATAAACATTTAAGAACTGGTCCCCTTTATTCCTTTTGGGTCCAAGAGTTAGCAACTTTTGACAACCCACTCTTGCTTGACCTTATGATTTTTATGTCCTTTGGCATTGGGAGTGAATCGCAAAAGGCATTCCACAGCCTTATGTCCAAAATAATCACAAATGGAACAATGTTGAAAGCCACCAATCACATGAGTTTTCACAAACTCTTTACTTTTCTTAGGGATAGCATTCTTCCTTGGGTCAGATGAGCCGGCCTTAACAAAATCTTTCTTTTGAAATTTTGGAGCGCTTTTTCTAGGAGTGCGCATGGCGGTGAGGCGCATGGATCCTAGGCGCATAATGATCACTTGTAGAAGGAGCACTCTTGGTTTCAAGAGGGATTTTGCTAGAGGATGATTCATCTGTAGCTATATCTTTCCCATTAGCTTTCCCAAATTGCTTCGTTGGGTAGACATAATGGAATGTTTGTCTCTTGACTTTTTCCTGTCCTTTACCCATTGAATTAGAATGTTTTTCCTTGGGAATTTCAAAAGTTTGCTGGTTTGTAAATTCACTATCTCTTTCAGCACATACATCACATTTAAAGTTTTGAACTTTAAGAAGTGAGTTTTTGGGACTCAAATATATTCTCCATAGTGACACGAGAATTGGACCACTCATTTGTAATCTTTTTAAGATCAGTAATTTGAGCAACCAATTCATCGTTTTGAACTTTAAGAAGTGAGTTCTGTTCCGTTAGAAAAGTGTTTTTAACAGTAAGAGGAATCATGCTTTTTATCTGCTCCTTAAGGAGGGTGAGTTCAGATTTAAGTAGAGATTTCTCGGTCTTAAGCTGGGAAATTTCATCACATGATAGTGCTAGAGCTTCCTTCATACTATCAAATCTAGTGATTACCTTTTCAGCCTTTTTGAACAATTTTTCTTGTTCAGCAATCACTTCATCATCATTGATTTTGGAGATTGGAGCAGTTGGTTCAACTTGAGGTCTGATGTAAGCTCCTTTTCTCAACTTGTTCCTTGCACTTAGATCACATCGTGAGAATAACAATCCACCATCGCTTTGAGCCGGAGTGAGAAATCCTTGTTCAACTAGCTCGCTGATGGTTGGTCCTTTCTTCCTTTTCACTTCTTGAGAACCTGCAGATTTCTTGATAGGTTTATTCAAGACATTCATATCAGGAACATCTTTGGAGTAGTCATCATCAGAATCATAAGTATCAACTTCATCATCATTTGCCATCAAACAAACGAGTCCATCATCAGAATCTTCATCGCTCTCATCTGAGTCTTTTTCGATCCAAGTGTTCTGCTCATTTGCTGGTGATTCTTCTTCAGCAACCATTCCCTTGTGACGAGTGAATTTGGGAGTGAACTTGGGAGTATGGCTGCTCTTCTTCTGCATATATTCAAATTTTGGAATTGGGCAGCTTGAAGCAAAGTGTCCTGGTTTCCTGCAATTAAAACAAACAAGGTCTTCTTTTCTTTTTGAATCACTGCTCCTCGTGAACTTTTGAGGAGCTCTGCTTGTAGATCCTTGAAACTTGTTGGTTGAGCTGGGTCTTGAGAATTTTTGAACTTTTGAAATTTCTTCACAAATAAAGCGAAGTCTTCATCATCCATGTCCAATAGTTCAGAAGTAGAAATTTTGGGATCTGCGCTTTTCTCAACTTGAACTTGAGTTTGCGCAGGTGCTTCTTCTCTTTGCGCCACCATTGCAATGGACTTGGATTTTCCTTCAGTTTCACATATACACTGAAGCTTGAGTTCATAGACTTTGAGATTTGCGTAAAGATTTCTAAGTGTCCACACATCCAAAGTTCCAGCGTCTTCTAGGGCGCTAGATTTATGTAGGTATCTTGATCCAAAAGATTGAAGAAAATTGACATTTAAATCTTTGTTCGAAAACTTCATGCCAAGTGAAATACATAGATTGATAATTTCACAAAAGCGTTCATAAGTTTGTCGTAAGGTTTCACCAGGGAGTTGAGAGAAATTGTTGAATCTCTTTTGTACTTCATATTTCTTGTTTTCCTTGCACACGGTGTCTCCTTCTATATGTTCTTCAATAGCATCCCATAACTCATTGGCGGTAGCACAATGCATGACTTGTTGTTTCATAGCCGTGCTTAGGAGAATGTTTCTTGCTTTGCCATCATTTGCAACTCTTCTTGTTTCTTCCTCAGTCCATTCTTCCTTTGGTTTCTTGACGGTTGGTTGAACAGCATTTGTGCGCGGATTTGGATTCGCTTTCATAGGAATGTAAGGTCCATAAACTACGGTGTCATGAAGTCTTTCATCGATTGAGTTGAGTGAGTTAAGATGCTAAATTTCCACACGTCAAAATGATCTTCATCAAAGACCGGAACGTGAGTGTAGTTTGCAGTTGCCATAGGTTTTGAGTTTGCCATTTAGAATCGGCACCCAAGCTGTTAAGCTTGAAAAACAAAAGTGTTTTATAAAGGTGTTTGCTCTGATACCACTTGTTGGTCCCAGAAGGGCAACAAGGGTATGAAAAATGCTAGAGGGGGGGGGTGAATAGCGTTTTTAAAATTATTTTTAAACCCTTTTGCAAAGCAATGGCGAATGCGCACGACTCTTAATTTGGCTAAGTATAGCGCGCAGCAAGAGTGTGAAATGCACAGCGGAAGTCTTAAAGCAATCACTTATGCGCAGAAGTGTAAATACGCACGCACTAAGTTTTAGCTTAAAGATAGGCGCAAGATGGAACTAAGGCAAAAAGCACACAAACACAATTCGAACGATGCAGGACAATCTACAAGGATCAAACAAAACAATATATGAGTAAAGCTTAAATGTAGAATGAAAAGCACAAACAATAGATAAGCTATTTGGAGAGGTTCGATCGGGAAAAGATCTACGTCCTCTACCAAGATGGTTAGTCTTGGATTTCTAATGGAGATCTTGATTATATGAGAGAGTTTACAAGTTACAGCGAGGTAGAACAAAACTAACTCAAAGATCTATAATCTATGAAAGAACAACATCCTAGACAATAACCGGTGTATCTCTAGAAGTAAGATCGATGAGATCGAAACTTCAAGAGGTGTGTGTGTGTATCAGAAATCTGGGCTCTTTGAATCTATGAGATGGAGAGCACAAGATTCTGGTGTTACAAAGGCTTTATAGGATCTGGGCTTGGTGAAGTATGAAGGTATGAAGGTTGATCTTAGAAATCTGGAAATCTTGTAGGCAATCTTCAAATCTTTAAAGTTTCTCTTTAGAAGCAAATCTTAAGCAATTCTCAAGCAACACACCAGCAGCTTGGAAAATGAGGATGAGCATGCTATTTATAGCTGAGCTCCAAAAACTAGCCGTTGGGGAGCAGAGCAAGGACTATGTGCTGTCGCTTTGTGATTGGCGCGCAGCTGTCCTTTATAGCCGTTGGAGACATCAAGTTGACAACTTTCAAAAATCTTCAAGAGTGACAGCTGTCTTTAGATTTGAATATCAAACAAAGGGAGCGTCTCCATCTTCGTGTGTGCTGAGTGTTCTTGTTTTATCGTTTGTCCACATCAGCAAATTTGGCTCATTCAAAAGCGTAGCTTGTTATGACGCTTTCCAAGCTTCATAAGGTAAGGTCAGAAAGTGAGAATTAAGGCAAGTCTGAGTGCGCATGAGATTCATGCGCATGGAGTGCGCAGAAGGTGATGCGCTGCGCATGAAGGGATGCGCTGCGCATGGAAGGTGTGCGCACCATGCTTTGCCTTTGCTCTATTTACCATGAAATTATAGCTTCAGCCCTAGATACTAAGCCTAGTCTATAAAGAGGACTTAGCTAAAAATTGAAGTTACAAAACTTCTTACATAGGGTCCTAAAGTCCTTAAGATAAACACAGGTGATGGTATCAATCAATTCTAACATAAGTAGGAGGGTTAAGTGATAAGCATACCCAACAGGATTACATTTTAAGACAGGGGAAACCGAGGTGTGGGAGAGTAAACAGCTGGACCCTCCTCCTTCCTTTGCTTACCCAAACTGACGCTATTTATTACACCTCTGAGAACAGTTATTTTACACTTGTTAACTTTTCCCTTCCCTATCTACACATGTTATTCATGCACCAGGACAGCTGCCTTCTAATATTTTTATTTTTTTTAAAAGTCTGAAAACCTAGCATGTTCCAGCATCTTCCAACTGAAGAAGCTTTTTGAAATTTAAACTTGGTAACAATCCCAAAGAAAAGAAGGGGGTGAAAGGCATACACGTGTAGGTAGAGTTTCAGTAGAGCACAATTACGAAAATGCCCCAAAATGGCCGAAAATTTGCGAAAACCTTCCTTTTAGATAGTAACAGATTTGCTTAAATCAAGATTAATAAGAAAATAAGATTGAGGGGAGTAAGTACCCGATCTTGAAAAATGAGTTATTTGACATTCCAAAAAACTTCAACGTCTTCCTTCCGCATCAGTTAGTAATTTTTTTATCATATATTGATCAATAATCATTTTGTTCACTAAAAAAAAAGTAAATTACTACCTCTGTCCCTAAATGAGTGTCCAAATTTTATTTTAAGGGACATGAAAATGTCAACTTTTTGTACACTTTTGTGGCAAAGATTCATATATAATCTTGTAATCTTCTTTACAAACATTTAGTTTTGCATGTATAAAGAGACCGGTGGAAAAAAAAATTAGAAAACAAAAAACATTTAGGGACAAAGTTATGCTAAAAAAAAGACACTCATTTTGGGACAAAGATTTCTTGAAAATGGACACTCATTTAGGGACAGAAGGAGTAAAAGGTATCATATAAAGATCAATTCACATGCAAAATTGACTACTTGTCCAAATTAAAAATAATGACATACTCCCTCCGTTTCATGTGAATTGAGACCAAATTTTTTGGAACACAAACCAAGGAAAAGTAAGAGAGAGAAATAGGGGGATGAGGTGTTTGTGAGTATGAAAGATTAAATAAGAGAGAGAATGAGTGAGAGGAATACTAAGTTGATTGGTGTATGTGAGTGTAAAAGTAAAGTAGGAGAGAGAATAAGTGAGAGAAATAGTAAAGATTATTTGTCATTTTGGACAGTCTCAATTGATGTGAAACGGACGAAAAAGGAAATAAATCTCAATTCACAAGAAACGGAGGGAGTATTTGAACTTATTTACTCAACTTTCCTATTTTAGAGGTGCGTAAGGCCTCATCTATCTATATATATAATAGGGTTAATGACAGATTAGGGCCTGAACTCCAGGGGGTGCGTCTAAAAGGAGCCTGGGTTTTTTTTTCGCTAGATCAGGGCTCAATATCTAAATTTTTCGGCAGTTAAGGGCTTTTTGACGGAAATCGTTAGAAAAGTCAGTTAAATCGCATGTGCCTCGCACGTGATCATAAAAATGGATGGATTTGTAATGATATTGGTTAGTAAGGGCTTTAGTGAAATTTTTTAAACTCAAAAGGTTTAAAAATGAAATAAATATTTTTTTCTAAAAAAATTATCATTTTTCTAAATAATCAAGTACTCCCTCCGTCTCAATTTAAAGTTCCTAGTTTGACTTTACACGGAGATTAAGAAAAAATAAATGTTGTGAGTATGGAAAAGTAAAGTAGGAGAGAGAAAGTGGGTAGGGAGTTTTTGTTGTGAGAATCACAAGTCTCAATTTCCATTTTAGGTAATAAAACAAAGTAAAAACCTTAAATTGAGACAAATTAAAATGAAAAGTAAAAAACCTTAAAGCGGGACATAGTGAGTATATAATAAAATAAGAAATTATCATATATAAATTAATTATCACTATTTACAAAAAAAGAAAAGAAATACTCTCTCCGTCCCACCCGAATTAGGATTTTGTCTCTCGACACGAGATTAAGGAATAATAGTATTATATTGTGAAAAGTGATAATGAAATTGAATTAAGAGATTTAACATTTATGATTAAGCACTAATCTTTTACCTAAAAATTGTCCAAATATAAAATCTTATACAGTCAAATTTGTTAGTCAAATTTGTTAATGAAATTCAAAATTCAAATTTTACATTTCAACCAAATTATCATCACCATTCTCTCCACCTCCACCACCACCACCAGCCCACCACCATCACTACCACCGGACCACCACACCAACACTGCACCTCCACCACCAGACCGCCACCACCGCACCGCCATGACCCCAAACATTACACCACCTCCACCGCAACCATCACCATTATCGCCACCAAACCACCACTGCAGTGCCACCAACAACTTATCTCCGCCAAACTCATCCCCTTCTTCTACAAAATTAAACCCAGAAAGCACCAATCTTCATGTACCCATGAAATTAAACCCAAAATTAATGATTTGATTCCCGAAGTTAAACCCAAAATCAGGGAGAGATTAAACCCAAAAATCAAAAATCAAAACATCAAAAATCAAAAATCAAAACTTCAAACGCTTGTTGAACTTGAAAGCTGTCTTTGAGCGATCGATCTCTTTGTAACTGACTTGGAGTGATGATTTAGAGATGGATAGAGAGTTGAGTAGAGAGAATCAGAGATGATGAACCCATGTAAATAGAGAGTGGGCTTTTGATAGAGAGTTGAGTAGAGAGATTAAACCCAAAAATCAAAAATCAAAACATCAAAAAGGGTTAATCTTAGAGGAAAAAAATCAAAAATCCCAAATCTGGGCTTCAAACAAATCGGCATCTTCATGGGCGACGCCGGCAGTTGGAAGTCACCGGCGTTGGGAATCGCCGGAAGTTCGAGAGAGAGAGAGAGTTGGGAGACGCCGGCAGTTGGAAGTCGCCGGCGTTGGGAGAGACGCGAAATTGGTGAGGTCGGAGTTGGGAGAGACGCGAAACAGAGAGGAGAGGGGGGGTGAGGAGTCTTTTATTTGTGTTTAAGCCCATTATTATTTTAGCCCATTTAGTTTCACAATGTGCATTAGAACCCTAGATTGCATATATAAATTACAAACCCATCCAATCCGTGTATCACGTGCTCGGCACATGGCACTTAACTGACTTTTCTAACGATTTCCGTCAAAAAGCCCTTAACTGCCGAAAAATTTAGATATTGAGCCCTGATCTAACGAAAAAAAAAACCCAAGCCCCGTTTAGACGCACCCCCTGCAGTTCAGGCCCTAATCTGTCATTAACCCTATATAATATAGGAGAGTTTTTATTTGATTCCACAATGCGCCACATGGAATTATGACGTGAAATTCCATGTGGCATCATTCTATTAACTTAAGCAAATATGGATGGAGTAGAAAAAACATATTATGCATAAAAGAAAATCAAATCTAATTTTAAATGTCATATCTTATATTGGATAAATTACACAAAAATATATTAATAAAAAAATTCTAAGCTTAAATTACCTTCCATGTTTTACTAATTAGAAACTCTCATTTTTGCAGCCAATTTACCCCTCTACATTTTATTTTTTATTCTTTTGTTTTGTAATTTTATTTTTGTTCTTTTGAAACCATCTTTAATGTGTATTTCCATACTCCCTCTATCCAATACCAATGGGCACTTTTGGTCAAACCAACTTGAACTTTAACGTATTTACGATCCCAAAATAAGGCTACATCACCAAAGGCTCACAAGAAACGGTGGACCAAGATCACCATTCACTTTTCAAGCCTTTTTTTTTTTTGTCAAAGTTCAGACGTAAACTTGATGGAGATCAAATTTATATTATAAAAAAACGTGGATGTAAGGACATAGTCGGGGAAAATAGAGAATATATGAATGTGGCCTTTATGTACGCGAGCATATTTATGTAATTTTCCAGTTAGTTTGAAATAGATTTTAGATACGCAATTTTAATGATATTTTTTAATTAATTAATTTTAATAATATTTTTCTGTCAAAATCAATTGATTATATTGTCCCGTCGAGTATCGACGGGCTACTAACTAATTTTAAAAATGACAAAACTTTCTTCATTTTATATAGTTAATCATTTAGAGCTACCATTTTAAATTGCCCCATCTACAATAATATATAACCTCTATCCTAAAATCTACTCCTGTAGTATATTAAAGTTGGGTGAAATTAATAAAGTTTTGACATCTCATACAATTTTAGGCATTGTAAGATTTGTAGGAACTCTTCATTTAGTCGGCTAATTGAAATCTGACTTTTAATCTTCTCCTACTTAGTCACATTGAAGGGACATTACTATTAGGTTTGAATTTAGGTATTTGGTAGAGGGAATGTAACATTCCTATATATTCATGACTATTCCCCTTACCAGAATATTGCATGGTGTTATTACCAATATACTATGTTTAGTACATGGAATACATACAAACTCCTATTATAAATGCATATACAATTAACCTATTCAAATGCAATTAACAAAGTGTCTAAACATATCCTTAAAAACTTGCAATGTTTACTCTTCATATTACTTTGTACTATTAATTTTGTACATGTTAAATGCATATATATACTGGCATATAGATTAGGCCAGTTTCATTGAAGAGTAAAAACAATAGTTAAAATTTATGTATTAATGTTATCAGTTATAAGAAATTGGAAACTCTAAATCCAACGGTTGAAGGGAATCAAAAGCCTAATCACTGTGGGACTTTTAAACGCCTGAATATTTACATTGCTTACGGCACAAAGTCTACAGAAAGTACAAAATATTGTTTCATATTAACAATAGCAATGCCTCCTCAAACTGTCATTCTCAAACATCTTCTAAAGGGTCGTAGCGACAAGCGATTTGTTGCCCGATGTACGCGCATGTAGAAATCCAGCAACACAAAGAGAGAGGGTGAGATTATGAGTATGGATTTCATAGCGGTTGATGAACAGGTAAATTTGATCACATTTTTTTTAAACGTTTTTGAATAATTTATGCGTCAAATTTCCCATTTGTAAGAAAAAAGAAAAACTCAAAAAATAATGATATAAGGCTCTGTGTATAACATTTCCAAAAAATAAACAGTCAGAGGCTATGCATTGCTGCATAAGAAGTAGGTTCATACCTGACTTTGAAGGTCTATTACAAGAGGGCTCCATCTATAGCTTCAAAAACTTCACTGTCGCTATTAGCAAACCACAGTACCGAGTATTGCGCAGGCAAGAATTTGTACTCTTGGATGCATCCACATTTGTAGAAGAGATTGTGAGAAATCCACCCAAAATCCCAATGAATTCCTTTGATCTGGTCCCCTACGACAACTTGGTTGACCAAAGTCAGAGCAAGACGTATATGTGTGGTGAGTTTTCAGATTAATTGTTTTTTTTTTAAAAATATATTACTATTGACATAAGTATGAATGACTATTCTTCCACCTATATCATTTTCCAGATATCATTGGTTACTTTGTCGCTGTGTCAGACATTGGGGAACGTATGAAGAATTCAAGGCCGATTGCTATCAAGCTCTTTGAATTTGAAGATACTAGGTTGATCTCTATTAATTTTATCTTTTTGGATATGTCATAAATTTCAGAATCAAATTAACTTTTCTCTTTCAACAGAGGCAATAAGATCAGGCTAACTCACTACAACAAAAACAGTCATTTACAACGTTTTTTTCTACAACATTTATGTAAAAACGTTGTAATAGGGCCCTACTACAACGTTTTTTTGGTCAACGTTGTTGAATTTCCTAAATAACAACTTTTTACTTAATAAACGTTGTAATATTTGTAAAAAGACAACGTTTTGTACCAAACGTTGTAAATTTTACAACGTTTTGCAAAACTAAACGTTGTAAAAAATTCATATTACAACGTTTATTTTAAAAGTTGTAAATTTAATTAAGTACAACATTTCCTAATTGACTTAAAATTAAAAAGAAAAAAGAAAAAAAATTGAAAAAGTGAAAATTTTAAAGGGGCGCCCAAAATTTCACTCGGCTGCCCTTACTTCCCGCACTCTCCATCTCTCTCACTATCGTTCCCCCTAACCCTTCCCCCAAAAATTAACCCTTCTCCCAAAAATTCCACACAGCGATGAACAACTCTTCACTTTCCCATAACCATTCCACCAAGGATTTGGGCAACCCCTCTCTCTCTATCTGTCGTGCCCTAACCATTCCACCAAGGATTTGGGCATCGATTTGCACCTCCGGATTTGGGCATCGATTTGCACCTCCGGCTGTGCACAACCACAAACCCGTCTTCATAAGGCCGATTCCAACCCTGCGATGAACAACTCTTCACTTTCCCATAACCAATCGATCAAAATTGACCGTTTAGGGTTTTAATCGGACCTCCTCTTCGTTGCATCCATGGATGAAGCTTCAAGGTCTCAAGTCACAATCACCCTAGGTCGTAGCGGCCAGGTAATTCTTTCTCTAATCACCATATTATTGGTGACGACTGCTATTCATAAACTATGGTTTTGGATAATGAGTTTGTGTCGACATTGAGGAGATTGATTTTTTACAGGTGGTAGAAAGCCTGGATTGAATAGCTCGTTTTCTGTTTCACATTCGACAACGATGGTTGGAATTATGAGATCGGTTAGAGAGAGACTAGGGAGTAATGCTGATTCACAGAGTGGTCGAAAAAGGTTTGTTTGTTTATCTTTTTGCATCCCCAAGTTTACAATATTTAAGTCTTTCATTTTGTTTTAAGGAGTACTTAAAAATACTTACAAGCTTCAAGGTTTGTTCGCTTATTGATTCAATAAAAAGTACATATCTATTTTTTCAGTATTATTGTATAGCTGTTTTCATTAATTGTTGATTAGGGAAGAATTAAATAAATTGTTGTTCATGCTGATTGCTCTCTATTTATCTCAGCTGTAGCAGATAGTTGTAGGATTTAGAGCTTGTTTGATTTCATTATGTACATAAATACAGTCTCACTTTTTTAGATGCAATTTTGATTGAAATTTGACCAAGAATTTTATTAATTCAGTTATTCTAATCAAAGTTTAGAAATTGTTATTGGTAATGTTTTTAATTGTGTATAAATAACAAGTTTTAAAATTTTATTAGGACAATTAATTTTTCCCTAGATCTTTGATCAAATTTCAATTAAAATTGGCCACTAAGAAAGTAGGAATATCATTCCTGGGCAGGGAGTATGACTTTTAGCTGATAGGTATGGTTTATCACCTGCAAAATTATTGTTTGTGCAAGTATCGCTTTTCGCTATCTCAAGGATCAATTATTGATGCTTAGGGGAAAGTGAAGAATAGTGTCTGCCTTTACTTGAAAATTATTTTTAGCTTGTTTTGTTTAAGTCATCCTTGATTCACTTATTTGTTCAAGTAATTTGTTTTCTAATTAACTTGATTCAGTTTAACTAGATTGTTCAAGAAAACTTGATTACTTTTATTCAATATATTTTTATGTATATATAATTTGTATAAGTTTGTATAATTGAGCAGGCCTGTCAAGTATCAAAACTTGGTTGGTACTCAAAATTGAATTGCGTAACTCATGTAAACTTCTAACTCCCTTGTTTCCCATGTGACTTATCTAATACATGTATCGTCCAGTAGCAAAAATAGGTTTTTTTCTTTTCAATTGAAGTCACTGTAATACTTTCTGTATATGTCTACTATATGTTTGATTGGTCCAACTACACTTATCGATTCAATTTCCTTAATTTTCTCCCCTAAATGTTACGTGTTTGGTTATTATCCGTGTGTGGTTATTATCTGTGTTTAGTTTCAAAAGTTCAAAGTCGAGCTTTGACTCAAACTCAAGCTGCTCACCGTGAATTAACTTCAGTTAGACTGGAACAATGCTGATGATTCTTGAACACAATCGTTTTTGACCTTTGGTTGACAAGTAGACCTGAAATGTTTAGAACTACATGTGAGTTTTCATTCCTATGTGATTTGCCACAATTTATTCTGTTTAATTTTGGGGATTTCATAATTTTGTGGATTCTTTTTAGGTTTTTGACCAATCATGCTCCGCATGTCTCAATTATTGTATGGTAGTGAAATACCACGCAGGTTAAAGTATTCCAAACATTGAAGATTCTGACATTGTGTTGAAGTCAAAGCGACAAATGGAGATCAAGATTGGGCCAAAAGCTGGAAGGATTGGTATTGGTTTGAAGCCGAAAGAATACATTTTTACTAAATCAGAAGCTCAAATCATTCATGATCAGAATGGAAAAGTAAGTGTTCTAATCCGTTTCAAGTTTGTACTATCCTTTTGATTTTGATTTTGATTTTGATTTTGATTTTGATTTTGATTTTGATTGAGATAGTAACCCCTTAATGTTTCATCTTCACTTTTAATGTCTACTATAAACTTAAGGACGTTAGTTGATCTTAAAGCTAGATACTAAAGATTATCTTGAGAAGTAGAGTACCAAGGATTTCTGACTTTGCCATATTAGAGGTCATTTATTCGCTTATTTTCATTTCTGATCTTTTTATGCTGTTACCTCACTTTTTTATTTAATTTTCCTGGTGGCAGGGATGTTGATTTGACAGAAAAACTGGATTACTTCTCAGCAATTGCATTGCTTGGATACTCGCTCATGGTTGGTAAACACTTCAATATGGTATAGTCAATCTACTTTCTCTCTCCATATTCTCTCAGATTCATAGCCTCTTTGATTATAACACAAACTATTTTTCTTTATTACTTCTACAAAAAAAATGCTAATTTAGATATTAGTCGTTTTTTTATTTAGTACTACCTCCGTCCCAAAACGATCTGTTGGCGTACGTGGGTTGTGATTCTCGTGCACATCTTGAGTTGCTAACTTTGTAGTTTTTACTGTTAATGTTTCCTCAAAAGCTAAATATGTATATTGATTTTCTTCCTAACTTGCACTGTCACAAACTTGTTTCAGTGACGATTCCATTGAGTGCGCTTGCCAGATCCTGGAACAAATTCCTGGGAGAGCTGATTATCCCCTCTATTTGAGTTCACTCATTACTTGTGCCGATACTTTTATCATCTTGTTTTCGATAAGGGGACTCATCTTTTACTTGATGTCGTCAGGGTATCAAGGGACTACGTGATACTATTGCTGCTGGCATTGAAGCCTGTGATGGGATCCTTTGCCCTATCCCTCAATACCCTATTTACTCTGCCTCAATTACCCTTCATGGAGGTTCTCTTGTAAGTATTATCTAACACAATTTGAACTTTTATCAATTATGGGTCAACTTAACTACCTAACTTAGTTAGCTAAAATGTAGCTGCATTTGACTTGTTAACTGATCTTTTACCAGAAATGTCATGAGCCACTAACGTTGATGTTTAGACAAGGCTTTTAATACTCTTAAACTGGGTTTTGCAGCTTCCTTATTATCTTGATGAAGCAACTGGGCGGGGACTGGAGACTTCTGATCTGAAGACTTGTTCAACTATTGTAATAGGAAGTTCACACTCAAAACAGTTTTGATGCTATAACTACTAATTTAATTTAAATTATTTATGAAATTTCTCTATTTTCGAAAGTCGTCTTTCGGTATTTGTTAATTTGTTTTATGGTTTCAACTGAAATTAGTGGTGGTGGGGGCGCGGGGGCGGGGGAAAATAATTTTTTATTTTATTTTCTTGACTATCACAACGATTTTAAAACGTTGTCCTAATTAATTTTACCACGTTAGAGTAAATGTTGTAGAAAGATATCTACAACGTTTATATTAAACGTTGTAAAAGTAGATCTACAACGTTTAATATAAAGGTTGTAAAAAGTGATTTTACAACCTTGAATATAAACATTGCAGAAGTAGATCTACAACTTCTAATATAAACGTTGTAAAAAGTGATTTTACAACGTTTAAACGTTGTAGAAAAACATGTATTACAACGTTTACAAAAACGATGTAAAGTGATTTTACAACGTTTCAAGCGTTGTAGAAAACTCACAGTACAACGTTTATTAAACGTTGTAGTAGACTGGGACCTATTACAACGTCGGCTGTAACAACGTTCAGCCAAACGTTGTAAAACATCTATTACAACGTTTTTCAAACGTTGTTAATGAGTGTTTTTGTTGTAGTGACTGTTTGGGGTGAAGGTCCTATTTCAAAGGCGGATGTTATTGAAAAGAGCAATGAACGTGTGTGGGTTATAAGCTCTGTAATTGTCCATGTTGAGAAAAGCGGTAAGACATTAACAAAAAATAAAACCTACAAGCAATTTATAATCCTTTTATATACTGATGTACTGATTTTATTACTACATAGGTACTGTGGGGGTCTCGAACAGCAGCGCTACAAGATTTTTTAATGAAGGGACAATAGATGAGATTATCCGTTTTAAGGAAGCGTAAGTATATCAAATACACATGAAAATATATACCTCTTTTACAGTTTTACATTAACAATCTCATCGATCTGTCTGCACTTTGTTTTAGTCTTGGAAGTAGGTATGATGAGGATGTTTTCAGAAAGTTTGACGTCCATTCAACGATAGTCACCAGGGAGGAGTACAACCGGCAAAAAAAATTGATACGTGAAATATCAGAAATGACCAAAGCATGTGAATCATTCGTAAGTGAAAACAAAGAAATCCCTGCATATGTCATAAAGAAAATATAAAGAAATATTTCATTACATTGTTTGGTCCATACACTAACGTTTTAACCAATTTGTCCATTTGCAGAAATATCCTTTGTTTGTATATGGTTGTGTGTCCAAAATTAATGACGTGAATGGATGGAGGTATAATTCATGTACTTTTTGCAACAAGAAAGTTAAACCTACTCAACATGTTGTACACTGTGATGAATGTAACAAATACATTGAATCCACCTACATCAAGTATTTATCTTTTCCTATATTCTCCATTATAAATAAATTTCAGTTGTGCTATGTTCTTTATGCATGGTTAATTTCTAAATGTTAGGTATCGTGTCGAGGCTGAATTGAATGACTCTACTGCTTCATTGAAATGTGTGCTCTTTGATCGGGAGATAGAAAAACTGATCAACATTACTGCTGCTGATTTAGCACAGACAGTTGAAGAGGTTTTTTTTTAAAAAAAAAATAATTCAATAACACCATTCAACCATGAAGCATACTTACAATTCTATTGCTTTACATATACACGGGAAGGTTTCTATGAGCCCCTGCCCAGACAACTTAGACAAATTATTGGCAAATGTCATATATTCCAAATTGAGCTAAACGATTACAGCCGAGGGACTAATTATGAGAACTTCACAGTGAAAAGAATTCTATTTGAAGATGAAATTCGTGATCCAACTGCAGAGAAGGTATAGCCTTTAATCTCATTTCAAATCCCTTGATCTCATTTCAACTAATTATAGACTATCTTACCCATTGACATATTTATTGTAATTGTTTTAGGCCAACTGTAGTAAAACAAGCCCCAATGGCAAAGCACCTACTGTTAAGACTCCATCTTTGAATGAGAAGAGAAGTTCTCTTCGAATTGGGTAAGCATGTTTTGCATTTTTAGCCATAAAAAAGTTTATCTGGTGGTAACCAACTACTTTCTTAAACAGGAACGATCAAGTGTCACATGGAAATGAGGAGGAGTTTGAGGCTACTGAGAGCGATGGCGAATATTATACCCGTGGGAGGAAGAAATCCAAAAAGGGACTGAAGTATTAAAGGCACCAACTGCATGTTGAAGAAATCTGGAGGGAACAATTTATGGGAGGGATAAATGAAGAAAATAACAAGAGTAGTAGGGAATTCGTCTAGAGTTTTAATGGGTTTTTGATATAAACAATATGTAGTTAATTTTGGTTGTTATTTATGTTTGTTGACATTATTTAGCTTTTTGGAGACAACGGTTAATAATTGTTTTTGGGGGATTACATTGGTTATGTTATCGCTGCTGCTATTTTCTTACATATGGTCCCATTAATACGTAGTTTTATTAATGGCAGTACCAACTTAATCATTAACTAAGAGTTCCAATGGCTGATGAGTTTACGTTTATATGTATAAATTTAGTAATGAAAATATCAAATGAATGCATTTATTAAAAAAAATGAAGTAGATGATTATGATTTTTAACTTAATTCCCTTAGAATTTATTGCATTCTGTTTAGAACAAAGTAAATAGAGTAATTTACTGAGGTGATTGAGTTCATACCTTAATTTTGAAAGAATTTTTTTCAAAATTATGGAGTTTCAGTGAAAAAAAAAAAAGTAATATAAGTGCAATTGACAAATAAATTATATGCATGCCAGAATGTATGCATACTGAAAAAAGCAAAATCTACTATGAGAAAAGTAACTATCGTTATTTATTGGAAAAAGGGTAACTTCAGGATAACCTAATTTGTTTTCATGTACATGTACAAAGTCTATTGAATTAATCAATATCCCACAAATATGCTCTTACTCCTACATTAAGTGACATATACATGGCCTTTGCTGTAGATGGTTTATAAAAAAAAAATTGAAATAAAGTATTATCATTGAATTTCTGTAAAAGGTAGTTTCAATGTACCTTTTTTTTTTAAATGTTTAAAATTTAACGATTTTATCCTTTACATTGTTGCTGGTAGTGTAGTCAATAATTTATCAATGATGCTCTAGAATTTCAAATATAGTTTAACAAATGTATCCCTGAAATATACAAGGCACTTTAATGAATTAATATTGTCTGTTCGGTTTAATGAATCTCACTTTGGAATTATCTATTCTCTGTACATGTACTAATGATATTGAACTCAACAGTTTTTCATAGTCACTTTCTTCTTCCTAGATCAACTAAGGCAGCCCAAAAAAACCCTTATACTATTCTCAGTTACTAACAATGGCAAGGAAACGACTACGTCAGCCTATTGACACAAGTGACATCAACCAAGGTACATTGGTCTTTAATAGCTTAAAAATTATAATTTTGTCTATCGTCTTCATGTTTTTCAAATTCCAAATGTAATTACAATTTGTTGTATGACAGGCGACATTGGTAGATTAATTGCTAAGCAAAATAGGGCTAAGAGGAGGAAAATACTTGCAGTAAAGAGAGGACGGAATAACCTCATCGACGATGTCAGTTTACTCGAGATGGAAGGTAATGTCTACCTCATGTTACTTAGACGATATACAAAAATGCTCTTGCTCTGTATCCACCTCTGTCTTCATGAATTTGTTAAGCCATAGGAATCCTCATCATATCTGCAGAACGAAAACAACCATTAATTTTTTTTATTATCTAATGGTTTCAATTACATTGATTATAGCTGAATTTAGGCGTCTTTATGCTAAACAAAGAAGATCAGATAGAATGAAAATTAGACATATGAAACGAATTCCAAACATCAATTCTGGAGAAACCAACATTATTCAAGAACGATTGAACCAAAGGCGTGTGATTCGTACTTTAGGTAAGATGCAATTACTTAAAAATAATTGATGTTATATTTACTTCACAAATATCCTAACTTCCACTTATGTGCTTTCTTAGATCGCCATTCAAATTAGGTTTCCAGCTATGGCGCACCAGAGTTCAAATGCAAGTATTGCCATGCTGTTTTCTAGAACAGAGAACGGGCGAAAAATAAATCTAATAAAACATACCCCGTTAACTCTCTTTTCTGTTTAAATGGTAAAGTGGAATTGCCAGAAATTCGTGAACCACCAGAACCTCTCAAGTCGTTGCTAAATGGAGAGCAAGGGGTAATATCAAAGAATTTTTTGGAGACCATACGTGCTTACAACTCAATGTTCTCCATGACGTCAATGGGAGCAAAGGTCGATAATTCCGTGAATGATGGTGGGTCAGTCTATACTTATAAAATTAGTGGACAAAATTATCACAGGATAGGTTCACTACTCCCACCAGAAGGTCGGAACGCTAATTTCTTGCAGTTATACGTGTATGATACAGCCAATGAAATTCAGAATCGATTGAATGCTTTAAATCGACGAGATATAAACAGGGATTTATCTTCTGAAGTAATAAAGCAATTAATCGATATGTTAAACAATCATAACGAATTAGTGAAGGTATTCAGGTCAGCAAGAGATTGGTATGATCGCAACACAGAAGGAAAATTGGCAATCAAACTCTTGCAGCAAAGGCAACGAGGGCAAAGACAATATATCCGTCCGACTGCATTGGAAATAGCAATGTTAATTGTTGGGGACATCAGCAACACAAATGGAGAAAGGGATTTAATTATACAAGGGATGGATGGTGGTTTCAGAAGAATAAATGACCTACATCCATTGTTCATGGCTTTGCAGTATCCAATTTTATTCCCGTACGGTGAAGATGGATACTATTTGGAAATCCCATATGTACGGAATTCAGGGCAGAGGAGGACAAAGAGAAAGAATGTGACTGCAATGGAATATTATGCATATGTTTTGCAACAACATAATAATCAAGGGCAGACCTTACAAAGGGCAGGGAGATTATATCAACAATACATTGTTGATGCGTACACACAGATAGAACAACAAAGACTAAGGTGGTTCCGTAAGAATCAAGCTACTCTTAGAACAGATCTATACAAAAACATTTATGATGCAATTCAGCAGGGAGATTCTGATTCAAGGTCTGTAGGTATGAGGACTATTTTACCATCATCCTTTACAGGTAGCCCAAGGTATATGGTCCAAAATTACCAAGATGCCATGGCAATTTGTCGTGTACATGGTAACCCCGATTACTTTATTACCTTCACAGCTAATCCTAATTGGCCAGAGATTACAAATCTTCTCAATTCATTGGGTGGGCAGCGGCCAGAAAATAGGCCTGACATAGAGTCCAGGGTGTTTCGAATGAAGCTTAACGAGATGATATATGATATAGAAAAAAAAAGAAATCTTTGGCAAGGTGGAAGCAGGTATGTCATTATCTTTTTTTTTAACTTATTTTAGTCCTACAAATATCTGTTATTATTTCAAGTTACCTAACATTTAATTAATGCACAAACAGTTTTATTCACAATTGAGTTTCAAAAAAGGGGATTGCCACATGCTCATATTGTATTTTGGGTAGACAAGTAATCAAAGCTGAAATCAACTGAACAAGTAGACTCCTTAATCTCAACTGAAATACCTGACCCAGCATTGGATCCAATTGGCTATGAGGCTGTGACTCAATTCATGATGCACGGACCCTGCGGATGTGCAAATTCAAATTCCCCCTGCATGGTAGATGGTATGTAAAAAATATTAATATAAAAAACAACTCAATAACAATTACAATATCAAAACATTCTCATATCACGTCAATTTGAATTGGACAGGTGTATGCTCCAAGAAATTTCCAAAATCTTTCCAAAGGCACACATCTCTAGACGAGAATGGATATTGCGTCTACAGAAGGAGGGACTCAAAAATTACTGTTGAAAAAATGGGTGTCAGGCTTGATAATCGATTTGTGGTTGCATACAACAGATATTTATTGGTTAAATATCAAAGCCATATAAATGTCGAGTCATGCAACCAATCAAAGGCTATTAAATATCTTTTCAAATACATAACCAAAGGTCCCGATAGAAGCACTATGATAATTACAAATTCAGAAGATCAATCTACTATCGCCTCAACATCCACGATCGACAAAAATGATGAAATCAAGAGCTTCCTTGATTGCAGATACATTTCAGCGTGTGAGGCGGTTTGGCGCATTTATGAATTTCCAATACACTACCGGAAACCTGCAGTTGAAAGATTATGTTTTCACTTAAAGGATGAGCAACTACTGATTTTTAGAGATGATGACCCACTGCCTAGAGTCGTCAATACAAGTAACGCAAGGAACACAATGTTTACATCCTGGATGGAAACAAACAAAAATAACTCAGAGGCAAGGACATTAATGTACGCCTAATTTCCTACTAAATATGTATGGCGACGAACAGATATGGTCTGGAGTAGACGTAAATCTGGCCGTACGATTGGCAGGCTCACGTACACTCATCCTAGCTCTGGAGAACGATACTATTTAAGGCTTCTTTTGAATATTGTCAAAGGCTGTACTTCGTACGAAGAAATCAGAACATTTGAGGGAGTTGTTCAGCCCACTATGAAAATCGCATGTTATGCCCGTGGACTACTTGAAGATGATGGTGAATGGCATGAAGCGATCGATGAAGCCTCACATACTGCCATTGGTAGACAGCTCAGAGATTTGTTCTTAACAATTTTACTCTTCTGCGATGTATCTAATGCATCTACATTTTGGGAATACAATTAGCGTAAAATAAGTGATGATATAGCGATGATGAGAAGAAAGGTATTGAGGCTTCCTGCTCTTAAATTCAGTGACCAAGAAATAAAGAATCTCACTCTTTCAGAATTGCAAAAAGCCTTAGTAAAAAATGGTCGTTCGCTTGAAGATATACCTGGTATGCCTTTGCCAGACAAGAAGTTACTAGATCAACTCAACAATAGACTTTTAATGGAAGAACAAAACTATGATGTGGACAAGCTATGTGATGAGCATGAAGCGTTGAAGAAGTCACTCAACACAGAGCTAAAGATTGTATATGAGAAAGTTATCAATGCAGTTGACGCACAAAAGGGCCGTTGCTTTTTCTTATATGGATATGGAGGGACAGGGAAGACGTACGTCTACAACGCAATCGTAAGCAAGCTTAGATCAGAATAAAAAATTGTGCTTACAGTTGCTTCCTCAGGTAATTAATTAAATTATGTACTGCATTCAATAAACATGCTATTATATTTACTACGAAAATTCTTTAATATATTTTTATAAAAACATCCATACTGTTTTAACATGATAACATCTTTACATTTTACCAATTATTGAAACACTACTAAATAGGCATCGCAGCTTTGCTTCTACCCAGGGGAAGGACGGCACATAGTAGATTTCGAATTCCACTTAACGTGGATGAGAACTCTACTTGCACAATCAAACAAAATACTCAGCTAGCATCTCTAATTCAAAGGACCTCTTTAATCATTTGGGATGAGGCACCTATGGACTCAAAATATGCATTCGAGGCAGTTGACAAAACCTTCAAGGACATTATGCGTGGGCAACGTTCCTATGACTCGGAAAAGCCATTTGGAGGCAAAACAATACTGTTGGGTGGAGATTTCAGGCAGATATTACCTGTAATCCCAGGAGGAAGTAGAGGCGATATAGTTTCTGCCTCAATGAATAACTCCTATCTTTGGAATCAATGTGAAAGTGTTGACTCTCACACAAAATATGCGGCTGCAACAATGTGAAGACCATTCAAATGGCAACTCTGTCAACTTGGCAGACTTCTCAAAGTGGATTCTACGAGTTGGTGATAGTGAAGAATTTGCAAAAGTTAGGGATGATGCTGATGAGGCCCAATGGATAAAGATACCATATGAGATTTACGTTCATGAAACAGATGATCCAATTCAGACCATATTTCATTCAACATATCCAGATTTTGCAAGCAAGAAATTTGATCCATGTTTTCTGACCAGCCGAGCAATTTTAACGCCAAAGAATGACGTTGTGGAGGACATAAATTCATTCATAATGAATTTGATCCCAAATAATGAAAAGGAATACATGATCTACGATGTTATAGACAAGTCCAACGATCGAGCTGACAATTCTGATATGCTTTATCCAGTTGAATTTTAAACAGTTTAAAGTTTGCAGGGATACCTAATCATCGACTGAGATTAAAGGTAGGAGTCCCAATCATGTTACTTCGGAATATCAATCACAGTCAAGGAATGTGCAATGGCACAAGACTAATAGTCGAACAGCTTGGAAAAAGAATTATTGAGGCAACTATTATCTCGGGATCTCATATAGGACATAAAGTAATGGTTCCTAGAATAACTCTTACGGCAAGCGAAGGAAAGGTCCCTTTTGTGTTACGTAGAAGACAATTTCCAGTTAAAGTATGCTATGCCATGACTATAAACAAGAGTCAAGACCAGACTTTGGAAAATGTTGGTCTCTATCTACCTGAACCAGTTTTCAGTCACGGTCAGTTATATGTAGCAGTTTCAAGAGTGAAACACCCAGATGGGCTGAAGATACTTTGCGTAGAAAACACTGACGAATACAAGGGTTGGACAAAAATGTTGTTTTTAAAGAAATTTTTAATAAATTGCAGTAATCTATTTTTCGTTGAAGAACACTTGACAAAGGAAGGTGTTACGAATTTAAATTGCATTGGAGCCTTCTATGTCAATTGATAGATTAGCAAAAAACGTAAAAATATGTTTTAACTAATTCACAAATCAAACTTTGACTCTATCTACATCTAGAGATTTTTCAGAAATCATCTTCATTATTTACACCCAAATTTCCCAGATAAAAAATTTAGCAAGAAAGAAGTTATAAATTTAGATTGAAATGGAGACTTCTATGTCAATTTATAGATTACAAAAAATGTAAATATCAAATATTGCTCTAACTTTTTTCAAACTTCATTAACATGTCACGTATACTAATATTAATTCTGATAAATTGAACCAACTATGACTCAGGTAAATATTTATAATACAAAACACACAATAAATTTACTAAAAAAAACAATACATAACATGAAACTTACTTAATAGTAATACCATTCACATGATTTAAAAAAAAAAAAAACAAAACAAAAACAACATAACACAATCCAAAAATATTAAAAAAAAAAAAAAAAAACCGCCATATGCCTAAATTATCCATCACCAAAAGGGAACAACACCCCTGCAACCCAACAAAAAAAACATTTATCTATACCCATTAAGAAACGGATGACGGGGAAAGACTGGAGGTGGATTCACTGGAACAGGACCAACAAGCTTAACATCAACAAAACTCCTACTTGACTGCATCAAACCTTGAACAGAAATCCGATCCCTTTTGAAATAGAACAACAAACTGTTTTCACTTCCCTCCCTAAGTTCTAGCAACTTAAAATCATCATAGTGCGTCATCAACAGGGCATGGAGATTGATCCTCCTAAAGCCTTCACTAACAATAGTGACATCAGGGTTCAAGAGTTGGACATAAGTGCTGAATTTAATGGTCACATCTTCAGGAGTCACATGATCTTCAGAAAGTAAAATGAAGGACATAGGCCTAGGGAGAGGAATGTTGGAATGTATCCAGCCATTCACTGAAGTCCACCAATTTTGCCCCTCAAATACAGGACTCATGCTACTCAAATTATCAGGAGTGCAGTACAACTCCAACATATCAAGCATTCCATCTACCCCACGACGCAACACAAAACTGACCTGCCTACATCTTCCATCGACGACAACATACTTAACAGCATTTCCGTTTAATTCATCGGAATTAAAAGAAACGGAATTTCCTCTCAGAAGATAGAAATTAGGAATTGGGGCCAATCAGTGCTCTTGAGGGGGAAAGAAATAAGGAGGAAGTTCCATATTATTCAATGGTTTGACATGGACATTTCTAATCAAAATAACACATTTATATACACAACTAAATATATACCGCCTCAATACGTCAAATACCTAACCAGCGAGAAAATACAAAACGACGTGACCATTCAGTTCATCTATACGCACCTTTCTAAATTCTCATGATTAATATTAGGATAACTTGCAAAAAAAAAAAAATTGATTACAACAAATAAGGTTAAAAGAGATGATTGCCCTAACCTCAGTAGCCGTCGAATATCTTACAAACATCAGGCAATCGCCGGAAAACAAATCGAATCCATCAGTACTGCGACAAAGCTGATTGCTTACACTTGAATTTGGAATATACACCATCTTCAGAATGAATCTTCACAGGCAATGATCAGCTATCCATGTGATCTTGAACTTTTGATAGGAATTTAGGTCTTATCGTTCCAAAAAGAAGATGCCGGCGATTCTAGGTTTTTTTTTCCTTTTTATACATTTCAATACAACCCACAATATTTTTTTAATTACCAATGGAAACAAAATTTACAAACAACATAACAAGTCCCTCAAACTTCTTTTAATTACCACAAGGTCCTTAGGCCATCTAACCCCGTGCATAGCACCGGTTACATGCTAGTATAAATGATCTTATAATTTTTTTTTTTACCGTTATTATGATTATCCCCATCTCCACTTTTTCCCCTTAATTTAGAGCTACCATTTTATATTGCCCCCACTACAATAATATATAACCTCTGCCCTAAAATATATACTCCCTCCGTCCCACTCGAATTAGGACAAATTTCCATTTTGAGTGTCCCGTTCGAATTAGGACAACCCAAAAATGGAAATGTTTTATTTAAAGGGACCCACATTCACACTCACAACAACTTTCCACTCATTATTTTCTACCCCACTTTCTCTCTTACTTTACTTTTCATACTCATAACACCTACTCCAATAATACTTTTTTCTTAATCCCCGTGCCCAACCCAAAATTCCTAATTCGGGTGGGACGGAGGGAGTATGATCTTATAATTTTTTTTACCGTTATTATTAAGTACTTTGATCATTGCTAAATTTAAATTGATTTACTTATTCTAATAAAAGTCTAAAACTTAAAACTTATAAAACTTATTATTGATAGCATTGTTGCTATGTGCCAACATGTTTCAAATTTTCATTCCTTAAAATTGTTGCTCAAAGTTCATTCATAATAATAATAATATATATAAAAAAAAAAAAAAAAAAGGAGAAGATCATTTTGAGAAAAAGAGAGGAATACATCTACAAATTTGTTGCCAATGGCCTCAAATCCATCCATCAAAATAAGACATGTTTTACTGGATCAATGGCAACAGGGATCCAGACTAGGTTGTCAAGTTCATTAAAATTGTTGCTCAAAGTTCATTCATAATAAAATAAAATAAAAAAATATATCATTTTGAGAAAAAAAAAAAAGAGGAATACATCTACCAATTTGTTGCCATGGCCTCAAATCATCCATCAAAATAAGACATGTTTTACTGGATCCATGGCAACAGGGATCCAAACAATGTGACGAAGTTAGACAGACTAGGTTGTCAGTTTAACAAAATAAATAAACCATATGGCGCACAAAACTAAAATCCACCCACATATTTCTGTCAAAAGACAATACTCATATTTGACCACTAAAACATCAAGCTCAGTCGCAATAAACCACAAGTTTGAAATAACAGCTAAAATAGGACTAAATGCCATATCGGCTTGGTCATTAATAATAAGACATCGAAAAACAACTGATAAAGCAGCAAAAAGTAAACACCTAAGCCAAAAAGGCTCATTCATCCTCTTGGCTGCGAAGCCTTGCAAGCTTGTTGGTGACAACAACATCAAGCTGAGCAGCTCTCTCCACAATCTCTTTCCTCTTCTTTGTTGACACATTGTGTGCAATTTCTGCACAGTAGCTCCTGCAGAGAAAACATCATAAGTAAGCAACAGTGACGGAGCCAAGAAATTTTCGAAAGGGGCTCAAAATCCTTTCCACTAACTAAAAAGGTGCAAATAAATTTTATTCCCACCGTCCCAAAATGAATGGCCGAGATTGCTCAATCAAGCGCAACTTCGGACATTCATTTTGGAGAGAGAACAGATGTGTCATATTGCTCTACCTGTTATGCATCATCAGGACCTCAAGCTCCTTGGCATTGTGCACAACAAACTTCTTGAAACCATTTGGAAGATGGTGACGAGTCTTCTTGTCAGAGCCATAGCCAACATTGGGCATCAAGATGCATCCCTTGAATTTTCTTCTTACCCGGGAATCAATACCCTTAGGCCTACGCCAATTGGGCTGCAATAAAACAACAACCAGTCTAAATAAGTGGGTTGTTAGTTGTCTAGGCAAGGCTCTAACCACTGAAACTTAGGCAGGCATAAGATGCGTAATTCTTAGACACTGATACTTAGGCAGGTATGAGGTGAATAGCCAGGATACTCAAGTACAACCTACCACGGATTAAGAAATACTCCCTCCGTCCCAAAATGATCTTTGCATTTGACTATTCAAACCAAGGTTCTAAAAAACGCTAGGCGGTTGCTAGGCACCGCATGGGCGCCTAGCGCCTAGGCGGGATCTAGGTGGGGCCGAGAATTCAGAAATAACTATAATATCCTAGACGGGACCTAGGCGTTTCATGAACGCCTAGCGCCTAGACGGGGCCTAGGCGGCCTAGACGGGGTCTTTTTACTGATTCAAACTTTTTAGGGATATGAACACTTGCTTCACTATTCATGTATTTTTATGCACTTTTAAGCCTAAATTGTAGAAATAGGAAGAACTTTTTGAGACAATGAAGGTTGCCAAATGGGAAGATCATTTTGAGATAGAGGGAGTATAACATATTAACTACAAAAAACAAATTAAGATTTAGCATCAGAAACTAATGCTAGAACATGATTTCATACTAACAGATACTGCAGTTCCCCAATACAAATAAATTAGCTTTTTTTAGCAGTTACAAGACAATTCCCATATTCAACTATGGTACACTGAGTTGAAACCAGGGTTGCACGATTCGTAGTTCGTCCGATTCGAATTCGCGATACGAATACGCGATTCGTTCAACCCATGGAACCCGATACGTAGAGTATTACAATTATTGCGATTCGCGAATTCGCAATATTAGTACGTATGATTTAAATAAATATTTAAAAAATATATAATACTAATAAACTTACTTCTCATAGAAAATCAACTTAACGTTCTATTACATCATCGAAAAAAACACCAAAAAGAAACATTCATGTTGAGAAACTGTAATACACCTACGAGCAGCTAGCTACACCTTTTCTTTCCCTTTTGTGGGTTTGTGAGAATAGCCTTTGGAACCAGAAATTTGTAGCTGTAGTTATATGAACGTTGTGGCTTGTGGCTTTTCAGCTTTCAATAGTTGGTTGAAGCCATCCTTGAAAACATATCAAAAGTTAATGTACCATATTCTTTTATTGCAGCAATGACTTTTCAGTTTTAGAGGATATTACTGGCGAATTCTAAGAGATTTTTTAAGGTATTCGAGCACGAATCGAAGATAACGATTCGCGAATTCCACCGTATCGATTCGGTATCGAATCGTGAATCGATACCTGCGAATCGATACGCGATTCGAGGCTATCCGGAGAGTATCCTGCAACCCTGGTTGAAACCACATAGTTGCAGACAAAAATAGGGGAATTTTACCAGGGATAAAGCAAGAAAGAGCTCATTAAATGAAAAATGACTGCCACAGCGACCTATTTCATATTTTGAAGTTATGCCCTTTAAACGAGACAACCAGCAACTGATAAGAGTCTGGACATCTACCAAGTGCAAATAACATCCCTTCTATACTTGGCACAAAATGTGGGAAGACAGGGCAATTAGCTTCAAATTACTCTGTATTACACATCAGAATAGTAGCAAGTCCGGAGAATGTCTTAAGTGCATCGACCTTGCAAAATGCATATGAAACATACACAATGAAACGAAGAAGAATGACTGTTATTGTTGATGAATGATTCAAGAGTTTCAAAATATCATTTCAGCTAACAACCTTTCCCTCTACTATCTCAGATAAAAATGGAAGATAATAATACACGTTCGTTTTCATGTTGATGGATATTAAATTTCCTACAAAAAATCATCTCAATTTTTTGAGTAGAATTAATACAGGGTTCCAACAGTTGGGGCTTTTTGGGCTCGTTCATATTCTAATTGGAAAGTTGACCCTAGATTTCTTGGTTTACGCAGATCGGATTACAGCTCAAATCTATTCACCCAAAAGCTAACTCAATATGATTAAATTACTGCCTAGAACATAAATTTAAGATAAACAGAAATTAATCACAAGAAATGCTCATACCTTGACAGTGACCAAACGATCGCTCCAAACTCTCTTGAACTTCTTACCCCTCTTCTTGAGGATCTTCTTCTGCAGCAGAGGCACAGCCATTGTTCCTTACCTTCTTCTGCAAATAAAAAAATAATAATTACCATTATCATTTGCTAATTTTAGGGTTAGAAACCGAAATCAGTGAACACTTCAACGGATTGGTCAGGAATCGTACAAGTGATTTAGGGATTTACCTGGAGCGGCTGTGGAAGAAGGGTTGTGGAATTGGTTTCTTTGGAGCCGCCTACGAAAGGGAAAGAAGTTTATATAGGGAATGTCCTGGGAGGGTTGTTCATTAGGGTTTTTTTTTTTTTTTTTTTTTTTTTAATTACTCCCATGTCCCTGGTGTGGACAAAACATTTTTTTTTTTATTTTTTTTTGACAAAAACTTGGTACGAAAACATTATGATCCGTCTCATAGCAAAGACGAGTCATTTTTAACCCATGACCCAGACTCATAACCCACAGGAAAAAAAAAAGACATTTTTTTTGCTCTTTTTTTTTTTAGTTTTTTATATTTTTATTTTGGTATTTTTCGGTTTGTCAAAAGTAATAATTACTATAACCAAATGTAACAAACTTGTTACTTAAATGTAACAGTTTGTATACGTAAAAGTAATACATATATACAGAAAGGTAACAGTGTTTTTTTTATGTTTTCTTCATTTGCCAAAAGTAATACTTATTATAACTAAAATGTAACGAACGTGTTACTTATATGTAATAGTGTTTATACATAATTGTAACACATATTTATAGAAAAGTAATAATTCAACTATTTACACTTTAGAACTAAAAACATTTGTATTAGGAACATTGTAAAAATAAGAAAGTAACCATTTTTATAAACGAATGTTACATTTTACTTGTATAATAACACTATAAAACAGTTACGTTTACTTGTATAATATTAGATCCATATGTTTTCAAATAATAAGTTACAATAGGTTCAATTTATCATAATACATGTAAAGTATTACATTATTTATAGAAATCTGTTACAGTTTCATCTACTAAAGTGTTACATTTACTTGTACAAATAATTACAACTATGTATATAAGTTGTTATTTTTCAAATGTTTCTTTCAAAAAATAAAATCAAAAAAATCAAAAAAACAAAATATCTGGAAAAACACTATAACATTTCAGTATAACGATAATTACATTTAGTTATTGTTAGTGTTACACGTATTTATAGTTAGTATTTACAGTTGAAAGATGAGTAAAATGAGCTCTTTTTTTTTTTTTTTTTGTAAAACCGGTGTTACGTTTACTTATAAACAATGTTACTTTATAAGTAACACATTTGTTACATTTAGTTATACTAAGTATTAATTTTGGCAAACGAAAAAAAAAAAACAATTTTCTTTTTCTGGGAATTTTTTTTGGCCAATGGATCGCTGCCACGTGGCCGATTTTGAGTGGAGCATGGGTTGGGATCTTACGCTTCGCGTCGAATGTTGTACACGAGTCATAGGTCGACCCGTCTCTTTTATGAGACGTATGGATGGCCAAAACTGGTTCCGGGCCCGGTTCCGGTTCGGCCTATATGTGACCCTGAACCGGCCCGTGCTTACCCCGGTTCTGATTGGCACAATCCGGTTTCGGTACGGTTCCGGTCCCCCCTTTAAAATTATTAAAAAACAAGGGATTTTCGGTTCCGGTCCGGTTCGCCATTTATGTGAAGCGTAACCGGCCCGGAAGAATGGCGGTTCCGGTTACTCCGGTTCCGGTTTATTCGCCGGTTTGCTCCGGTTTCGTGCTTTTCGGTCTGGTTCCAGTCCGGTTTTCCGGTTCTGGTCCGGTTCCGTTTGGTCATCCCTAATGAGAGGGATCTAGGTGTTCTCACAAGAGACCATTATTTTTCTTTCAATTTAGCAATGCTAGGGGTACAAAATAAAGTCATAAAAAATAAATTGACGATATTTTATTAATTGCATCAATAGTGGACCCGTCATCCTCTAATTAAAAATAGCAATTAAATTATCACAAATAAGATTTTGTGAGCAAGATTTGTAACTATTTCGTGCCCCTATTATTATTTTTCTCAATTTGGTTCACTTCTGCGTTGTTAAGTATCGTATTCTCTCTTTCGAGGCACCTCCCTCCTCCACGCTCTAACTGTTGTCACCACTGTTCTCCTCGCCCAGAACCTCGGCCTTATCTCATGTTTGCTTCGCCCGAAACTACTACATGGGCTTTCCTCTATAACTTAACTGTCACTCTCTACTTTTGTTTCTCGCTTCTTCGCTCTTCCACTCTTTTATCTCTGTAGATCTTATTTCCATTTTGACTATCTTTAACTCAGATCTGACCGCCTAGAATGGAGGATTTGGTGAGTACTTATAATGGTCAATCTGATTGCGGGTCCTTCATTTTCTATTTTATGTGGGGCAATGCTAGGGGCACAAAAGAAATCTACAAAATGATGGATACAAAATGAGGTAGCGATATTTTATTGGTTGCATCGATTGTGGACCCCCACACTCTAATAAAAGCACCAATAAAATATCGATACATCATTTTGTGAGCCAAATTTTGTAAGATTTTTTTGTGACTTTATATTTACCCTTTTATGTGTTGAGAATTTTATTGGTCCCAAAGGGCAACAAGTGTATAAAAATAGCTAGAGGGGGGTGAATAGCTGTTTTGAAATTCTTTTCGTACCCTTGAAAAACTCAATTGCAAATGCGCACTTTATCAAATAAGCGTTATGATATGCGCCTAAGTGAGTGAGTGAAATGCACAGCGGAATTTAGTAAAGTAAATAGACGCAAAGTATGATAAAGGGGGCGCACACACACTCTAAGTATTTTGGCTCAAAGTGAGTGAAAGATGAAACTAAGGCAAACGAGAAACAAACACAACACAATTCAATCTAATTAATCTACAATGATTAAACAAGCAAATAGTGAGATAAGATATAAACTTGAAAGTAAATGACAAGAAATAAATACGCGCTATTTGGAGAGGTTCGATCAGGAATAGATCTACGTCCTCTACCAAGATGGTTAGTCTTGGATTTCTAATGGAGATCTTATAATATGAGAGAGTATTACAAATTACAACTTTTGAGCTCAATACTAACTCAAGATCTATTATCTATGAAAGAACAAATCCTAGACAAAACCGGTGTATCTCTTTAAGAAAGGTCTAAGTGATCAAACTTAAAGAGGTGCGTGTGTGATTTTAGTTTCAAGGCTCTTTAGATCTATGAGATTGAGAGAACAATAAAACTAAAGTGTTTTGGCTTGAAGATCTGGGCTAAGTATGAAGGTATGAAGGTGTTCTTGAGAAATCTGGGAATTCAATGATCAATCTCCAAATCTTCAACAATTGCTTGAGAGAGAAATTCAGAATATCTTAGAAACTTCAAACGTTTGAAGTTATGGGGTATTTATAGGTGAGCTTCAAAAACTAGCCGTTGAAAATTCCTTGTGGATAAGATAAAGGACAGATGTGCTGGAGCTCGCTGAGTGGAGCACGTGTCCTTTTATAGCCGTTAGACACATAACATCAATATGGCCGTTATGGACAGGTGTCCTCAAATCTGAGTCCATACGTGTTATTTAACCACCGTTGGATCTTTGGCGTAGCTTGAATTTCTTCAAGTCTTCATATATTCAATAAATCACCAAGTGTTGAGTGCAAGCATATGGGCGCATATTGTTGGTAGTGGTGCCCTAGGCACGTTTAATAAACGTTGTAATTGTTATCATTTATTTCATATCAATAAAGAGATGTTTTGATTATTATTGTTGTTCATGTTTACTTATAATAATCTACGTCCCTAGTACTTGTTAAGCACTAGTATAAAGGCTAAATGATCATGGGATGATCATGTTAGATTTATGGGTACTTGTTTGGAACAAGGTACTGGACATGACCCGCTGTATGAGATTTATGTCATGGTCCATGTCGTACATATATTTCATATTAGTTATGTCATTCGAATCCTTAGACATGAAGTTATTATAGTCTTCCACTTGATGAACATTATGTTTGACATATTCAAACGCTACCTTTAAGCGGGTAGTTATAAAGGGTATGATTGGCATAATCGGATTCACGTAGGGAAGAATAATAAGCTAAATGGATTTGTTCCTCTTCGGAGAGATCTCAAGCTTAGGCCTCTCGTAGGAATGATGTTGATGAAAATGTCCGGCCGGACTCAAATAAATTGATTAGATTAATGTCATTTGGATTATCAACATATTCGGAATCGAGAAAGTATTGAACAAAAACAAGTTGACCGTTTGACCATGACTTGTGTTCAATGAGATCGTGGACAAAGGGATTGTGACATATTCTAAAGGAATGCGAACTTGTATCTAGTTATACTATTTGGGTAGGTATGACGGTTTGCTAGAACCTAATCATATCTTATGGATTCATGTTTAAACCCATTGCCAACTTAGTATAATCCTAGAGGGTCACACACAATAGAACGAATCCTAACAGGACTATATTGGAAAATTAAGGCTCTCTGATCCTGGTGTGCGACCGCACAAACCAGGCTGGGCGGCCGCACATGTGTGGGCGACCGCACACCTGATTTTGGGCGGCCGCACAGTGTGTCGGGACAGATTTTCTGATTTAATTAGGAAAAGGATTTTGGACGGGTTTTGACACAAGTTTCCTAGTTAGAATATGTATAACTTGTATATAAACACCCAAATTCGGGCCAGAACAAACACTAGCTTTTGTGCAAGTCTCCAAAGAGTTTGAGAGAGTTTTATTTTATTCTAAGACATCCTAGATTGAAGAACAAAATAATACACAAAATAATATTCCATATAGTTCATATTAATTGTGAAAACGTGTTTCACAATTTTGGTCTAGCAACCAAGATCAAGTGTTCTTGATATTCGTTCAAGGTGTGGATACCGCTAGAGGGTGAAGCTCATCATCTTCAAAGTTTGTGTTCTTACTTGTTCGTGATTAAAGCTTCAATTTCTCCACCAAGATCAAAGACCAAATTCAAAGTCATCAAGGGTTAGTTTTTCTAGTATTCATATTGCAAGTATTTGATTTAATCATATGAATGGATCTATGGGCTTTGGGTTTCATAAAATTTTAAATGCTATTTTCCGCTGCGCATGTTACTAGGAAACCCAACAGTGGAATCAGAGCCCCGTTCATGTTGATTATTTCAATACATAGATCATGTTGTGTGTATATAAATTGTTTATGTGCCTAGCATGATATGAATATTGGATTATATGATGTTTATGTGTTATATGATTTTATGTGGTTTATTGTTTTACAACTTTAATCGTACTATTCAATCGCACTAAAAATTATGATGGATTCTGAATTGTTTGATTATAAATTTTGATTGGATCAAAGTTTTGATAATCGGGGAAAAATAATTTTGAGACAAATTTTCGAACTTTAAAAATTCATTCTGATGCTACCGTGCGACCGCACAGAAAAACCTTGGGCGGCCGCACAAGTTTGGGCGCCGCACATTTTTTCCTTGGGCGGCCGCATAGTTGTCAGGATTCTGGTTTTTGATTTTTGGTCAGAGTCAGAATCTGGAATTTTGATGGGGTCCGACCAGACCAGTGACAAGACCGGCAAGACCTGCTGATCTGGAGTGGGTTTTGGGCAGTTGGTTTGGGTGTGGATCTTGGGGTTTGATTTTCTTATTTGTTTTAGTCTTGTGATTCTAAGATTGGTTCAAGGTTTGGATGGCTAATCTACGTTCATCGAGATTGTGTTTCCCAAACTTGATCGCAATCAAGGTTTCAAAGATAAAACGAAGTTAGAATTATGAAGAGTTCATAATTGCTAAAATGAGAAACAAAGTTCTTGATTCAAAGATTGGAGATCCATGTGGAATTGTGGATGCAATTGGCCTACGTTCATCGAGAACATCTATTGCTTAGTTTCGGCCACATGGACTACTTTCTTGGTTTCTTGAATTAGTGCGGAATTGTGGATGCCTTATGGCTTAGTTTCGGCCGCACTTCTTGTTGTCTTGATTTGGAGATAATAACCAAAGTTGAAATAGTCTCATCCTCATAATTATAGAGAAACTAAAGACACATAAATATTATGCTTAAATTAATGAAGATTAATTTAGTGGCTAAACTTGATGCGTAACATGTTTATATTATGTGCTCATAAATGTGTTATATGCTATATGTGATGAACCTTCAAAGAAAGTTTTAAGTCCTTCTGCCATGCCATGATTAAAACACTTGTTTATACATGGGTAATTTTGTGTGGGCTTGCCAAAGCGAGGTGCATTAATTTTATTCATGTATGAGCAAGATGAGTGAATAAGAGTTTCCTAAGCGTTTAAAATGGTTGGACTTAATTAAGCGTCAAAACAGTTTTGGGATTAAGGCAAAGATGAGATTTAACATGCTTTTTGAAATTGGATTTCTTAAAGAATTTCATGAAAAGAACTGAGAGTCATATGAGATATGATTGACAAGAGTTGTCTACCTAATTAATTTGATTTTGAGCGGTGCGCCAAAGCGTACTTAAAATTAAATTAAAGCGGGATCTTAACCCATTTAAATTATACTATACATTGGATGTATAAAGAAGGTTGTATAATTTAGTGGGAGTATTTTTGGAAAAATACATTGTTTATTTCTTTAATGAAAATTGGTACTTATTAAATTTTGAAAATTTTGCATAATTGTAGATAATGACTAACAACACTCAATCAATTTCGTTGCGATCGGTCCTTGAGAAGGATAAGCTCCAAGAGAATGGTATGAACTTTATGGATTGGATCCGTAGCCTAAGAATTGTTCTTAGGCAAGAAGATAAGTTGTACATTCTCGATGGGCCACTTCCTGCTGAACCAGAACCTACTGCCCCTAGGGCAGAAAGAGACAGTTACAAGAAACATCGTAATGATTCCAGAGATGTAAGTTGTCTCATGCTTGCCACTATGTGCTCAAAACTCCAACAAAGTTTGGAACATTTGGAAGCCTATGAGATAGGCGTGGAGTTAAGAGCCATGTTTCAAGAGCAAGCTAGGCAAGAGAGGTACAAGACCATTGTTGCATTCACTTCTTGCAAAATGAGTAAAGGGGAACAAGTGAGTCCTCACATGCTTAAAATGAAAGGTTATGTGGAGCATCTTGAGAAACTTGGCTATCCAATCCCATTGGAGCTAGCCACGGATCTCATTCTTAATTCATTGCCTAAATTTTATAATCAGTTTGTGATGAATTATAACATGCATGGAATGGATAAGAATCTCTCCAAGTTGCATGGGATGCTTAAAACTACGGAGATGAAGATTGTGGAGAAAGGTTCTCCTGTGCTCTTGGTTCATGATGGGAAGAAGGCTAGTGCCAAAGGAAAGCGTAAGGCAAAAGTTGTCAAACCCAAGATAAGCAAGGCAAAGGTTGCCAAGGCTTCTGAGGCAAAACCCGATACACAAAAGAATGCAATTTGTTTCCATTGTCAAGAAATTGGTCATTGGAAATGTAATTGCAAGGCTTTCTTGGAAGAGCAAAAGAAGAAGAAGGGCAGCAAGGCTGAGTCGACTTCAGGTATCTATATGATAGATATTCTCCTTTCTACCACTGATTCTTGGGTATTGGATACCAGATGTGGTTCTCACATTTGTTTAAATGTGCAGGGATTAAAGAATAGGAGACTGCTTAAAGAGGGTGAAGTAGACCTACGCGTGGGGAATGGAGCAAGAGTTGCTGCATTAGCCGTAGGGACTTATGAAGTCACTTTACCTTCCGGTTTAATACTTGTTTTGAACAATTGCTATTATGTACCGAATTTAAGTAGAAATATTATTTCAATTTCTTGTTTGGATAATGAAGGTTTTAAGTTTCTTATTGAGAATAAGAAATTTTCTATTTATTTAAATGATGTGCTTTATGGTATTGCTAATTCATTTAATGGCCTTTATGTCTTGGATGTCAAGAATGAAAATAATGAAAATGTCTGTCATATAAATAAGAAATCTAAATCTAATGATGTAAATCATTCTTATTTGTGGCATTGCCGTCTTGGTCATATTAATGAGAAGCGTATCTCAAAACTCCATGGGGGCGGTCTCTTAGGTTCATGTGACCTTGGGTCATATGACACTTGTGAGTCGTGTCTTCTTGAAAAAATGACTAAGACACCTTTTACCAAGCTAGGTGAAAGGGCAAGCGACTTATTGGGGTTGATACATTCCGATGTATGCGGACCATTAAGTAGCAATGCTAGGGGAGGATTTCAATACTTCATAACCTTCACTGATGATTATAGTAGATTTGGGTATGTTTACCTAATGAAACATAAAAGTGAAGCATTTGAGATATTTAGAATATTTCAAAATGAAGTAGAAAAACAACTTGGCAAAAGTATTAATGCACTTCGATCAGATCGAGGTGGAGAATACTTGAGTCATGAATTTGATAATCATCTAAAGATGTAGCGACCCCAAAACCCGTCCCTATTTATTTTATATTTTTGGGATTTTTATTTAACTTATGTGTGCATTTTATGTGTTGCATCATATTTTATGATTTGCATATCATACTTGATTATTTGTGTTATTTACTTAGTTAGTAATAATAATGATTAAAGGAGTTAAATGATTAAGTTGAAACTTTAGGGTCCTTGTTGAAAATATAAGTTTAGGGGTTAAGTGTTAAAAACGAAACTGGAGTGACCAAAGTTAGGAAAATGGGGTAAAAAAACCTTATAACTATCTTCTCCCTCTTTCTCTGTATTTATTTTTACTCTGCAACTTTCTCTACGTTTCCTTAGGGTTAAGAAAGAAAAGGTAAGTTCAACTCATTTCGATTTAATTCTTTTTATTTACTTATCTGTTTTAAAAACTAATTATATAAAAATGATCAGGGCGTTGAATATGTCATTTCTATCCGAACAAAACTTATTTCAACGATACTTTTTCCGGAAATAGGTAAGTTACTAATTCCCCTTTAAATGTTAAAATGGTCATATATGTTATACCTGATACTTGTAATTGTTATTTTGTGATTTGGGTAATATTTGTTATACTTGTAATTTTGGGACAAAGGGAGTATATAGTATGTTGGTTTGGTTGGGTTCAAAGTAGTATTAAAGTTGTTTTGAGACTAATTTTGTAGTCTTAGTAAAGTTATAAACGTTAGTGTTGTACTTTTGGGACGGTGGAACGGAAGGAGTATAAATCATTTTGGTTTTAGCCTGTCGAGTGTGTTGGGCGGCCGCCCAAAAGGGGCGTGCGGCCGCACACTTATCTGGAAGATTTTGTTCTTGAGAAATCAGAATGTGTGCGACCGCACACCCTGTTTTAGGCGGCCGCACACTTTCCCCTGAATCTTATAGTTTGGTTGAGGTAAGGTATAGAAGGTTAACTTTGGTTTAATCCTTGGGGTATTGTCTAGGACCAATATATGAGTGTCCTGGGATATTGTCATGGTTAATGAGAAGGGGGTTCAAGTGTGTGCAAGAATGTATTGTGACCTTGAATCATGTTGTTGCAGACTCTTTGTGAGTGATTCTTTAAGTGCATCTTTGATGTGTTTGGCTTGGTTTATTATTTTAGAATCATTGCCCCGGTTGTTGTTGTTTAGCAAGTATTCATTACTGTGCTTCTTGTGGAAAGTCCATCTGGTCTTGTTGTGGAGTCAGGCAATGGGAGAATTATAGTGGTACAAGTATGTTCACTATAAGGTTTTCCATTGGTACCTCGTGTCAGGCGGTGGGAGAATTATAGTGGCACACAAGCCAAGTTCACTATAAGGTGTCCACTGTGCCTTCTCTGTTTCCCCAGTCCAGATTGGCCTTGGATGGGATGAATCGCTCCCTTTGGTGAGCATTTGGATTATGACTTTGTGTCATATTTCCCTATTGATACTTGGGTTCTTATGGTTATGGTTTGGTTTTCGGGATCCCGGCTTCAGCTATTTATGCTGCTCAGATGATTTTCTCAGTTGGTTTTCTCAGATGGTATTCTCAGACAGTTATGTTATTGGGTAAACCTTGGCTTGGTATCCACCTGAGTGTGGCCTATGTGGTAATTGTGGTATATGAGTTGATTTTACCTCTCATACTATGTGCTATGGGATTGCTATGATACTATTCTTTATGATTATCATTTTAGCATGAAACGTAGTTGCATTTTAGTAGCTTACTGAGATTTATTCTCACCCTTTATTTGTTTACTGTTTTAGATAAAGGCGGGTCCAGGGGATAGGACACTTGGCACGGGAGGACGTTGGAGTGGTAAGAGTTGGGACTTGTTTTGTTAAGGTTATATTATATAAATGTAAAACCTTTTGGGTAGAGTAACCGTACTTCCTATTGTCACATCTATTTTGGGTACATTTGGATAAAAGTTGTAAGCCTTCGGGCTAAGTACTTTCGTTGTGAAAGTTGGTTGTAAAGTTTGTTTAAAGTTAGATGAAGTCTTTGAACTTCAAGTGTGATTTTGTTAAACTTTATAAATGTACATTTCGAAAAATTTTCAAAAGTGTTTTATAACGTCTTCCACTCGTGACCCGAGCGTGGGGCTAAGTAGGACCACGAGTCTGGGGCGCGACAGTTGGTATCAGAGCTAGGTTGTAGATGGTCTAGAATGACTAAATGACCTAGGAGGGTAGTAGAGTATAGAGTGAGTAACGTTGAGTGTTCTATGCAGGTATTCATTAAAATGGTTGAGAATGAAGGAGATCAGGCTGCCTCTTCGGGGCAAGGGGATGCCAGAGAAGAGGCTCGAATTATGTTTCAAGGAATGTTCGAAGCAGCAATGAAAACTTTAAATGATCAGAGGCAAGAGAGGGAACAGGTACCACCAAGATATGGCCTAGAACAGTTTCTGAAAATGAAGCCTATGGAGTATGATGGAGAACCTGATGTATCTAAGACTGAAAGGTGGATTGAATCAATGGAAAAGATCTTTGATGCTTTGAGATGTTCTGAGGAAGATCAAGCCAGGTTTGCTACTTATAAGTTGAATGGAGCTGCCGAGCATTGGTGGAAAGCTTTGAAAGCTAAATGGGATGAGACTCATGTACCTTACACTTGGGAGAATTTTCTGGGAAAGTTTAAAGAACACTTCATTCCCCGTGTAGATCAAGACAGGAAAGAAATGGAATTTCTTAGCTTGGAGCAAGGTTCTATGTCAGTTGCTCAGTATTCAGCTAAATTTTCAAAATTGTCCATGTATTGTACTCACTTAGTGGCAACTGAGGAGAGAAAGGCTACGAGGTTTGTGAAAGGTTTGAAAACTGTGATTAGAACTCAGCTAGTATCCCACAAGTTGCAAGATTTTCAAGATGCAGTTGATCGAGCCTACCAGGTGTAGCATGATATTGAGGAACATAAGAAGAAAATGGAGTTGTTAGGCGCAGGGAAGCAAGTTAGGCAACAACAACAACGTGGTGATAATAGAGGAAATCAAGGTGGATCTTCACAATTCAAAGGGTCTTTTCAAAGACAGTCAGGTAATAGAAATCAAAGTAACACTTCAGGAAGTCAAAGCAGAGGAGTCTGTAATTATTGTCAGAAAGAAGGGCATTCAGAAGAAAGATGTTGGAAGAAACAGGGCAAATGTTTGAATTGTGGTCAGTTGGGTCATTTTCAGAGGGATTGCCCTAAGTTTAAGATGCAGGCATCGAGAAGTGTAGTTGGGTCTTCTCAGGGCCAGAAGAGGGATTCTTCAGGAAAGCCTAAGGTTCAGGGTCGTGTCTTTGCCATTTCTCAACAACAGGCTTCAGATTCCTCTAATGTGATAGGAGGTATTATTTCTGTGTCTAGTTTGAGGGCACGTACACTTATAGACCCTGGTTCATCGCATTCTTATGTGTATGTGCATTTTGCTTCTCGATTGCATTTGTCTTCTGAATCTCTACCTTATGTGTTAGAGGTGTCTACTCCTATAGGGGAGTGTTTGGTGACCAATGAGGTGTTGCATTCTTGTGATGTACATATACGTGAGCATGTTTTACCTGCTGATTTAGTTATCTTACCATTACATGATTTTGATATTTTCTTGGGTATGGATTGGTTGGGTAAATATCATGCGTCTGTTAATTGTGCTAAAAAAGTTGTCACATTTTCTATCCCTAATGTTCCTAAATTTACTTTTGAAACTGTTCCCTGTGGTAGAGAGATTCGAATTATTTCTTATGTGAAGGCTAGAAAGTTGTTGAACCGTGGTTGTGCGGGGTATTTGGCTAGTGTTTTGGATATTACTAAAAGGGTTCCTGATATTGAGGATGTGCCTATTGTTAAAGAATTTTCAGATGTATTATCTTCTGAGTATGCTATGCCTCCTGACCGGGAAATCGAGTTCTGTATTGACTTACTTCTAGGTACGGCTCCTATATCTGAGGCACCTTACAGAATGGCCCCAGCTGAATTGAAAGAGTTGAAGGTTCAGTTGCAAGAGCTACTTGATCGAGGATTCATTCGTCCTAGTGTATCCCCGTGGGGAGCTCCAGTATTATTTGTCAAAAAGAAAGATGGGTCGTTGAGATTGTGTATTGACTACAGAAAGCTGAATCAGGTAACTATAAAGAACAAATATCCGCTTCCTCATATTGATGATTTATTTGATCAACTTCAAGGGTCGGTTGTCTTTTCAAAACTTGACTTGAGGAGTGGGTACCACCAATTGAAAATCCGTTCTGAAGACATTTCTAAAACTGCTTTTCGTAGTAGATATGGTCATTATGAGTTTCTTGTTATGCCTTTCGGGTTGACTAATGCTCCGGCTGTTTTTATGGATATGATGAATAGGGTCTTTAAACCTTATCTTGATACCTTCGTGGTTGTATTTATTGATGATATTCTTGTTTATTCCAAGTCCCGGGAGGAGCATGAACAACATTTACGAATAGTTTTATCTATTCTTCGTGAGAAGCAGTTGTTTGCTAAATTCAGTAAGTGTGATTTTTGGCTCAATGAAGTATCTTTTCTTGGGCACGTGATTTCTAATAAAGGTATATCTGTTGATCCATCCAAAGTTGAGGCTATTGTGAATTGGAAGAGGCCAGAATCAATTACAGAAATTCAAAGCTTCTTGGGGTTAGCTGGGTACTACAGAAGGTTCATTGAGGGGTTTTCTAAGATTGCAACTCCCTTGACTCAGTTAACTCGAAAGAATGTTCCTTATGTGTGGGATGAAAAATGTCAAGTTAGCTTTGAAGAGTTGAAGAAGAGATTGACTACAGCTCCTATTCTTGCCCTACCTAATGGTAATGATGATTTGGTAATATATAGTGATGCTTCTAAAGAAGGCCTCGGGTGTGTATTAATGCAAAATGGAAGGGTGATTGCATATGCTTCGAGGAAGTTGACTCCGAGTGAGCAGAATTATCCTACCCATGATATGGAGCTTGCGGCTATTGTCTTTACGTTGCATAAGTGGAAACATTATCTTTATGGAGCAAAGTTAGAGATTTTCACAGATCATCAGAGTTTGAAGTATCTTTTCTCTCAAAAAGAGTTGAATAATAGACAACGAATATGGATGGAGCTGTTGAAGGATTATGATTGCACCATTTCCTATCATCCGGGCAAGGCAAATGTGGTAGCTGATGCTATTAGCCGGAAGTCCTATGTAGCTTCATGGATGGTGCGGGAATGGAAGATGTTGGAGGATGCTCGAGATTGGAGTCCTTATGAATCAAAGCATGGAGCTATTTTTGCGAACATTCAAGTATTACCAACTTTAGTTCAACAAATAAAGGAAGCTCAGAAGGATGACCCGGAGTTGGTAAAGATTATGGATAAAATCAAAGATGGTAAATTTGAGGATTTTTCCCTCAGTTCTGAAGGGGTATTGACTTTTAGAGGTCGATTGTGTGTGCCTAATGTTGATGGGATTAAACACCAAGTTCTTGATGAAGGCCATAAATCGAGGTATACTATTCATCCCGGGAGTACTAAAATGTATCAGAATTTGAAGCAACACTTTTGGTGGAATAATATGAAGAGGGAAATAGCGGATTATGAATCCAAGTGTTTAACATGTCAACAAGTTAAAGCTGAACATCAAAGGCCCACAGGATTGCTTCAACCATTAGAGATTCCGGAATGGAAGTGGGAGCATGTTACTATGGATTTTGTGACAGGGTTACCTCGTACTCGAAGAAGGTTTGATGCAGTTTGGGCGATTGTTGATAGATTGACAAAGTCTTCTCATTTTCTACCTATTGAGATTGGTTATTCTATGGAAAGGCTTGCAACTTTGTACATTAATGAGATCGTGAGGTTACATGGAGTTCCAGTGAGCATTGTGTCTGATCGTGATCCTAGATTCACATCTCGATTTTGGCAAGCATTTCAGAAGGCTTTGGGTTCAGAATTGAGGTTCAGTACTGCTTTTCATCCTCAAACAGATGGTCAGTCAGAAAGAACCATTCAGATTCTTGAGGACATGTTGAGGGCTTGTTCAGTTGATTTTTGCAGATTCTTGGGATATTCATTTGCCTCTCGTAGAGTTTGCTTATAATAACAGTTTTCAGTCCAGTATTGGGATGGCTTCTTATGAAGCCTTGTATGGGAGGAAATGTCGGTCTCCTATCTGTTGGGATGAAGTGGGAGAAGCCAAGATTTGGGGTGTTCAGATGGTTAATGATTCAGTTGAGAAGGTTAAACTTATTCGGGATCGTTTGAGTACTGCCCAGAGTAGACAGAAAAGCTATGCCGATCATCGAAGGCGATACCTTGAGTTCGAAAAAGGTGACTTTGTGTTTTTGAAGGTTTCCCCTAAGGTTGGTATTCAAAGATATGGAAAGAAAGGCAAGCTTGCTCCGAGGTATATTGGTCCATTTGAGATTCTTGGAAGAGTGGGAGATCGGGCTTATCGTCTTCCATTACCTCCTTCTCTTGATAAGATCCATAATGTGTTTCATATCTCTATGCTTCGGAAGTATGTGTATGATCCTTCTCATGTTTTATCTGAGGTACCCGAGGATATTAAGCCGAGTATGTCTTATGAGGAGCATCCAGTCCAAGTGATTGATTCTAAAGTCCAAGAATTGAGAAATAAGAGTATTCCTCTTGTTCGAGTTGTGTGGAGGAACCATAATGTGGAAGAATCAACTTGGGAGCTTCGGGAGGAGATTGAAAATACCCTTGGTTGTTTGAGGACCTCGGTAAGTAACCCTAAAATCCGGGACGAATTTTCTTTAAGGAGGAGTGATTGTAGCGACCCCAAAACCCGTCCCTATTTATTTTATATTTTTGGGGATTTTTATTTGACTTATGTGTGCATTTTATGTATTGCATCATATTTTATGATTTGCATATCATACTTGATTATTTGTGTTATTTACTTAGTTAGTAATAATAATGATTAAAGGAGTTAAATGATTAAGTTGAAACTTTAGGGTACTTGTTGAAAATATAATTTTAGGGGTTTAAGTGTTAAAAACGAAACTGGAGTGACCAAAGGTAGGAAAATGGGGTAAAAAAAAACCTTATAACTATCTTCTCCCTCTTTCTCTGTATTTAGTTTTCCTCTGCAGCTTTCTCTACGTTTCCTTAGGGTTAAGAAAGAAAAGGTAAGTTCAACCCATTTCGATTTAATTCTTTTTATTTACTCATCTGTTTTAAAAACTAATTATATAAAAATGATCAGGGCGTTGAATAGGTCATTTCTATCCGGACAAAACTTATTTCAGCGATACTTTTTTCGGAAACAGGTAAGTTACTAATTCCCCTTTAAATGTTAAAATGGTCATATATGTTATACCTGATACTTGTAATTGTTATTTTGTGATTTGGGTAATATTTGTTATACTTGTAATTTTGGGACAAAGGGAGTATATAGTATGTTGGTTTGGTTGGGTTCAAAGTAGTATTAAAGTTGTTTTGAGACTAATTTTGTAGTCTTAGTAAAGTTATAAACGTTAGTGTTGTACTTTTGGGACGGTGGAACGGAAGGAGTATAAATCATTTTGGTTTTGGCCTGTCGAGTGTGTTGGGCGGCCGCCCAAAAGGGGCGTGCGGCCGCACACTTATCTGGAAGATTTTGTTCTTGAGAAATCAGAATGTGTGCGACCGCACACCCTGTTTTGGGCAGCCGCACACTTTCCCCTGAATCTTATAGTTTGGTTGAGGTAAGGTATAGAAGGTTAACTTTGGTTTAATCCTTGGGGTATTGTCTAGGACCAATATATGAGTGTCCTGGGATATTTTCATGGTTAATGAGAAGGGGGTTCAAGTGTGTGCAAGATTGTATTGTGACCTTGAATCATGTTATTGTAGACTCTTTGTGAGTGATTCTTTATGTGCATCTTTGATGTGTTTGGCTTGGTTCATTATTTTAGAATCATTGCCCCGGTTGTTGTTGCTTAGCAAGTTTTCATTACTGTGTGCTTCTTGTGGAAAGTCCAGCTGGTCTTGTTGTGGAGTCAGGCAATGGGAGAATTATAGTGGTACAAGTATGTTCACTGTAAGGTTTTCCATTGGTACCTCGTGTTAGGCGGTGGGAGAATTATAGTGGCACACAAGCCAAGTTCACTATAAGGTGTCCACTGTGCCTTCTCTGTTTCCCCAATCCAGATTGGCCTTGGATGGGATGAATCGCTCCCTTTGGTGAGCATTTGGATTATGACTTTGTGTCATATTTCCCTATTGATACTTGGGTTCTTATGGTTATGGTTTGGTTTTCGGGATCCCGGCTTAAGCTATTTATGCTGCTCAGATGGTTTTCTCAGCTGGTTTTCTCAGATGGTATTCTCAGACAGTTATGTTATTGGGTCAACCTTGGCTTGGTATCCACCTGAGTGTGGCCTATGTGGTAATTGTGGTATATGAGTTGATTTTACCTCTCATACTATGTGCTATGTGATTACTATGATACTATTCTTTATGATTATAATTTTAGCATGAAACATAGTTGCATTTTAGTAGCTTACTGAGATTTATTCTCACCCTTTATTTGTTTACTGTTTTAGATAAAGGCGGGTCCATGGGATAGGACACTTGGCACGGGAGGACGTTGGAGTGGTAAGAGTTGGGACTTGTTTTGTTAAGGTTACATTATGTAAATGTTAAACCTTTTGGGTAGAGTAACCGTACTTCCTATTGTCACATCTATTTTGGATAATGTGGGTGTATGTACATTTGGATAAAAGTTGTAAGCCTTCGGGCTAAGTACTTTCGTTGTGAAAGTTGGTTGTAAAGTTTGTTTAAAGTTAGATGAAGTCTTTGAACTTCAAGTGTGATTTTGTTAAACTTTATAAAAGTACATTTCGAAAAATTTTCAAAAGTGTATTATAACGTCTTCCACTCGTGACCCGAGCGTGGGGCCAAGTAGGACCACGGGTCTGGGGTGCGACAAAAGAATTGTGGAATAGTTTCACAATTGACTCCACCTGGAACACCACAATGGAATGGTGTGTCCGAGAGGAGAAATTGGACTTTGTTAGACATGGTTCGATCAATGATGAGTCAAGTTGATCTTCCAATATCCTTTTGGGGTTACGCTCTAGAAACCGCTGCATTCACACTAAATCGTGTTCCAACTAAATCGGTTCAAAAGACTCCATATGAGATGTGGAGCGGAAAGAAGCATTGTCTGTCTTTTATGAAGATTTGGGGTTGTGAAGCTTTTGTCAATAGACTTGTCTCAGACAAACTTGCACACAAATCTAATAAATGTATTTTCGTGGGATATCCTAAGGAAACTAAAGGATATTACTTTTACAACCAAACGGACAACAAAGTGTTTGTTGCCCGAACTGGTATCTTTCTAGAGAAAGAGTTTCTCTCCAAAGAAATCAGTGGGAGTAAAATAAATCTTGAAGAAATTCGAGACCCAGAAAATAACATTAAACCAATAGTGGAACAAGAACAATAACCACAAGGAGTTGTGGAACATGTTCAAGATACACAAGTAACTCGCAGATCTAGTAGGTTACGATCCGAGCCCGAGAGATATGGATTTCTCGTAACGGATAGTAATGAGGTGGAAATCATTGAGAATGATGAACCGACAACCTATAAAGATGCGATGTCTTCTCCTGATTCGGACAAGTGGCTTGGAGCCATGGAATCCGAATTGCAATCCATGCAAGACAATCAAGTTTGGAATTTGATTGATGCACCCGAAGGTGTAAAAACCATAGGATGCAAATGGGTCTTCAAGAAGAAGACTGACATGGATAGGAAGGTGCATACTTACAAAGCTAGACTTGTGGCGAAAGGTTATAGGCAAGTTCATGGTATTGACTATGATGAAACTTTTTCACCCGTAGCAATGATCAAGTCTATAAGAATTTTTCTTGCCATTGCCGCATATCATGACTATGAAATATGGAAAATGGATGTCAAAACCGCTTTCCTAACTGGAAAACTACTAGAGGATGTGTATATGACATAACCAGAAGGTTTTGAACAGAATTCTAAGGTATGCAAATTGCAGAAATCCATTTATGGATTGAAGCAAGCTTCTAGGAGTTGGAATCTCCGTTTTGATGAATCGGTCAAAGAGTTTGGTTTCATCAAGAACGAAGATGAGCCTTTTGTATACAAGAAGATTAGTGGGAGCATAGTGCTATTCCTTATTTTATATGTGGATGACATATTACTCATTGGAAATGACATTCCTACACTTCAGTCCGTAAAGACTTGGTTGGGAAAGTGTTTCGCAATGAAAGATATGGGTGAAGCCGCATATATACTTGGCATTAAGATCTATAGAGATAGATCAAGGAAGCTACTTGGTTTAAGCCAAAGTACATACATTGACAAGGTCATTAGAAGATTCCGTATGGAAAATTCTAAAAGAGGTACCTTGCCGGTGTTACATGGAGTTTCTCTAAGCAAGACTCAATGTCCTAAGACAAAAGATGAGCGTGAGAAAATGAATGATGTTCCATATGCTTCGGCAATTGGGTCCATCATGTATGCCATGATCTGTACTAGGCCGGATGTATCTTATGCTTTGAGCATGACAAGTAGATACCAATCCGACCCCGGAGAGAATCACTGGGTGGCTGTAAAAGTGATTCTTAAGTACTTGAGAAGGACTAAAGACTAGTTTTTTGTCTATGGAGGAATGGAAGATGATCTCGTTGTAAATGCTTACACGGATGCAAGCTTCCAAACCGACAGAGATGACAGTCGATCGCAATCGGGTTTTGTGTTTATGTTAAATGGTGGAGCTGTAAGCTGGAAGAGTTCCAAGCAGAGTACAACCGCTGATTCTACAACGGAAGCTGAGTATATTGTTGCATCGGATGCTGCAAAGGAAGCTATTTGGATTAAGAAGTTCATCACTGAACTTGAAGTGGTTCCTAGTATTGCTAATCCAATAGACCTTTATTGTGATAATAATGGTGCTATTGCTCAAGCAAAGGAACCAAGGGCACATCAAAAATCCAAACACATACTTAGGCATTACCATGTCATTCAAGAAATCATTGACAGAGGTGACGTGAATATATGCAAAGTACCTACTGATGACAATGTCGCGGACCCGCTAACAAAGGGACTTCCACAAGCTAAATATGAAGGTCATGTTAGGTCCATGGTATTAGATACATGGGAGATTGGGCCTAGGGCAAGTGGGAGATTGTTGGTAGTGGTGCCCTAGGCACGTTTAATAAACGTTGTAATTGTTATCACTTATTTCATATCAATAAAGAGATGTTTTGATTATTATTGTTGTTCATGTTTACTTATAATAATCTACGTCCCTAGTACTTGTTAAGCACTAGTATAAAGGCTAAATGATCATGGGATGATCATGTTAGATTTATGGGTACTTGTTTGAAACAAGGTACTGGACATGACTCGCTGTATGAGATTTATGTCATGGTCCATGTCGTACATATATTTCATATTAGTTATGTCATTCGAATCCTTAGACATGAAGTTATTATAGTCTTCCACTTGATGAACATTATGTTTGACATATTCAAACGCTACCTTTAACCGGGTAGTTATAAAGGGTATGATTGGCATAATCGGATTCACGTAGGGAAGAATAATAAGCTAAATGGATTTGTTCCTCTTCGGAGAGATCTCAAGCTTAGGCCACTCGTAGGAATGATGTTGAATAAAATGTTCGGCCGGACTCAAATGAATTGATTAGATTAATGTCATTTGGATTATCAACATATTCGGAATCGAGCAAGTATTGAACAAAAACAAGTTGACCGTTTGACCATGACTTGTGTTCAATGAGATCGTGGACAAATGGATTGTGACATATTCTAAAGGAATGCGAACTTGTATCTAGTTATACTATTTGGGTAGGTATGACGGTTTGCTAGAACCTAATCATATCTTATGGATTCATGATTGAACCCATTGCCAACTTAGTATAATCCTAGAGGGTCACACACAATAGAACGAATCCTAAAAGTACTATATTGGAAAATTAAGGCTCTCTGATCCTGGTGTGCGACCGCACAAACCAGGCTGGGCGGCCACACATGTTTGGGCGACCGCACACCTGATTTTGGGCGGCCTCACAGTGTGTCGGGACATATTTCTTGATTTAATTAGGAAAAGGATTTTGGACGGGTTTTGACACAAGTTTCCTATTTGGAATAGGTCTAACTTGTATATAAACAGCCAAATTCGGGCCAGAACAAACACTAGCTTTTGTGCAAGTCTCCAAAGAGTTTGAGAGAGTTTTATTTTGTTCTAAGACATCCTAGATTGAAGAACAAAATAATACACAAAATAATATTCCATATAGTTCATATTAATTGTGAAAACGTGTTTCACAATTTTGGTCTAGCAACCAAGATCAAGTGTTCTTGATATTCGTTCAAGGTGTGGATATCGCTAGAGGGTGAAGCTCATCATCTTCAAAGGTCGTGTTCTTACTTGTTCGTGATTAAAGCTTCAATTTCTCCACCAAGATCAAAGACCAAATTCAAAGTCATCAAGGGTTAGTTTTTCTACTATTCATATTGCAAGTATTTGATTTAATCATATGAATGGATCTATGGGCTTTGGGTTTCATAAAAATTTTAAATGATATTTTCCGCTGCGCATGTTACTAGGAAACCCAACACATATGGCTTAGCTGGGCGCCTAATAATACGTGCTCTTTCAAGCGCAATGGCGCAGTTGGAGAGGCGCATAGGCGCGTTACTTAACTCATCCTTGTGATTTTCTTGAATCTTGATATATTGGCCCTATTCCTAAGCATATTCTATTCAAATGGACTACCTAAAAAATGAAGTATAAATAATTCTTACATATGGGTCTAAAGTCCATGAAATAAAGCTTAGGTGATGGATCAATCAAATCTAAATAATCCTATACATTAAAAACTGAGATATAAGTGGGCATACCCAACAAATTTATTACTTTGAAAAACATTATCCAAAATATATATTTGAATCAAAATAGATTATCGGGCCACTTTCCTAAAGGTCCTCCAGCCTGCTCATATTCCATAAAAATACCAGACAATTCCCGAAACCATGAAAGCTTCCCGACCTTCATTGATGTTCATGCGTTTAATAGTTGATGACGCAAGCACACTCTCACTTTTGGTCAAATACTAGTACGCTCTTATAGTTGAAATATAATACTAGTTCAACTCTTATATTTGAACAATAAGAGTTTTTTTTTCAGTTTTTTTTAAAATAATAGAAAAAACATTGATATTTGATTAAGAGCGACTCTTATAATTTAAATAAATGTCTAAATTTAATCTTATAATTCAATTGTAAGATTCATTTTTTTTCAATCAATAATCTTAAAAATCTAACTATTTTTTATAGATGAGGTATAAAACCTACTTTTCATCTCAAATATATACAAAACCCATAAAGTGACCCAAAATATTTACAAAATCATCACATCACATTATGTATATCCAAAAAACCCAAAATGTGAATTGAATACATAAAATACAAACATGCCATAGCAAATTGTGCATCGAGTAAAATTAGACGATTATCAATATGAAATAATTGTAGAAAGCGTTCTTGATCTTAGTTTCTTTAAATCATTAAAGCAATTAATTTTTGGATCTAGACTGTGTCAGTTAGATTTAATTATTTATTAGAGTTTCTAGTAAGTGGTGATGGAGAAAATCCTCAGTAATAAAAACCTTGCAAGTGTATAAGTCACCGAAGTAGCAATGTACGAATGTAAGGGTCGAACCACAGAGACTTGTGTGAAAACAATTATATTTAATTAATGTAAAAGTGAAAAGGGTTTTTGTTTGAGAATATTTAACTAAACTACTAATGCAAGAATTTAAACTAATATTAAGAAAACAATTAAAAATAAGAATTTATCAAGGATGACAAGGGATTCACGGATTGGATTCACAAATACCTTTACTTTATGATATGCTCATAATAATAAGATCAATCTCATTCTTGGGTTCGTTCACAATAATAAGAATTGGGACGGTTCGGTTGCCGGATTACAATCCTTTTATTTCTTTTATATTATACTTTTCGCTAGGTCTATACAATATGCAAGAAATTCATGAAGCACTCAAGAACACATAAACCTAAATACTTTTGACTTCCGCTAGGTCCTCAATTGAATTTAATCATCAAAACAATGGTCAATGTATTATCACACGCGCTAGTGCAGTAATAAATACCCAATAATTCTAAAGCCAATTTATATCTTAACATATAATAGAAAATAAAGAATTTAGCATGAAGAATATTTTGATGAACAAGAATTAATATTGAATGGAAGAATTAAATCTATAGAATAAAGATCTAGTATTTGCTACTACCAATCCATGAATCTAGAAATTTAGCTACTCATATTCATAACAACGAAAACAAGAAAAATAATAAAGAACATCAAAACCTGAATTAAATTGATGAATCCTTGATACCAATCTTCAATCCTTGAATAAAGTATGTCTCTAATAATGTGTATGGAGTGTTATATTTATAATAGGGCTAAGGAGGTGTAAAAATAGGAAAAACCATAGGATTCCTTGTTGAAAAAGGATAAATAAAGTTGCTGGCCGGAATTTCTCCCGGAGCCCCTGGGATTTTTTAGTTTCCAGAAAATCCCTCTAAAAATTCCCCAAAGGTCCTCCAAAAATTCCAGAAAATCCCTTGAAAATTTGGAAATTCCTAAAAAGCCCCTCAAAGTTTGGATAATTCCAAAAAGTCCTTAGAAAATTCCCCTAAGGTCCCTGGGCGAGTGGACGCTTACTAGGGGGCAAGTAGACGTGACCAAAAAAAACCGGCAACCGGCTAACCGCCGGTTGATAACCGGTCAAAACCGGGAAACCGGTTAACCGGAAACCGGCTCAACCGTCAACCGTAATTCCCCGGTTCGGTTTCGGTTAGGCCTTTCTCAAAACCGGTAAACCGCCGGTTATAACCGGATAACCGCCAACCGGATAACCGGCGGTTAAACCGGTTATAAAACCGGAGGTTAACCGCCTAACGGCTACTTTTCAAAAATTTGCACCGGGCCCCCCCCATTTCCCCATGTCTGACTGACCACCACTGTCCAAAAACGGCTAGTTTTCCAACTAGCCGTTAGTTCAGTTAACTTTCGGCCTTAAATGAAAAAAAAAAAAAAAAAAACCAAAAATTGCTTACATATAAATACCCCCTCCCTCCTACCATTTTAGTTCCACATCTTCTCTATACTCTTTCTCTCTCTACTAATTCTCACACTCTCTCATATTTCCAGTTAGATTGCATAATTCCAGTCAGTTTTTTAACGCTTTCCAGTTAGTTTTTTAACGAAATCACTTTTTTAATTTATTTAGAAAATTCCAGTCACTTTGTTAACCATTTCCAGTCAGTTTCAAATCATTTTCCAGTTAGTTTTCAGAATTCCAGTCAGTTTTTGAGAGTTTCAGTCAGTTTTTTGACAGTTTCAGTCAGTTTTTTAACAAAATCTGTGTTTTTCATCATTTTCAGTCAGTTTTTTAGCGAGTTTCAGTCAGTTTCTAAACAGTTTCAGTTAGTTTGTTAACAAAATGGCCTCATCTCGAAGGAGCGGCAAGGAACATGTTGGTTCTTCCTCACTTAACCCGGAAATTGAGTCACATTTGAGGAAAGTGAGCAAAATGTTGAAGAAAATGTTCCTCAAAGTGGTAGGGCCGGGGCCGGCCGAGCTCGAGGCGTGGGAAGAGGTGGTCGGGGGCAACGTCAAGCACGAGAATCCAAATCCGACACTTTCACGATCCATTTCCGAAAAGTACAAATTGACCCCAACGACTTTGTACATTTTCGAGCGTGTTGCAACTATTGCACCAAATCTTACCCGTTCGCAAAAGGTAATGGGCATGGAACATTGAACCATCACTTGAGATCAACACATCCTGAAAAACTTGGGATTGATAGTGATCAAGCTCAATTACAATTTGCTCAACCTAACACCCAAGGTACGTCTTCGGTCTTATTTAAGTTTAATAATGTCGTTTATAGGAAAGAATTGTGCAAATTTGTGTGTGTTAAAGGGCTTGCTTTTAACTTTGCGGATGATGACTTTTATGAACGGTTTATTAGACTTTCTTTAAATCCGGCCGCCTCCAAAGTACCACGTACGACTCTCGTACGCGATATTAAAAAAGTGGTTTTGGAATATAAACATTTTTTAATTGATGTTTTATCAAAATTAGATCAAAGAGTTTCAATTTGTGCCGATGGTTGGAGTGATCATTGGCAAAGAAATAGTTATTTGGGTGTTACATGCCATTGGATCGATAATTCGTGGACTTTACAAAAAAGACTACTTGCATATGATAGTTTTGAACCACCTCATTCCGCGGAAAATATTTGTAGAAGTTGCACGCCATTTTGGCAAAATATGGTCTTTTGCAAAAAATATTTTCTATTTCATTCGACAATGCTAGTGCTAATACCGCTAGTATACCGGAATTGATGCTCATTTGTCAACCGTCACTTGGGGGTAAGTATTTTCATATTAGATGTTTATGTCATATCATAAATTTATGTGTTAAAGATGGTTTGGATGCTTTAGATCAATATGTTAAACCCATTAGAGAGGCTCTTTATTTTATTGCAAAAAAAAATAAAATTACAAGAAAATGGATAAAATATTTACTAAATAAGGGTCTTCCCGAAAATATTTTTCTATGGATGTTCCGACTAGGTGGAATTCTACCTACAAAATGTTAATTGATGGTTTTGAGTATAAAGAGCATATCATGGATTTTTTTATTAGTATGGGCTATGAAATTCCTTTATTTGCGTATCAATGGAACGCTTGCACTAATTTATGTCAATTATTAAAGATTTTCAATACCGCTACTTTGGCTTTGTCGGGAGTTTATTATCCAACTTCCGTTTTGGTACTTGATCAATGTATTGCAATAGTTCTAAGTTTTAAAAATTTGCAAAATTGCACCATTTTAAACGAAAGCATTGCTTCCATGAGGCAAAAGTGGGTCAAATATTTTGATAACATTCCGTCTCTATTTTTGCTTGCAAAGATGTTGGATCCCCGTATTAAATTGAAAGATCTAGTCCGCATAATAACGTTTTATTATGCAAATTTATACCCCAATGGGGACGGATTACACGAAAACCCGGCGATTATTGTTGAAAATACAAAAAAAGATTTGGTGACTCTTTATAATGAGTATAATGCAATTCATGGAAATGTTTCTCAATATGGCTCAAGTCCTAATGAAGAAGATATTGATACACAATATGATGTGAATAACGATCCATATAGTTTTGTTAATGATATTTATTTTCAAAACGTCCTAGAACGTCTCCTTCTTCTTCTTCTACCTCTAGCATTCCGTACGAGTTGGAAGCATATTTCTCTACTAGACATGAAGTTGTACAAAACACTTCAAATCCAATTTCTTTTGATATTTTGAGGTGGTGGTCACAAAGGCAAGAAACTTATCCCATACTCTCTTTAATTGCAAAAGAAGTCTTAGCTTCTCCCGCTTCAACCGTGGCCGTCGAATCGGCATTTTAGTGTGGGAGGAAATGTTTTGGATGCAAGACGTTCCCAACTAACTTGTGAAAATTTGGAAAATCAACTCTTGCTTGGTGATTGGGTTAGAGCGGAAAAGAGGGAGCAAGATATGCCTTATGAAGAGGATTTAGTAAATGTAGATCCACAATATCAATACGACTTGGAAGATTCTACGGGAAGTTCGGAAGGGGACGGAATGTAGATAGTTTTTATTTTAATTTTTAGAATAGGTTTATTTTTATTTCATTGTAATAGTTTTAGTTGAGGTAATAAGGCTCCATTTTTTCCTCCCTTAATTATAAAAGGGCAAGGATTGGTTGTCCCCCTCTTTGTAATTTTAATTTTAATTAATAAAATTTAAGGGTACCGTCCCTTTTTTACTTAAAAAATTTGTGTTATACATTATAGTTATACACTTATACATTTTAAGTTTTAACTTAAAAACAAAAAAAACAAAAGAAAACTGTTTAATATATGTATGACTCATACATATACTCCCGTTTTTTTTTTTTTTATAAAAACTGTTTAAAAAAAAAAAAAAAGTTAAAAAATCTGTTAATAAAACTGTTAAAAAAATCTGTTAAGAAAACTGTTTAAAAAAACAGTTAAATTTTTTTTTTTACTTGAAAAAAAAAAACTTTACTTGAAAAAAAAAACCCTTTAAAAAAATGAAGTGTTTTTTTATTTTATCTTTTTTTTTTAACAAAAAACTGTTAATAAAACTGTTTTGAAAAAAAAAAAAAAAAAAAAAAAAGGTAACCGGTTTAACCGGTTTAACCGCATTAACCGGTTAACCGGTTAACCGTAACCGGACATAACGGTTAGACGGTTAGGTTACGGTTAGCATTTAACGAAAAACATAACCGGCGGTTATAACCGTCAACCGCCGGTTATAACCGGATGGACACGTCTAGGGGCAAGTGGGCGCTTACTAGGGATGGCAATTTGCCCGAACCCGAAGGTGATCCGCCCCGAAAAAGTAGGGTTCGGGTTGCAAATTTCATGACCCGAGCGGGTTAGGGTCGGGTTCGGGTTTTGATGTTGACCCGTGATGACCCGACCCGACCCGCACCTCCATGTAAAAAGTCAACATATGCTAGGTAATCATATTATAAGTGTTGTTAAATTTATTTTTATAGTTGTTTGTGAGTGAGGTTTTGATGAGTTAAGACTAATTTGTATAACTCATTCAAATTAAGCTTAAACATAAATTAGGAAAAATAAAATATGGGATGGGAAAATTAGATTTTATGCCACTCGGTCGGGTCGGGTTCGGGTTTCATTAAATTCGGGTCGGGTTCGGGTCACTCTGTTTGAGTTTAGGGTCGGGTTCGGTTTTGGAGAAACCCGCCCCGAACTCGACCCGTTGCCATCCCTAGCGCTTACTTTGATAAAAAAAAAAAAACCACTGTATTTTCTGCCTAAAGAGCAAGCGGGCGCCTGCTATGGAGCAGGTGGGCGCCTGGTGCTTCGCTGATTATCGCGCAATCTTTCGGAGGCCATAACTTCTTCATACGAACTCCGATTTGGACGTATAAACTATCGTTGGAAATATATTTTTGAGTTCTATCCAATGGAATTAAGTAATCAGAGGTCAAACCTCTTTATCTTTATGTTCTGGTCCATTCTTTATCATTACTTTTCATGCTTTAACGTACATGAATCTATACATTCTTTTGCTCTTTTCCTATACTCATAAACACTCCAAAAACAATCAAAACACACAATGTTGAGCATCTGTAGATACCCCGGGATGATCCCACTCGCTTGGCTAGAGCGATGAAAGGATTCCTAGGATGTCTAATTGATTTTATGTTGTTAGAGTCGCCACCTATGTTATTAAGGGAACATAAGAAAAACTTAAGATAGCCTATTTTTATATTACGAAAACCAAAGTTCTTGTAATGAGGTTCGGAGGTTAGTTTACGAGATGGGAAGTACTTAAACACCCATCTCGCCCAACTAATGTTGGTCTTGCTTGTTCATAGTCTACATAATGAAAATATTCTTCCTATTATTTGAAAATGATAATAAGGGGTTTAAAAGGGGTTTGAATATGGGGAGATAACTCCTTGGTCAACTTCAATAGAGTGAAGTGACCTTTGGCGTTATGTCCCAAAATAGTTTGGGTGATTGCACACTTTGATGAAAATAAAGGAGAGTTTGAGATGAGAGAAGTAAAGAGAAGAAGAGAAAGAGTAAGAAATACCTAAACTTCAAAAGTCTTCAAGGGATTCTTTGAGAGAATGCTTGAAGATGCCTTAAAAGTTTTGTATCAAAAGTCTTCTTTTTGGTAGAGTTTTCTTATCTTGAAAAAGTCCTCCTTTCAATGGTGAAGAAGAGGGGTTTATATAGGTGTAAAAGAGTTGTTTTTGGTGCCAAATGAAGTCACAAATATAAATTTCCCGGGCAAAATCATGTAAATTGAGCAAGTAAGGGATTCTTGGGGAGAATCTGTAACTGACGCCCAGATGCGCACACCTCCTGCCTTTGGGGTGGGAGGCGCGCGTGTCTGACCTGTGATGGTGGAGGCGTGCGACTTTGAAAAGGCTATTTTGACAGAATGGACTAGAAAGTTAGCACTGTTATTCAGTTTAGTCCCTGGACTTAACAGAGTCAGTCAGGAACTTAACAGAAGTAACAGACACTAACGAAAAACAATTAAAATAGGAAGAAATATAAAATCAAATGTGCAATCGGGGTGAGCGGTCCAAGGCGGGGTGTCTACAGAGCCCCTATGCGGCGTGGATTGCGAAGCAAAATGCGCCGACGAAAGAAAGACATCCGCCGAGGACATCACCAAGAAAAAGCAAAGACTCGATGAAAGCAGGAATTTGAAATTATGAGAGATAGAGGTGCGCTCCCTGTGTTAGAGGCTTTTGCTGATAGAAGAGGTATGGTAGTATGAGACGGCCCACCGTGACCAAGGTTTAGAGTCTGGTGAGCAGACTGAGGCTGGAGCCGTTTAGCGGAACTATGATGCCCATTTAGAGTCCGTTGAGCGGACTGAAGCTAAAACCTGTTTAGCAAATCCCGTTTACTGATTTAAAGTCTGGTTGCAGACTGAGTTGAGCTGAATCCGTTTAGCAAACCCGTTACTTGCTCGTTTAAAGTCCGGTGAGCGGACCTATGCTGAGTCCAGTATGTCGTACCTGTTGTGCCCGATTTAAAGTCCGTTGAGCGGACTGGCTGAATCCGTTTAGAGAATCCGTTTGCCAGTTTAAAGTCCGTTGAGCGGATTGGCTGAATCCATTAAGAGAATCAGTTTGCCAGTTTAAAGTCCGTTGAGCGGACTGGCTGAAAGGGAGTCCGTTGAGCGGACCGGAACTGAGTGAGAGTCCGTTAAGTGAACTCATCATGTTGTTGAAGAGGTGGTGATTTCAGTGGTTCACCATGGACCAAATTGCTGTTTGGAGCCGCATTTTGCTGTTTGCTGTTTGGAGCTGCATTTGCTTTTGACTTCCTGTGGAGTGCGGGCACAGTTGGCTGCGGACCACAATTTTTGTTTTCTTTTTGAGAGGAAATGCTGAGATTGGCCTTGACTAAAGACAAAGACGCCCTACTTTTAGTGGGAGTTTCTATCTTACTTCAATTTAGACATGCCTTAGGGGCGGACCAAATTAATGTATGCCCAATTGTGTGTTCAAAGGCAGAGCTTTCGTCTTGATCTGGCGGGTCCTGGGAACGTATGGACTTCTTTTCTGCATGGCTTCCTTATTTGACAAGGGCCTGTCGAGGCATTTCTGAAGTGGACCACTGGCGCCCCTGCTTGTGATGGCGGGACGCGCGCGCTTCCCATATGGGTGTTGGGAGGCGCGCGCTTCTGGGAAGCGAATTCTGAGGCTTGACATTTGCTGGCCAAAAGATCCCCAACAGCTATAATATCAGCATCTGTTCGAAACCATTCTCCCAACAGCTATTTCTGCCATTCTTGAACACCCTTTTCTTGCATAATTTTGCTTATAATCCATCTTTCTCATGGTTTCAAATCTCTTCATTCTTGATGCCAAGGCCGTTGTTTATTACGAGAAGGATTTGTCGACTTTCGTGTATTCTTTCAAGACTCATCCCAAGAAGGCTTTCGTCAAAGACTTTGGATTCCGCATTCTCTTCAAATTACGAACTTTGAAGCCGGATTGGGATTTGTTGAAGGCCGCTGCAGCTTTTTGGGACTGTGACAGTCACACTTTTAACTTTTCGGCAAATGAAATGGTGCCGACTGTCGATGATTTTGGGGCCATTCTTGGTATGCCACTGGTGGGTCAGATTGCCGTCCCCATGTATCATCGGGGTGTTATCGATTCTTGGTGCGATTAGTTGAACCTCCATATTGAAGATGTGAGGAAGATGTTGCATGGTACCGTTGTTGACATAACTGAGTTATTATGTTTTTCAGTCTGCATTCGGAGGACACAGCGGTTCAGTCTTTTAAGAGGAATGTCATGGCTGTTTGTCTCTTCAGTGAGGTTTTGTTTGTCACGTCTTTTGGTACTGCGGATGCGCAGCTAGCTGAGATTGTCTTGCAGGCAAAAGAGCAACCGTTCAGGATAATCCCTCTTATAGTTGGGGAAACCTTGCATGGTTTGGACGAGTTGCACCGGACGAGTGAGATGCGATGGGGAAGTCCCTTGCTTTTGACCAAATGGCTTCGAGAGCATTTCAGGCTTTATTCTCCGGATAGTGATCTTTCTTCGTTTGCTGTTCATAGGAGAAAACTGCTAATCCGTGATTTGTCCGAGGATGGTTGGAAGAAATTCTTTGCATCTCGACTGTCGGCTGACATTGAGTGGTGTCCCTCTTCTAGGGGTCTTCGTCCTTTTGTTGAATGGACTCCGGGTTTTGATCATGTGGTCCTTCCCGGCCTCAGAGATTCTTCATTCTACCAGCCGGAGCGGGTTTTGAGGCAGTTTGGTCGCCAGCATCTAATTCGTTTCCCGAGGACTGGGGTGTTCTGTCCAGTCTCGTATATGGGTCTTGATTTCAAGTTTAAGAGAGGAGATGAAGGCGGAAGCGATACCTATTGAATCCATCTTCAAAGTTGTTTAGAGAAAATGATGAAGAACAATGTAGGGGACGAAGTTCTTCTAAATGATAGTGCCTTTTCTCTCAAGTACTTCTAGCAATAAATGAAAATTATGTAGGAGAGAATAATGTATGTAGTATGTTTCTTAGGCTAATGGAGAACCCTTATATAGGAAACAAATAGGCACTTCATTTAGGGACTACACCCTTTCACATAAGTGGTGTGAATTTACCATTTTACCCATCATAAATAGGTAATATTACACCCAAGAATTTTACACATTATTTTAATCCTCTACACTTTATATTAACATTATAAGTATGATTTCATGTACAACAACAATAACAAAGCCTTAGTCCCAAAATAATTTGGGGTCGGCTAATAAGCATGATTTCATGTATGAAAACAATAATGACTTGTTATTCAATCCATGTTCTAACAGGGATTAACCACCCTGCTCCAGATAAGATTAATGTTTAATGAAGACTATGACATGCTAGGACTAGATTAGGTGTGCGATTTGTTACTTCCTCTCTCTACTATTTTCCCCATCCCATTCAAGGCTTGAAAATATGAAGCTGATGGCCCTCTGTTAGGTTGAATGTAGATACAAAAGAATATTTTGAAACTTCTGCCTTTGATTAATGTTTGTACTTTGATTAAAGTTAGCGGCAGGTCTGATTTCAATGTTCTGTTGTATCATACAGCAGAACATTGAAATCAGACATTTCTTTGACAATCCAAACTGAAGAAACAAATATGGAAAATGATAGACATAGCGATGTTTAATTCCGGAATCAGGAGGCGACAAACGTGGATAGCCCAACTGTGTCCTTGTCAGCAAAACAAGTTATCCTTGCCGGGAAAAAAAAAAAAAAAAAAAAAAACTTTTTCTTTATCATTTTAAGCAATTGGAAAATAACCCAAAACATTTTCACCCTTCGTCTACCTCTTTTCCGTATGCTCTAACAGAGCAATTTAACATTTCCGTTCTTCCGTGTAATAGAGAAAGTCTCTCCATAATACTTGATTGTTGATAAGGATACAAGAAAAAACAAATTGATTGTGCAATTTAAGAATTATGTAGGAAACTTGCAAGAAAGTAAAATGATGATTTGAACTCATTGTGGATTAACAGTCATTTGTATCTTGTAATGTACTTGTTGATGGTTATAGTGACTTGTATAGTGCTGTCTCGTTAAGTTTTCAGTAATTATGGCTTGGGTGAGACTTAATTTGAGTGAAAAATGGGATAGATTTTGCTGCCCATAAGATGTTTGACAAAATGCCCACTTCAAGTACTCTACTTCACCAATGGCCTTCTGGCCTAGTGGTATCGGGTATGTGAGTAAGGGCTTCCCTTAAAGGCGAGGTCCTGGGTTCGATTGTGGAGAACACTTAGTTTCATAAGGGTTGGCTGTGCAACTACAAGTGACTTGTAGAAGTAAATTTCAAAAAAAAAAATAGTCTACTTGGGTTGATGAACCTATATATATGATCATCATCTAAAACGTAAAGTCATTGGTGTCCAAAAGGTTGACAAAATGCCCACTTGAAGAATGTCTTGGATTTAAATTATTAATGCAGATTTTCGGTTAGTTATCAAAAGAAACACAAAAGAATTTACGGAAAAGACATCTTCTTCCTCCTCAGGACCGCAGCCTTAACAATTCTAAAGAGAACTTAGTAATCTTTCTATGAAGTGATCTTCTTTCCATTTTTTTTTTCTAATTCAACGAGCTTTAATTAATGGGACCCACTTGTAATACATATATAAACTAACCCAAAATTATTCTCTACCTCACTTTCTCTCTCCTACCCAACGATCTACACTCACAACTCATTACATTTTTTAACTTTTCCTTCTACACTCACAACTCATTACATTTTTAACTTTTCCTTTATGTCCCGTGTATAACCTTTAACTTTGCAAATTGAAATGGGACGGATGGATGGAGTATAACACTTCATAGGCTCATTCTTCTCTAGGTGCAAAACTTCAGTCAATAGGAGTATCAAGCAAACAAGTGTATCCTTAGTTACTTTTATAGACCATCAGTTTGTTTAGTTTATAAACTATCAATTTGATATAAGGGACATCAAATTTAATCACACTGGAATAGTACAGTACAAGAACAAGGGTGTGTACACTATCTAAACATGACCTAATAAGGGGTGAGGATTTTGCCACGTCTCTGCCCACTTCTTGAATCAACGGCTGATATTAATTTGAATTGACAGGGGGCCATAACTACAAGGTGCAGAACCAAATCCATGTTATTTTGACATAATCTCTTAAAAAGTTGACATCATTCAAAAGGACATCAAAATTCGCGAACTCCTACTGTGTTGGAACTCAGTATATCAATACAACGATGAACATAAAAGAGAAAAAACATCTCTGTTTAAGCTCAGTATACCAAACATCAACGACGACAACTTACAGGCCAACTTAACATCCGTCAGAGCTGATTTCAATTCTAAGCACCACCGCCGACAGGCCCAAAATGTGTACTGTAAGAGCAAAAATATGCAGGAAAGCAAGCAAAGCCTGAGCAAACAGAGCATCCAAATAGGACATTACTCAAAAATAGTTCCCATGTGCACCAGAACATCATTAGTGAATTGGGTAATAATAAAGTTACAAAAGAATGCTACAAAATTTGGTCCACAAAATGACGTTACTGGTGTTTTTAATTCACAATCGATGCAACCAACAAAATATCGCCACCACATTTTGTATCCAACTAATTGTGAACTTTTGTGCCCCCTAGCATTACCCGATTGATATTGTTAAGCTCACCCAACATGAAATATGTACCATTTCATGCCCTAGGCTTCACCACTGGTACACTGTAAACCATTAACCGCAGCATAGACTAAAGCCATGGCATAAATAAAGCAAATAGTGAGAGAGTACTAAAGCACAAATACAGAGCTTCAACTCAGATACTAAATCCCAGCTTTAGCCCAAACAATCACCACACCACCAATTCAGCCAAATTTAGGTCCAGAACTAATCAAGGTTCTTTTTCTAAAACTCGAAACTCCCTATATAGTTCAGTTCAATTCAATTTCAATTTCAATTTCAATTTCAATTTCAGTTTCAGTTTCAATTTCAAGATCAAGATCAAGATTTTAAGATCAACAGAGATAGAGAAGAGATACTATCCTCATTATCCTTGCACAATTGGCTGTCAGTCACGCAGCCACATCCACAGTCCTTTGGAGGAGATCTGGTGATAAACAGAACTGCAGTGTGGACATACAGACTAAATCAAAACTACAAGTGCCAACCTCTAACATTGAAATAAAGCTAGAATGCTAAAGACCTTAAAGCTATTAAGGGAGAGAAAATCCAATATTCATATGATTTCATCCACCAATGGAGACTCCAAAGAAATTATAACAAGCGTGTACCTCTAATCAACGTCTTTTTCCAACCCATCAAGAACTTTGAACAACAACACACTTAACTGCACTCTACCTCACTCTTTTTGACAAATTTCAAAAAAAAAAAAAATCGTGTGCCGATCCTTTTTGACCATGTGCATGCAAAGAACAACTATAGAAGTTCCCATTGCTTATTCCTACATAGTACCCCTTAGATTAGTTCAAACTTTCACTGAATGCAATGATTATTACAAGATCAAATTCCCAGGGTAAAAGAGTCTAACATAGTTACCGGAGACTTCTGTGCATGGTATAATCCTCCCGCGTGCGATACAGGAAACATCTGCGAAGTCTCACTTCAGATATCCAAAGCATAAGTGACCATTGTTAGTTCAGCAACTTCTCTCTGGCCTGCAAATCATCAAAGACAAACAACCATACCAACGAAAACTTCATCAATGTGTCTTACGTGTTACGAATGATCGCCAATAATGGGATATTAGTACAAATTTTACAGCCATCACACTTGCACACGAGAGTCCGATAAACCAACTGATCAAGAAAGCTGATCTTCGTGCAAACACATGCACAAAAGTAAGAAATAGAAGTTAGAACTGTCAAACTACCCACACAACCAAACCAGTAGACCAATTTAGTAATACCTTATGAAGCACACAACAAAAGACTGAAGGAAATGCACAATCTGTAAACCTAAAAGAAAATAACAACCAACAATCCGATCCAAGAGGCAATCACTCCCATACGAAGACATAATCTCAAATAATAGAGGTACAAACATTAATATCCATAGTGAAACAATACATTGCCAATAAGAACATAATTTTCAACTAACACATAAAATAAGAAAACATCATTAGATATTTCGAATGCAAAGGTCCATATCACTAGTTTGCAAGATACAAATATTCAACTCAGAAAAGCAGAGGCTGAGACCAGAAGACATGTACACTTAAGACGAAGAAAAAAAAAATAAAAAAATTCTATAGTATAAAAGGGGTAGACACCAAAAGACCATGTCAGGGATAATACTACTCCATGAAGAACCCTGATATTCCCTCTCTTTCCCATCTGACAAACCAAGGGATGAGGACATCATTGTATAAAGAAGGAATCAGGAGGAAAGACAAGCATATAGAAGAGGCTCACATTAACACATGACAATATCTTTTGTCATCGCAGCCAATCTTCTTCCTCAACACTCTTTTCCTACCCCTTCAACATTAGACTGGTTCTCTACAACTACTACATCCTGAACAAGTCCGGGTTCGTCCATACAAACATCTCTAAATTCTACATTCATCAACCCCTCTCCAATAATCTCTTTCTTGTCTTCAACAACTGCATCATTACTCCCTTGCTTAGCTTCACATTGACCATCAACTTTGTCTTCTTTCTCTTCAACGATCTCATCATTCTTCTTCACTTTCTCCAACCCCATGTTCTCATCACTCATCAAGCCTACATTATTTGGCATATCAACATTGTTCTCGACATCATTAGCTTCTTTGGGTTGCACATCCTGAGCATCCTTTGCCTCCACATAAGTGCTTCCATCATTATTCTCTTCCACCATCTCTTCGTTGTTTTCATCCATGAACCGACCATAGTCCCTGCTCTCGCTATCATTTTCAGAGTCATTTTCCACCACTTCTTCATTAACATCTTCCACAGTTGGATTCTGCCTCTCGAGGCTCAGCAACCTCCTCCTCAAGTCATCAAACTCCCTCTCCATCAGGAACAGCCTCTCTTTCAAAATCAAATTCTCTTCTTCCAGTTGAGCTATATGGGTGTCCTGATCATCAACTCTACTCTCCAAAAGATAATGAGTAGTATGCTCAGCACCTCCAGAGTTTGGATAAATCATCTCAAACCGGCTCAAATCCTGATCCAATCTCCTCTCGACCTCCACATGCTCCTCCACATCACTGTCACTCGATACTCCCTCTTCATCCTCCTCATCCTCTGCCTCATTTCCAGGTGACCTAAGCCTAATCAATCCTTTCATAGAACCATACCCATCAACACCCCATTCTTCCTTTGCCATATCAACTAAAACCTCCCTAGAAGGTGAAAACTTTGGGGTAGGCAGCACAGCTGGAGTTACCGGAGATGGTGATACAAGAGATGTAATCCCACCAGATTTCTTTGCACGTATAATAAATGAAGTTGTATTGCGAGGAGCATGAGCATAAGGAGCAAACCTATTATAATTATTGTTATTATTGTTAAATTTCTTCTTAGGAAAATGTCTCCTAGCCTTCAATCGATTCTGTTGTTGCAATTCTTGAAGAGTTGGTGGCTTATAGCCTACACCTCCACCAACATTACCAGCAACACCACTACTGCCAATCACGGGATTATCCTTCCTAATCCTTTTGTCATTCCCCTTTTTGCCCTTCCAATTTTTATTGTTGTTACGACCAACAGGTTTGGACAAAGGATTAGAAACGAATCCAGGAGGTGGAGGCGGCGGCAGCATAGGGTTCTGAAACTTCAACTGATCCACCGGCAGTCCCGGCGGTGGCCACATCCCGTAACCACCACCACCACCACCACCGCGATTCATCATCTGTGACGGGCCGATTCCCTGCAGCTGTGAAACAGATGCATTCATCAACGGACGATTACGACTACGAATTAAGTTTCGATTAGGACGATGATTCAACAACATTTGAGAGTTACGATAATTATCATCATCAACAATAATTACCTTCTGCTGCTGTTGTTGATTCAACATCGGCTGTTGTTGTTGGATTTGGTTCATGTTCATCATCTGCATCGGAGGCGCCTGTACCTGATCTTTCATAATCGCAACTAAACTCGAACTTCAATCAATAAATCGAAATACAGATTTAACGGCTAAATCGAAATTAAAACCCTGCGATTGCACTTTAAAACGAGAAATTTAACGGCTAAATAAATTCTCAAAAGAAGAAAACAAAACCCTAGCGACAAACAAAGAGAAATTTGTAAAACTTCTTGATTGTTCGATTATTTTTGTGAAAATCTTAGATTGTAATAATCTTAGATGATCAAGAAGAACAAATTTGTTGATTTGATTTGATTTCCGATTAAATTTTTTCAATTTGCTTGTTTTGGAGTATTCGTGTTCGTTCGGATTTCTGGATTGTTGCGTTTGTGAGGAAACGAAAGATGGTTGGGGGTAAAGTTTATATAGGAGGTAGGGTGAAGGATCGAACGGTAGAGGTATTCGGTGAAGGATCTAGACGGTCAAGATTTGGAGTAGGCGCGTCCTTATTGCGTCATTCATAAGCCACAGTCGGTTAGGAAATCTTTTAATTTTTGAAAAGGGACATTACGGACTACTACTACTATAGAATTACTTTTAAAAAAACAATTGTATTATAGTGCTTTTTTAAATGAGATTTGGACACTAGGCCCGGGATTCGAACCTCCAACAATGTTATGAAAATATATGCCTTAACCATCAAACCAACCCAGCATTTTATAAATATTTTGCAATATGTTCTAGTAGTATCTTCGCAAGGGCGAAGCGAAACTAAATTAGAAAAAAAATGAGATTCTCAACCAATTAATAAAATTCTTGATTATTCAAAAAAATCAATTTTTTGTAAAATAAAAAATTAAAAAAATGGAAAACATGATTAAAAAATATAAAGTATCTAAATCTTTTATTAGAAAAAAATATGAAAGACCTAAAAGATAAATTAAATTATAATTGTGCAATATCGTATTTGAATATTTTTTTTTTCATGTATTTTTTATTATTATCCTCCAGTAAAAGCACTTATTTACATAAATGACACCATTTAACTTTTTATTTACTGAAATACCAGCCTAGGCATTTATTTATATAATTAACATTGCACTCATCACATACTTAAGGTATAAGACTAAAATTACTCTTATACCTAGGGTATAAGACTAAAATTACTCTTATACCTAAGGTATAAGACTACAATTGCCTTATACCTAAGGTATAACACTAAAATTACTATTACACATAAGGTAAGACTAATATTGCTCTTATACCTAAGGTATAAGAGTAATAAAATCACATTTTTCAAATTTTCTTAAAAAACATTAAAAAAAAAAGTCTCATATTTTATTTTTATTCCGCTCATATACTTAGGTATAAGACAAGAATTAATCTTATACCTAAGGTATAAGAGTTATTTAATTATTTTTTAATAATTTAATAATTTTTCACATTTTAAAAAATCATTCTCATATAGGGGTGTCAGCGGTTCGGTTCAAACCGCGGTTTGAGACCGAACCAAACCAGGTGGTTTGGTTCGGTTTTTATACTTCCGTGGTTCAGCTCGGTCTGGAAAATAGCATAAACCGTGTGGTTCGGTTCGGTCTGCGGTCTGACTGTAATAAACCGAACCATATCAAACCGAACCGCCGAACCGATAGTCCAAACCGCGATGTGGACCGTTGATCATTTGTAAATGTATTATCTGGACCATTGATTTATACATATAAACATAAACTTAACACTAAACCATAACAATAATCACTTCTCACTCTCAGTCTCTCTCACATTTTAGAACGAGGCACGAGCGGCGCTCTCCCCCGACTGCTCAATCGCCGACGCCGACTGCCCCTTCTCCGGTGGCGATCGCTCCTTTCTTTCCTCCCCGACGACTGCTCAAGCGCCGACGCCGACTGCCCCTTCCTTCATCTTTATCAGGTAATTCGAAACCCTAACTCGCCAAATCACTTCTCACTCTCAGTATATTGTACAACTTTATCTTAATCAACTATCAAGGCTCTAACTTTGTTACTTTATTCTTCAATTTCATTTTGACTTCAACCCTAATTCGAAACCCTAACTCGCCAAATCACTTTTCACTCTCGGTTTGAACATTCAGTTTGAACCTTCGGTTTGAACCTCGGTTTGGACCTCGGTTTGAACCGCGGTATGAACCGAACCGTGACAGTTTGGTTCAGTTCGGTTTGGACGTTTTTGTGGTTCAGTTCGGTTTGGAAAAATTCCAAACCGATGACTAGCGGTTTGGTCTCTAAAAACCCCCCAAACCGAACCGAACCGTTTACACCCCTAATGAGAGTAATTATTTTCACATTAAATCCCCCTTTTTAAAAAAAAATATATACCTAAAATATAAGACTAGAATTACTCTTATATTAAGGTATAAGAGTTATTTAATTTATTTTCTTCTAATTCTCATATTTTTCAGTATATAATAGACTTAGTTGGTGTCATTTATGTAAATAAATTCCTTAACAGAAGGGTAATAATTAAAAAATTATAAAAGTTTCTGAAATAATGTATTTTCGCAATTACAATTTAATTTATTTTTTAGGTCTTTCATATTTTTTTAATAAAAAAATTTAGATATTTTATATTCTTAAATCATGTTTTTAAATTATAATATATATATATATATATATATATTAAAAGTTTTGTTTTTTTTGTGAATATTCAAGATTTTCATTAATTGGGTTAGTGGTTAAGACATGGTTGTCCTAGAAAAGGTCCTAGGTTCGAAACCTATAGTCAACATTTTGGGTTTTAACTAAAACGGGCCGGCTGGTAGTGGGTTCTGGATCCGGGGCGGGTGGGCGGATCTGTAGCAGGTCGGGGCATTGGGCTTGGTGGATAAGTGGGCAGCCTCAGTGATGGGTTTTTGGGCTTTTATGGAATTTTGATTTGGACATTGAGTGGAGGTGGACTTTTGAATCTCAGATGGACTATTATGGAGAAATGATCTGGGAGAAGGGGCCTCATGGAATTTTGCCTTTTTAAATCAAGTACATTACTTTCTTAGAATCTCAATTTAATTGGTAAAAATAACCAAATTCAAATTAATTATTAATGTAGTTTTTTAAGCCGTTTTAACCATCGTATTTTAGTATGCATCCAATGTCCTAAAAAATGGGAGTAGGTTTGTTAAAAAAAAAAAACAAAACAAAACAAACAAACAAACAGAACGCTATTTTTTTAGAATAATACTAGTGGCACAAAAAATTTACAAAATCTTGCTCACAAAATCCTTAGTGTCATGATTTTATTGGTGTTTCTAAATAGAGTGTGACGGGTCCATTATCGATGCAACAAATAAAATATCGCCACCTCATTTTGTGAGTAAGATTTTGTGACCTTATTTTGTGCCCCTAGCATTGCTCAATTTTTTATGCTACATGAAAATTTGGGTTTGCGTCTTGCTTCCGGTTGTTGTAGTCAAGATATACTCCCTCCGTCCCACCTCACTTGAGATTTATTTCCGTTTTGGTCCGTCCCACTTCACTTGAGACTCCACAAAATAGTAATCTTTTTTATAATTTTATATTCAATCTACCACACATTTTTTTTATTCTTTTTCCTTAGTTATTGTGCCCACCTCTTAGGTCTCAAGTAAGGTGGGACGGAGGAAGTACACTTCTTGGATCTTTAACCTAATACTTGAGAAAACAGACACCAGTTATGGGTGGGGGAGGGTTCTCCCCCCCAAAAAGCCTCCGGCATGAGAATCAGCCTCCGGTATTCACATGAACAAGAACAAATTTTCAAGAGATTTAAGCACCAAGAATAAACTTGTCAAATAAGGCTTACTTGACATAAGGCCCCTTGGTACAAGGAAATGAGGGGTTTATATACCAGCATAAAGTGGGATTACCTCACCAAGGTATAAGCCACGTGTCCTCTTTTCATTGGCTACTCGTCATTTATCAGTCTCCATGATCTCTACAAGTGGGATGCCCATATGTCGTTTTGTCCTTTTGTCAGATATTATCGATTTTCATCGACCCTTGCCAAGCACGTACTCTGCTCTACAACCATCAACTCGCCCACAGCTAGTTGCCAAGTTTCTCACGTCGAGATCCAGATATGGCAATCTCCATATTTCGCCCCATTCATCTCGCCCACATGGGAGATGAAATGCCCATTTAAGCGATATCCCTACTGGTATGAAGACGGAAGTAGCCCAATTGTTACATTGCTCGTATGAAGATGGACTCAAGCCAATTAATGCCTTGCTCGTATGAAGATGGCCTTAGCCCAATTAATGTCTTGCTCGTATGAAGATGGCTTTAGTGCAATTGTTACCTTCCTTAGATCATGGGCCCATATTATTTTGAACCTTGAATAAAGCCTAGATGCTAATTTTCTTGGTCACAACAATTTCATTAATAAAATTCAAGAAGATGGTGCTCTACAACAGTCGGAGACTCATCCCAAAAATAGATAGCTTTACAAAGACGAATAATCGCCAACAATTTGTCTGCTCCAATAAAAGAGTGTAATACATCTTGATTAGAAATGTTTAACCCTAAACCAAATCTCTAAGTAAAGCTCTTACGAACAATGACTTGTGACGCACAAACGCATCTCCAAGTTATACTTGGACACAGCCTAACACGCTGGCCTTTTGAAAACCCTTAAACGGGAACAATGTGGCGTTGAGTACATGCACTACAACAAAAATGACTTTTGTCGGCACTTATCTACCGGCACTTGTAAAAGTGTCGTAAAAACGTGGCACTTTTTAAATGAATGCCGCAAATTTCCGGCACTTTTTATGAATTGCCGCAAATTAGCGGCACTTTGAAAAAGTGCCGGAAGTTGTGCCAAAAATTTGCGGCACTTATAAAAAGTGCCGGAAAATTTGCGGCACTTATTAAAAAGTGCGGCTAAATTTCCGGTACTTATTCTAAGTGCCGCTAATTTCCGGCACTTTTTTTTATAAAGTGCCGCTAATAACAATAGGTTTCTTTTGAATATCTTTATTTAATTTTAAAATTTAATCATATTTTTCATTTCACTTTGCTTTAATTTGTTAATTATAATAGATTTATATGTACTACAACCATAAAAACGTATTAATATAAGCTTATGCGTTATGATAAATAATTGTATGTGTATTAGCCTAGTGGTAGAAATCTTGCTTCATATGTGAGTGGTCTAGTGTTTGAATCTTGGTAAGTTTAATAATTTTTTATTTAAAATACGTTACTTTTGATAAGTGTCAGAAATTTGCGGAACTTTTAAAAAATGACGGTAATTTTTCGGCACTTTTAAAGTGCCGGAAAGTATTACCGACACCACTTTTCCCAGTACTTAGAAAAGTGCCGAAAAATGTACCGAAAATAGCTTTTCCGACGCTTTTTTTCCGTTTCCGACACTTTTTAAAGTGTCGCAAAAAGTCATATTTGTTGTAGTGATGGCAAAGTAATGCATTTGGATAGACAAAATCTCCAACCAAGCATCGCAAGTATTGCATCGATAAGTACAAATAAAAAACAAAGGCTCTCAACATGGAGAGAAGGCAAAGGCTCTCGACTAAGGAAAGAAGATAAATGCTCTCGACTATGGAGAAAAATCAAATAATATAACAAGATATAAAACAAAGATTTTAAGAACTGAAAATTGATGTTTACCGATGTTGTGGAATAGCCCTCCCAACACCTAAGCAAATCGCAAGAATCACCGCACCACAAACAAGCACAAGAAAACCAAAGCAAAAGACAAAGGAACACAAGAAATTGTTTACCCAGTTCGTCAATATGTTTGACTACGTCTGGGGGCACTACCAAGCCAGGATCTTGCACTATAATATGTTAAATCTGAGTTACAATGAGTATGGGGGTGGAACATTGTTTATATACATAACCTAGAATGAAACCAAACCATAGTCTAATTAGAATTCCCGAAATTCAGCCTATTCCCGTCCAGCAGCTGCACGGCCGCTCCCGCTTCCATGCTCGCCCGAGCAGCTCGCCCGAGTCGCTTGATTAGATCGGCCGAGCACCATTCATCAGAAGGTGTATTTTCTGGCCGGTTAGTGCACGGCCGCTCTCCAGCCTTGACTGGCCCGAAGCACACGGCCGGGTCCTTTGCCCGGATCGGTCGCTCCTCGCCTGCTCTGCGACTTTGCTGATTTCTTCTATTTAGATCGCTAGTTCCCGGTTTATCTCTATTCCAGCAATCTCCCACCTAGAGATCAACCTGTATACAAGCCCCGTATCCGTCTTCAACTCATCCTTAGTGCCATAGTGCTCACCTCGATCATGGTAGTGCCGTCCTCCTCCCCTATTATCCAAGCCCCATTGAAGCCATGCATAGCTTCAACTTATCATTGCTTGAGAAACCTGGAGCCTTGTCATCTGATCTACACTCTCTGTTAGATCTGCACAGCAGAATATCTGGTCCTGGAGTATGTGGTTCATCTTCAGTGACCCCTTAACCTTGGTCATCATGAACCATCTTGCTCCCACCCGAGTCTGGAATATCCATGCAAATTTCATTCGCATCACAGCATTCCTCAAACTCCTTGAGCTCATACTCCCCACCATTATCTGATCTCAAGCTTTTGAGCTTAAGTCCCGTCTGATTCTCCACCAAGGCCTTCCACTTCTTAAATATCCTAAAATCTTCATCTTTCCCCTTTAAGAAGTAATCCCAGACCTTCCTTGTAGGATCATCAATGAAGGTCATGTAATATGACACACCATTAGAGAAGTTACCGGGGCCGGTCCCCACAAATCCGTGTGAACCAATTCCAACTTTGCTTCCCTCAAAGCCCTACCTGTCAAACATGGTAGTTTCCCCTTTGAGCAAAGTACCCCCTTCTCACCCATGTGACCCAATCGACAGTGCCAAAAATCCATATCACCCTTGGCTGACGCCACCGCGATACTATCCTTGGTGTTATTTGTCAAATACAATCTTCCTTCCCTATTACCCCGAGCGATCTCATAGTCCTCCTTGGTAATAACCCAGTTCCTGCAGCTAAACGATACCGTGTAACCTTCTTCACCCAGCTGCCCAACTGATAATAGGTTCTTTTTCAAACCCGTAATATGTCTGACCCCGTGTAGATGTAAGACCTTCCCGTTCGATGCTCCTATTTTGACATCCCCCTTCCCCTTGATTTCCAAAGGCTCTATCCCCCAGATATACCTTTCCGAAATCACCGGAAGTGTATTTTTCCATCTCCTCTGCATGCCCGCATGAGTGGAATGATGCCCCCGAATCCAGCACCCATGATTCTAACGCACTACTAACGCTTAGAATCAGTACATCTTCACCCTCAGTTATCACATTCGCCGATTTATCCCCTTGCATGGGACAATCCCTCTTGTAGTGTCCTAACTCCTTACAATGATAACACTCAACTGATCCCTTGGCAACCCTTTGTGCATTCTTGTTCTCCCTAGGCCTGTACTCACCACTTCCTACGTTTTCCCTTGATTCGGTTCTCCCCTTGTTGCTATTCCCCGTCTTTCCCCTGCTAGTTATAGCTAAAGCCGATTCCGAAGTAGATGGTGTCCCCAACTTCTTTATATGACTTTCTTCGCCTAAAATAAAGTCCTTAACATCATCATACTTCAATTTATTCTTACCCGCTGAAGCATTTAACGCCGTCACCATTCCGCTCCAACTTCCTGGTAAGGATGCTAGCAATTGACAAGCATGAACCTCATCCCCAAACATAATATCCAATGCCGCCAATGAGTCTATAACATCCATAAACTCATCGATGTGTTTAGCTATGGATCCTCCCTCTTGAATCTTGAGATTTCCCATCTTGCGTATCAAATCAACCTTATTTGCAGCAGATGGAGTTTCAAATCTCTCAGTAAGATAATCCAATAGCTTCTTGGTGGTTTTCGCCTTCTTGGTAGTCTTCGCGATCCACTTTGACAAAGTAGATCGAACCACCCCTAGGGCCTTCCGATCCATAAGATCCCAATCTTCCTGTTTTTCGCTTTCCAGCTTGACTCCTGTTAGAGGCTTATAGAGATCCTTACCATATAAGACATCCTCTATTTGCATCCTCCAATATCCATAGTCAGAGCCATCGAATTTCTCCACCGCTTGTTTATCCTTGCCCATTCTTGATTGCTTGATAAACCCGGATCGTTAAACCGGAGCTCTGATACCACTTGTAGGGACCGCGACCACCACCACCACTTTCCCACATTAGTATGATATTGTCCGCTTTGGGCCTAGCCCGCACGGATTTATTTTTAGGTCAACTCCCAAAAGGCCTCATCCTAATGAAGTGGGTGGGTGCTCTTATATACCTTGCAATTATTTCCTCAATTGCCGATGTGGGACTTTGGATTTCACCCCAACAATAAATTGTTGGAATAGAGATAAATCGGGAACTAGCGATCTAAATAGAAGAAATCAGCAAAGTCGCAGAGCAGGCGAGGAGCGACCGATCCGGGCAAAGGACCCGGCCGTGCGCCTCGGGCGAGTCAAGGCTGGAGAGCGGCCCTGCACTAACCGGCCAGAAAACACACCTTCTGATGAATGGTGCTCGGCCGAGCTAATCAAGCGACTCGGGCGAGCTGCTCGGGCGAGCATGGAAGCGGGAGCGGCCGTGCAGCTGCTGGACGGGAATATGCTGAATCGAGTCTTGCAATCGAGGGAGATGGTGTTTCGCTGGCGGTTGGTACAAGCTTTCGCCGATATGGGCCAGAGGAAACACTGCGGGCCATAGCGGTGTGGTCCTTGGTTTGAGGGTAGTATTGTTGGGGTGCAACTCAAAGTCCCACATCGGCAATTGAGGAAATATTTGCAAGGTATATAAGAGCACACACCCACTTCATTAGGATGAGGCCTTTTGGGAGTTGACCTAAAAACAAATCCGTGCGGGCTAGGTCCAAAGCGGACAATATCATACTAATGTGGGAAAGTGGTGGTAGTGGTCGCGGTCCCTACAACCGAATTATTTTTGACGCAAGATGATTGGTTGACGCTTGAATGTCGCTGAATATTGGGATTGCATAGAACAAATCTCCTCTCCATGAAATCTATGAAAGTTGTGAGTAGCACCAATCCATTTATTGATGAAAGCATGAAATTGTTTCTAATTTAAACATTAACATTAAAATGAATCAATGATCAATATTTATATTAAAAAATCTATAGAACAAAATCAAACAAGAAGAAGAAGAAGAAGAAGAAGAAGAAGAAGAAGAAGAAGAAGAAGACCTTCCTGGAATTTGTGAAATGGAGGAGAGAGAGAAGTTTGGAACGGTTTTAATAGAAGGGATATAATAAAAATGGGAGTAGGTTAAAATTACTAAAAATATGCACTAACTATTCTTTATTTTTGGAGATAGTGATTATGTATCTAAATTGCTGAAACAGTTAAAACTGTTAAAAAAATTATAAATATTTAAAATGGGAAAATGTAGATTTATGCCCTTGTACTTAGGTCTAAGATGCAGATCTACCCTTAAACTCGATAATTGCCATATTTGCCCTCAAACTCAAGAAAAATGCGAGTATATCTGACCACAGTTAACTTTCCGTCAAAAATTTGAAGAAAATACTGACTAAGATGCAGATCTACCCTTAAATGTCTTTGGAATTTATTTTTTTTTGGAAAATCATACACTCCTAGATCACACCCATACAAATTGCAGATTTGCAGCAACCCAACACATCTCTGGAAATAACTTGAAAAGAAAAAACAAGGAACTAAATCGAAGGAAATTTGCAATTTATTGATTGTTTTTTATTATTTTGAATTCATCGCTAGGGTGGATGCGTAAGGTGGGGGATAGAGGCGGAGGTATGGTGGGAGATGGCGAAGAGAGGATAGGTTGAAGCCGAACATATTTGTGTTTTTTCGTTCCTTTTTTCTTCTAAGTCCAGCTGAATAGATCCATATCAACGTAGGGGGTAACGGGAAGAAAAAGGGGAAAGGGGCGATGGGGTTGGGTGGGGTCGGGTAGAGGGAGGGGAGTGGTGTGGTGTGGGAGTTGCAGAAGCTGGGGTATGGTGGATGATGGTGGTGGAGTTTGAGAGAGGTGAGGGAGAGGGTGTGTAAGGTTAGAGATGATCTGGAAGGGACGGAAAGGGTGGGGATTGTTTTTTTCTTTTTATATAAACACTTATACTACCTTATACTTTGATATTTTGCATATAATCCCCTTATTTTTCCACGTGTATCACTCAAATAGCCAACTAAGCAGCTTAGTCAGCATTTTCGTTAATTTTTTGACTGAAAGTTAACTGTGGTCAAATATACTCGCATTTTTCTTGAGTTTGAGGGCAAATATGACAATTATCGAGTTTAAAGGTATATTTGCATCTTAGACTTAAGTACAAGGGCATAAATCTATATTTTCCCTATTTAAAATTTGATATGTACAAAATATGATTGTTTAGATGTCCCTTTCAAAGTTAAGTGTCGCGACCCCGAACCCGCGGGTCCGGAATACGCGAGCTGGACGTCGACTTAAAACCAAAACTCTAAAATATAGAAGTTGAAAATTCCATTTTGAACCAAAATATGATAACACGAGGTTTTACGAATAAAATACACAATTCTTAACGACGTCAATAATGGTAAAACTATCCCCAAAAGGTTATACATTTAAATAATGTAAACCGATCCATGACAACCTGCCCCAAAATCTCAATCCTCTCGACGTCCTCCTCGATCCGCGAATCCTAATCCTTTTCCTCCTGGGGGGGGGTTAAGGAAAAACAAAGATGGAAATAAACGGGGTGAGATAAAATCTCAGTAAGTTACTAATGCAACTACATGACATGCTATAATGCAATAAGCAATAAACAATGATAAATATCACATAGCATGTAACAAATAACAGTCAACAGATAGCAGCGGAAAGTAAACACATAACAAAGGATATTAGCCAAGGTTTCCCAACTGATAGAACCAATAAAAGGATCGCTGCGCAGCTTCAACAATCAACCAATCCATATCTTCACAGTAGCATAAAAGCCGAAGAGAAAACCCCGGTCAGAAGCGACCAATCAACCCATCAATCAAACAAACCATCTTCATAGTAGTATAAAAGCTGAAGAGAAAACCCCGGTCAGAAGCGACCAATCAACCCATCAATCAAACAAACCATCTTCATAGTAGCATAAAAGCTGAAGAGAAACCCGGTATCGGAACCAATAACAATGTAAAGTGCCACAAGGGGCGGGAGTCATGCCACAAAGTCATGCTCCAAAACGATTAGCTAGAATACCCACAACGGAGCTAGCTCATCCCAACCAAGGCCAATCTGGATGAGGACAGAAGGACCAATGGGCGATGCTATACTGGACTTGGCTCGTGCCATTATAGCATTATCCATTGCCTGACTCGATACACAATTTAACCAGCTGGACTTTCAATCATGCTAAGTAATGAATACTAGCTTTAAAAACATCAAAAGGGTTCCAAAGTAGGGAACCATAACACAAATCACCATAAAGATACAACGATTACTCATTAAGAGTTTAACAACATTGATAGCAAGAAGTTCCTCATAAAAGAGTTCAATAACAAGAATGAAATTGCTCATAAAAGCCCAACAATACAAATCATTAAAACGAAATGATTCTAGGACAAGGATCCATATCAAACGTATCCTAACATGATACACGTGAGTTACCCATAGAGAGTACTACCCAAATGGTCATTCCCCAAATAGCACAATGACTATCATTACAACTATCCTAAACGTCCGCTCATTATGAAAGTGTTCCCACATTTTCTAATAATCCATAACTAAATTCCATAACCCATTTATTCACAAAGGAACCAAGGCGAAACCACACAAACCGATATTCCCAACTTGATTACAACGGACCGATTCTAAACACTTTGTCATAAGACACTAAAAGAAATCTCAACACAATATAAACCTGAAACTCACCTAAATAAACCACCTCATATCGAAGTACTCTAGAAGAGCTTTAAAATGATAGTTTACTTGTCCAAAACGGAGTTCGGATGAGAAAGTTATAGTCTTCGAAAGATTGGACAAGAAGCGAATAATTTTCACAGAAAGGAAGGGGGTGCGCGCGCCTCCCACCAACAGGGTGCGCGCGCCTCCCTTAATCAGAAAGAAAGGCACCAACAGGGATACAAAAGGTGCGCGCGCCTCCCAAACATAGGGTGCGCGCGCCTCCTATAAACAGAAGAAAAACGCACAAGGTGAGATGGAGGGGTGCGCGCGCCTCACCCCAATAGGATGCGCGCGCCTCCAACCAAAATCAGCAAACCCAGAATTCTTCCTGGGTTCTTCTACCCGAATTTCAACCCCAAAATTCACCACTTCAACCCCAATCAACACCAACACTCCTATCTAGTTTACCCAAGTGCCAAAACAACTTCTAAGCCTAAAATAACTCATCTAGCAACATTTGGACAACCCTAACCAAGGAATGATTCAAACACCCAAATTTCACAATAATATGAAGAATTTACAAATAGGTTCCAAATCAACCAAAGAAGCCATATATAACAACTAGAGCATCAATGGAGTTAAAGATGAGCATTTTTTAACATAAATGGGGGAAAAGTAACTTACCCGGATTTTCTCAAAGGTGACGGAACTCGAATATTTTTAGTTCCCCACGATCCTATCGACGATCTAAACACATTTCATTCAATGAGATTTAAGAAAAGATGAGAGGAAGAGGAATAAAATGAAGAGAGAAGGAAGAGAGAAAAACTTACCTTTTGCTATGGAAGAAAGAGAGAGAAATGTGCTGGGAGAGAGGTGGAGTGAAAGAGTGAGGGAGGTGAGGGAGGAGAGTAGGGAGGGAGTAGGAGAAATTATTTGAACATTTTACACTTAGGCCCCTCCCCCTAATACTACCCTTTCTCAAATAAACTCCCCACTAACAAATAAGACTCAACACTTCTACACTAGCACAAATGACCCAAATAATATGCTAGGCATAAATTATTATAACACATGAAATGCACACATAAATATTTAAATCAAATAAATAAATAAATAAATAAATAATCAAATAAATAAATAATAATTATTTATTACTAATAAAATAGAGCCTAGTTTTCGGGTCGTGACATTCACTCCCCCTTAAAGAAAATTTGACCCGAATTTTAACGAGACTTACCCGAATGATCAAGTAGCCATTAATACGATAGTTCCGTCATTTCCCAAATTCCTCAATCATCCATTCTAAACCACCACGTAGTAACCCTAAATAATGTTCACGATACCACGACCTCTCGCACATAACTTCCTTCAATCATAACCTTCACTACTAATTAGAATCCATAATCAAAATTGGAGAATCCCAATTGCTCTCAAACATAACTCTCGAGATATCCCAAGCTCACCTTATTCATAACCTTAATTACACTGCAAAGGTGTTTCCTTTTGTAAATCGCATACTTAGTAGTATTCCCCAGAAATTCAAAACATCACCATCCCGAGCCTAATTAGCTTTTAAAATATAAAAAGGCTAAAGAAATTTCTATTTCCACAATATTCATCGAAATGGTTATATCTCTATGGATTACCATTATAGTGTCTTCACTTTGAGTTAACACCTTAAATAAATAGTACCATACAAACCCCAAAATTTCTCGTACAAAGTGTCCACTTAAACCTATGTTATACTCTCATCCCTTCATTAATTCGGTCTTGAAGCCTAAACAATTCAATATACTCAATAGTCTGCAAAACGATCCAAATTTCATCTTCAAAAGATTTTCTCTAACTCCCATTTAAGTTATAATCCGTGCTCATATACCCAAAGGAAATCAACGAACCCTAAATTCAATAGCTAACCCCAGTTAGTCTCTCACGCATACATTTATTAACTTAATGATACTTAAGCTCAATGGTACTACCAAAATCATAAACCAATTAGCTAGCCTCATTCCAATAGATCCATTACCAAATCACAATATTCTTTAATTATGCCCAAATATTGATACTCAACTTTCTTCACATAACCTTGGTCCAAATCGCGAAACGCCACCAAGGAGAGATTTAGGACCATAGAACCACTATCTAACCAAAATTCAAAATGCCTTTAACATAGATCGAGAAATTGTTACTCTCCCAAAATGTACTTATTAGTCCTTTCTAACTTAACACGCTTACCACCATTATCGATTATAAATTCCACCATACACTCATTACCCATAACAATTCACGCATCCCTCCATACTAATCAATCCCGATGTACTCACGGAGATGTAATAAAAGTAAACAAAATCTCTTAACAAGAAACCCTCGGTTGAATCCTCAACTTTTATAACTCAACCGTTACAATATAGATATTGATCTAATTATCAGTACTACAACCTTGTACCACAACAATGCAATTTAACCCCAAGCTTCTCCTCAAACACTAGGTACTATTCGGAAGAAAATGAAAATCTTACGAATGATAAATACACCCAACAAATTGACCGAAACTAAAGATTTCAATTAAGAAAAGATAGGTATAACTCTACCCAAAGGAACGGTCTCAAACAGTTTTAAGAAATTAGGAATGGAGAATATAACAATCCCCCTACAACAATAGACTAAAGCAATAGTAACATCAAAATCTTGTAATAGCAACATGGCTAATTTAGCAGGTGAGACATAACCATACTTAAGCACATCATAAGCACATAAGACTTCATCAGATACCCTAAACTCCTCCATAGGAGTAGACACCTACAACACATAAGTCAAAGACTCAGAAGAAATAAATGCAACTAAATGCACAGAAACACATAAATGCGATGATCCTAAAATGCACGCGCTCGCTCTCACGACTCAAAATAATACCTCCTGAAATTTATCCGTTACCTGGTGAGTGCTGATTGATCGCAATTACTCTGCCCTATACCTTAGGGTTCCCCGAAGCATCTCTCTTCTGACCCGGTGAAGTACTGGTTCCTGTTCCTGATGATTGAACCTTAAACCTCGGACAATCTTTTATGAAGTGACCCAGTTGACCACAATTGATACATTTTCCCTGCTTCTTCCAACACTTATCCTCCAAATGGCCTTCCCTCTGACAGTAAGTGCAAAGCCACCTACCTTGTTTCCCTTTTTCCCCGGAGTAGTACCCGGATTCCCTAGCGCAGTTTGTTCCTTAAACTGAGATGGTGCTCCCAAATTACCTCAGTTATCTGAACGGTGTTGTGGTTGAGATTTAGCATGGCTTACTTGTTTACCCGTATTTGCAACCTCGGTCTTCCTCTTATGCTCCCCAATATCTTGCTCGATCAAGTATGCCCGGTCTACCGCATCCTGGAAGGTCACAATCTTCTGGGCAATAAGATGAGTATGGATGGATGTCTTTAAACCGCGGATGAATCTCATGGCTTTCTGTTCCTCAGTCCTCACGAGATAGTCACAGTACCTGGCTAATTCTGTGAACTTAGCCGAGTACTGAGCTATAGACAACAAACCTTGCTCCAAGTTGAGCAGCTCGATCTCCTTTCGGTTTTGATCCACTACCGGAATGAAATGCTCCTTGAACTTTCGCACAAACAATTCCCATGCATACACTGTGTGAGTATCATCCCAACTCGCTTTAACACCCTTCCACCAATGCTCGGCGGCACCCACAAGTTTATAAGCCGCAAACCGGACCTTGTCTTCATCGGTGCAACCAAAGACATCATAAATTTTCTCCATCGACTCAATCCATAGCTCGGCCTTCCTTACATCGGGTTCCCCATTGAACTCAACCGGTTTCAATTTCAGAAATTATTTCAATCCGTAGCGGGGTGGTGGTGCTTGTTCTACCCTCGGACCATGATCATGTATGGCCTTCATGGCCGCCTCAAACATGTCCTGAAACATTGCACGGGCTTCATCCCTTGTTTCATTCTGATTTGCATTACCGGTATTACTTTCACTACTTCTCCTTCGAGCCATTTCAAACAAGTACCTGCATAAAACAACAATTGTTACTCACTCCGAACACACTACCCTCCTAGGTCATACTAATCCACCTATACATATACTTAGAGCTAATGCCATAGCTCTGATGCCAACTGTCGCGACCCCGAACCCGCGGGTCCGTAATACGCGAGCTGGACGTCGACTTAAAACCAAAACTCTAAAATATAGAAGTTAAAAATTCCATTTTGAACCAAAAGATGATAACACGAGGTTTTACGAATCCATGTTTAAATCAACAAAGTACATCTAACATAAGCTCCACAGCTTATACCCAAAAGAATAAAATACACAATTCTTAACGACGTCAATAATGGTAAAACTATCCCCAAAAGGTTATACATTTAAATAATGTAAACCGATCCATAACAACCTGCCCCAAAATCTCAATCCTCTCGACGTCCTCCTCGATCCGCGAATCCTAATCCTTTTCCTCCTGGGGGGGGGGTTAAGGAAAAACAAAGATGGAAATAAACGGGGTGAGATAAAATATCAGTAAGTTACTAATGCAACTACATGACATGCTATAATTCAATAAGCAATAAACAATGATAAATATCACATAGCATGTAACAAATAACAGTGAACGGATAGCAGCGGAAAGTAAACACATAACAAAGGATATTAGCCAAGGTTTCCCAACTGATAGAACCAATAAAAGGATCGTTGCGCAGCTTCAACAATCAACCAATCCATATCTTCACAGTAGCATAAAAGCCGAAGAGAAAACCCCGTTCAGAAGCGACCAATCAACCCATCAATCAAACAAACCATCTTCATAGTAGCATAAAAGCTGAAGAGAAAACCCCGGTCAGAAGCGACCAATCAACCCATCAATCAAACAAACCATCTTCATAGTAGCATAAAAGCTGAAGAGAAACCCGGTACCGAAACCAATAACAATGTAAAGTGCCATAAGGGGCAGGAGTCATGCCACAAAGTCATGCTCCAAAACGATTAGCTAGAATACCCACAACGGAGCTAGCTCATCCCAACCAAGGCCAATCTGGATGAGGACAGAAGGACCAATGGGCGATGCTATACTGGACTTGGCTCGTGCCATTATAGCATTATCCATTGCCTGACTCGATACACAATTTAACCAGCTGGACTTTCAATCATGCTAAGTAATGAATACTAGCTTTAAAAACATCAAAAGGGTTCCAAAGTAGGGAACCATAACACAAATCACCATAAAGATACAACGATTACTCATTAAGAGTTTAACAACATTGATAGCAAGAAGTTCCTCATAAAAGAGTTCAATAACAAGAATGGAATTGCTCATAAAAGCCCAACAATACAAATCATTAAAACGAAATGATTCTAGGACAAGGATCCATATCAAACGCATCCTAACATGATACACGTGAGTTACCCATAGAGAGTACTACCCAAATGGTCATTCCCCAAATAGCACAATGACTATCATTACAACTATCCTAAACGTCCGCTCATTATGAAAGTGTTCCCACATTTTCTAATAATCCATAACTAAATTCCATAACCCATTTATTCACAAAGGAACCAAGGCGAAACCACACAAACCGATATTCCCAACTTGATTACAACGGACCGATTCTAAACACTTTGTCATAAGACACTAAAAGAAATCTCAACACAATATAAACCTGAAACTCACCTAAATAAACCACCTCATCTCGAAGTACTCTAGAAGAGCTTTAAAATGATAGTTTACTTGTCCAAAACGGAGTTCGGATGAGAAAGTTATAGTCTTCGAAAGATTGGACAAGAAGCGAATAATTTTCACAGAAAGGAAGGGGGTGCGCGCGCCTCCCACCAACAGGGTGCGCGCGCCTCCCTTAATCAGAAAGAAAGGCACCAACAGGGATACAAAAGGTGCGCGCGCCTCCCAAACATAGGGTGCGCGCGCCTCCTATAAACAGAAGAAAAACGCACAAGGTGAGATGGAGGGGTGCACGCGCCTCACCCCAATAGGATGCGCGCGCCTCCAACCAAAATCAGCAAACCCAAAATTCTTCCTGGGTTCTTCTACCCGAATTTCAACCCCAAATTCACCACTTCAACCCCAATCAACACCAACACTCCTATCTAGTTTACCCAAGTGCCAAAACAACTTCTAAGCCTAAAATAACTCATCTAGCAACATTTGGACAACCCTAACCAAGGAATGATTCAAACACCCAAATTTCACAATAATATGAAGAATTTACAAATAGGTTCCAAATCAACCAAAGAAGCCATATATAACAACTAGAGCATCAATGGAGTTAAAGATGAGCATTTTTTAACATAAATGGGGGAAAAGTAACTTACCCGGATTTTCTCAAAGGTGACGGAACTCGAATATTTTTAGTTCCCCACGATCCTATCGACGATCTAAACACATTTCATTCAATGAGATTTAAGAAAAGATGAGAGGAAGAGGAAGAAAATGAAGAGAGAAGGAAGAGAGAAAAACTTACCTTTTGCTATGGAAGAGAGAGAGAGAAATGTGCTGGGAGAGAGGTGGAGTGAAAGAGTGAGGGAGGTGAGGGAGGAGAGTAGGGAGGGAGTAGGAGAAATTATTTGAACATTTTACACTTAGGCCCCTCCCCCTAATACTACCCTTTCTCAAATAAACTCCCCACTAACAAATAAGACTCAACACTTCTACACTAGCACAAATGACCCAAATAATATGCTAGGCATAAATTATTATAACACATGAAATGCACACATAAATATTTAAATCAATAAATAAATAAATAAATAATAAATAAGCAAATAAATAAATAATAATTATTTATTACTAATAAAATAGAGCTTAGTTTTCGGGCGTGACATTAAGAGCTCACAAATTCTTAATCACACTATATAATCGATTTCTAATATCTTGTGCATATAGCACAACAAAAAATTTACTCCAATCCGTATCCTTTATATTCATCACTAAATCACTTGCTTAATTTTTACATCTTCACTTATGCACTTCTTGAGTTGAAAGTGGTAGTAGAGTTTCTTTTATGATCATAAACGAATTTAAGCGAATTGACCTAGGGATGGCAATTTGTCCGAACCCGATCCGTTCCGAGGGTGTTCCAATCCGAAAAATTCGGGTTCAATATGCAATTTCATGATCCGAGCGGGTTCGGGTTCAGATTCTGTCAGAACCCCTGATCCGATCCAATATATTAGTGCTTGCCTATTTTTTATTATCACCCCCCCCCTTAGTTTCAGCATTTACATTTTGCCCCTACCAATATATACTGAAATTAGGGCTCGACAGACAAACTCACCAAACAGGATACCACCCATCTCATCGTTGCTCGCCGTCACCGTTGCTCGCCCTCGCCCTCGCTCGCCTTCCCCTACTCGACGGCATCACCTGCTCTTTACCAAGGTAAATTACTGTCGGGGCTCACTGCTCAAACTCAAATTAGGGTTTAACTTGTTTCAAATTTAGGGATTCAATTAGTAAAGATTACTCCCTCCGTCTCTGTGTTGAATATACTGTTTAATGGTTTATTTTGCTATGTGTTCAATTAGTAAAGATTACTCCCTCCGTATCAGTGTTGAATATACTGGTTAATGGTTTATTTTAATGGTTTGTTTGGATGTTGATTTTTTTTTTGTTGGAACAGCAGCATGGTGGCTGCTCTGTCTGTGTTTTTTTTTGTTCAAACAGTCTGTTCTTGTTGCCTCTCTGTTGTTGTTGCTGGGATTGGGAAGGGCGGATTCGAATCGGGTCTCGGGTCAGAGCAGCGATCGGGCACGGATCGGATCGGGTCACGGATCGGATCACGGATCATGGCAGTTTGAATCGGATCGGGTTCGGCCACACAGTTTCATAATTCGGATCGGATTCGAATCAGCCCTGGTCCGATCCGAACCTGACCTGTTGCCATTAATTGACCGAATGTGTTTCATAAATTACATTAAAACTTTTGGCCTATGGTTGAGGATCTCAAACATTTAGTACTATTAGAGGAGGCACCACCTCCCGCATTGAGTTCCGTGACTCGAGAGAGCTATCTGGAGGTACATGGTGGTCCCCTCAGACCGCCTGGATCCCATGAGTGAATCGAAAGTTGGATCCCCATTGAATCTCACTTGAATCGCCCCATCTACCCTTTTGAATAAAAGTTTGGTTTCAAACCCCGAGACGTACAAAAGGGAAAGGGCCCTGCCACCAGAGTGAAGGTTCTAAAAGTGAGAGTTGTGGTGACATCGAATGCAAAGCGTGAGGGATGGATATGATATTTGATGAATGTAAGAGATTAGTCTCATATGGCTTTTTGCGTATTGGTTTTGGTGTAGGATCATTACAGTTTCTTTTACAACAAAAAACCATACAATATTGTTTGAGTTTATTGCTAAAATGACCCGCGTACTATTTCATAATAACATTTTTACCTCTGTGCAACCTAAACACTAAATGTATGATGCGTACTATAGTTTTATTAGCAAAATTCACCAAACCACTGTTCATTCGCCAATTTTTTCTAACATGCTGTAAGGATCCCGTCCTTCGGGGGCGAAACAAGCAAAGTTCGCACGAGGAAGAAATGCCAAACACGGGTAACTTTCTTAACGAAAAGAAACGGAGTCGCCACATTTGTTAATTTTAAACCAAACAAATGAAAATGGTTAGAGAAGGTGAGTTCGGAGGTCAGGTTACACTTTGGGAAGAACATATTTGCGGTTCACCCAAGGTGCCTCGGAAAAACCGAGTCTCCCTTGTTAGTTTGAAAATGTGTATGTGTGTGTGTGTATTTAACGGAAAAGTTTCTGTTATTGGTTTTTTTTGAAAAAAATTAACTGAAAGGGGCCTGTTTATTGAGAAAATAGGGATCAGAGGGCAAAACAGACATTTTTCCCCCTGTTCCCAACATAGCCGTACGGATGGACAGGTGGTCTCCTGGGATTTTTCAGTTCAGTCAAGAACAGTCCAGTTTCAGAGCAGAAACAGAACATTCTGTTGAAACTGGACAGAACTGTTTTGATTCTAGTTTGTTTGAAACACTTTGTAAGTTTAGATACAACATTCCTATGCTAAATGATCATCACTTAGTCCCTAAAACAAGTATTTGGGTGTGATCATAAGCAATCTTTGGAGAAAATTGAGAAAAGTTGATGAACATGCCCTTTAGGCCAAAATTGACTATTTGGTGATTAAAGATTCAAATTTTATCCCCAAGATGGCATTTTTATGACTTATTAACCTTTAAGGAATCAAATTAATCAAAGAAAGCATATGATTTGGAATAGTGATTCCTCAGAAGTTCCGTTCTTTATTAGAAACTATATATTTTTTTAAAAAAAACATTAGAAAGTATTTAGAATCTCAAATAGGAAATCGTTGCATCTTTTTAGGATGACATGACTGTGATGCTTCTATCCCTTTCACACTTTTTATTTGAGTCTGCTGAATTATTAACTTGGCATGACTCTGTAGAACTATCATAAGTTTTCTACCTTAAATGGTCAATCATTCCATGCCATGTGGTATTCCCTTTTTGCTCAAGGAAGTTGCGGGCTAAATGTCGGAAAACTAAAGAAAATTGGTACAAGATCAATGGTCTCCGATGATTCAAATCAAACTTAATTTTACACTCTACAAAGAAAATAACTGGAACATGATAGGGTCCTTCTTCATATTCAAACTTTGTTTTTATAACTTTCAAGCCTATAATTTTATGCCACTTCTTGATTTCCTCTCCTTAGAGTTGTGCAGGAATTTTCCTGAATTTCTCGTCTTCATTAATATTTGATTTTTTATTTTTTTTGCTAATTTCGTTTGTTTGGGGACAGGATGAATGGAGTGGTGAGCAGAAACTGCAGTACACTGATGTTCCAGAAGATATCGAACCAGAGGAAATTCGACCTATGGGAAACTATGCTGTGTCAATAACATGGCCAGATGGATTTAGCCAGGTGGTTTATCTTGCAGACTCCTCTTTTAATTTCTTGGCGCAATTATTTCTACAAAGAAAGTGAAATCTAATCATTCTAGTGATATTCTAAAACTTGTTATTGATAAATCACTTAATCATTATCAATAACAAATTTATAGAATTTCATTAGGATGAATTGTTAGATTGTCACTTATGTTTTGTTAAAGTTCACTTGTTTTGACGGATAAAAGTCAAATAAGACTATCTTCCCGGGACGGAGGGAGTATATTAGAACAAAGTTCCTATACTTTGAGATTCAACCTACTGCATTGATGGTCCATACCAATGGTTTTGCATTCCTTTTTGTTGTGCAGATTGCTCCATATGATCAGCTACAAACTATAGAGCGTTTAGTGGATGCTCCTCAACCTATTCCTGCATAGTTGAAAAGTCTAAAAGAAGACTTGATGGATCAAATTCAAAACAGCCAGATGAATATATTGTAGGCATCTCCAGATTAAGCCTATGAAAGATATTGAACTCAACTCGGGACGTAAGCGCTCTTTCTGTATTAGCTCGGGTCATACTCGAGATCCCTAAACAACAGTATAAGGATAGTAGTAACTCCGGTTTAGGTGAAAATTTAGGTTAAGACCAGAGAATGGAAGCTTTGAAGTGAATGAGCTCTGTTTCGAGCTGCCTAAATGTATTATAAGGTACCATTTTATTTTATTTTATTTTTTCTTTGTTAATTTCATTTCTCTCAATTTGTGTAAATGACCACTTTGATACACCATCCGTATAATACATGCATGATGCCTCCACCTACTTCATCCGTATCACAATAAATGCACGTTTAACTTGTCAATGTTTTTAAAGAACATGGTTTACTTAATTGTTTATTGCTTGAACCATAGTAAAATTGCACTATTATTTATAAATGCGATAATTATTTCGGGACAGACTAATAATAAAGAAATGTGCGAGATATTATCGGAGGGAGTATAATGCATGCATACTTCCACAAGTTCCACCCACATAATAATTCAAGTATAATACATGCATACTAGTAAATTTAGACTTTTAGCCCAAAAATAACAAATATAGTTTGGAACAATTTTTAAACTTTGGAACGAATAAACATTTTTTGCTGGAGGGGTCTTATTTTAGGATAAGCCAAACAAGATTGAGTTTATTGCCAAAATGACCTGCGTACTATCTCAGAATAATTCAAGTATAATAAATGCACGTTTAACTTTGATACACCATCCGTATAATACATGCATGATGCCTCCACCTACTTCATCCGTATCACAATAAATGCACGTTTAACTTGTCAATGTTTTTAAACCACGACCACCATCGCAGTCAAAAATATTAAAAAATTATTTGGATTTGGGCAAATCCACTCCAAGATTAATCCCAGGTCTTTCTCTTCAGTTAGATTCACTTGCAAATTAAAACGTACATAGGTTAATTATTTCAGTGCATTATCTGGATTGAAATTGCATTTCTCGGGAAACTCTGGGAATACCTAGATTTGAATCGAAAGACATCATAGGGTTAAAGTCCGTTAAGGTCCAGGGTGTTATGTGGGATTATTTTTAAGTTATGAGGCTTAAAGTTATATTAGGGTCAAATTTGAAAATTTAAATAAAATTTTCATTAAGTTATTTAACAGTCATTAAAAATTTAATGACCATTAGATAAAATAACGCATGTGTAAGTACCCCAATCTGAAATCGACCTACTTTAGAGGAATTCTTGGTACCATTTAGGGATAAAACCAATGGGCTAGGACCTCACTAGGATAAACCTGATATTCCAGGACTGAACTGGAATTAAACTTGGAAAAAATCTAGAAGCTCGCCAAGTCGAGTCGTACGGATGGTTTGGGCACATGAGGTCCTAGCCGTACGGCTACTTTGGGCACCCCCAGCCTCTATAAATTGAACCCCATGCTGATCATTTCAGGGGGGGGGGGGGAGAAACAACATAAGAAGATTACTCTGTCGAAATCACTCCAGTAGTGTGAGAGAAGAGTGAAACAAAGAGTGAAAGAGAGAAAGGAAGATTGGCTAAACCAAAATAGGTAAAGCCGCCTTCTCACCCTCCCTTCTCTTAATCTATAACTCTATTTTCTCTTTAATCTTTGTTTAAGTTTATGTTAATCTTTACATTACTTGTAAGACTTGTCCATTCAAGCACCTTTATATTACTTGCAAGACTTGTCCATTCAAGCAACTTTATATTTATGCAAGACTTGTCCATTGAAGCAAATATACATATATTACTCTATATTTCTCTTGTCCAAGCCATGAGATGATCCAAGGTGCCCTCCATGCCTTGTGTGGAAGAGGTTGAAACCTAGATGATCATGGCTTGTTGATTGTCATTTACATTCTTGTCTAGTTAGAATGATGCTTTTGTTGGCAATAATGATCATTTGGATGATAAAGCTTCCATCTTTATCATCCAACATTGATCTAGCTCTAAAGTCCCCCTTTGAGGTTGCAAAGATTCAATCTTTATGTGTTAATTTGATTCCTTAAAGGTTAATAAGTCATAAAAATGGCATCTTGAGGATAAAGTTTCAATCTTTAATCACCAAATGGTCATTTTGGCCCAAAGGACATGTTCATCAACTTTTCTCAATTTTCTCCAAAGATTGCTTATGATCACACCCAAATACTTGTTTTGGGGACTAAGTGATGATCATTTAGCATAGGAATGTTGTATCTAAACTTACAAAGTGTTTCAAACAAACTAGAATCAAAACAGTTCTGTCCAGTTTCAACAGAATGATCTGTTTCTGCTCTGAAACTGGACTGTTCTTGACTGAATTGAAAAATCCCAGGAGACCACCTGTCCATCCGTACGGCTATGTTGGGAACAGGGGGCAAAATGTCTGTTTTGCCCTCTGATCCCTATTTTTCTCAATAAACAGACCCCTTTCAGTTATGTTTTTTCAAACAAAACCAATAACATAAACTTTTCCGTTAAATACACACACACATGCACATTTTCAAACTAACAAGGGAGACTCGGTTTTTCCGAGGCACCTTGGGTGAACCGCAAATATGTTCTTCCCAAAGTTTAACCTGACCTCCGAACTCACCTTCTCTAACCATTTTCATTTGTTTGGTTTAAAATTAACAAATGTGGCGACTCCATTTCTTTTCGTTAAGAAAGTTACCCGTGTTTGGCATTTCTTCCTCGTGCGAACTTTGCTTGTTTCGCCCCCGAGGGACGGGATCCTTACAGTGGCGACTCCGCTGGAGAATAAAGGGCTTGCAAACTTCTCTTTAGAAGCTTTTGAGGCACTTTTGTGTGGGTCAAACTCCCGTTTCCGTTAGTTGACTTTGTGCATATTTGTGTGTGTTTGCTGTTTTTGTTTGAACTGTTTTGAGTGCATATGTTCTGGAAATGCAATGAACTGGAGCATGATGATCAGAAGTTGGAGAAACTGAGAAAAAATCTCAACCCTCTTGCTCTAGCCATACGGCTACTTTTGTAAAGGGCCATAATGTTGCAAATTAATAATTTTGTGCAGGGCAGCAACATTCTGAATTGCCTTCTTTCTGCTCTGCTTGTCCAGGTTCCAAATTTACAGCCTTACTTGTGCACATTACCTTTATTCTTTTGGCCAAAACTTGGTTTTTTTGAAACTTGGTTATGCATGATCTTTTGTCAATAAAAATGATTTCTAAAATCTCATTGTGCATAACCCCTTTTTGTAAAAATTCTTGACTCTTCGGTTGTGCACAACTTGCTTTGTACAAATGGTTTCAATGTAAAGATTGTTCTTTTGACAAATGTTTGATTCAAAAATTTTTGGGTTGTGAACAACTTGGTACATATACAAGTTTTGGTCCTTGTTTGTATTCTTTAACTTGTTGTGTATAAATTACTTGCTCATACTTGTTCATATCTTGCTTATGCCATGCTCATCATGTGAAAAACAAAATAAAAATCTCTATTTTGACTCAAAAAAGGAATATATAATTGACTTCACACAACGCGCACTTGGCCTTGCACGTTCCAAATAACCCTTTAAACCCGGATGGATGCCATATGCAGCTCGATTGGCGCTCCTGTTCCCTTCGAGCGCGCACGGGTCCATTCCACCTCCCCTTCCGAGCCGAGCAACCACACATGTCCGTGACACACAAATCGTGACTTTGGTGGTTTTTGGTCTAGTTCATGTTGCCATTATCTTTAAGCATGTGTCCAAAGTCAATTGTGGCCAAGTTTATGCCCGGGTACGACTCCTTGATGTAATGCAAGCGTGGCCTAACCGCCTCTAACTCGTGTGTAATGACGACCACAATTAACAAAGGTCATGTGCTAAAGATGGGGTAACACCGTGTCGTTAAGCCCTAATGAAACGGGTCATGTTAATCATCCTTAAGCTCATGGTCGAGGATTGAGACACCTAATTCAAAATGGGGTCATTCAGAATATCGGTGCAGCCTTCGGAACAGTCTCGATCCCGACTGGGGCTTAATCATGATTAGGATGACCCTCACATCAGGAACCTTGCGAAGCACTAGACCTTAGGATCATTTCTTTCGGTCGGTGGAAGCCGCTTTCCTATAGGACCCTCACCCGGGATAGTCCGTCCTTAGGAGTGTGCAGTACAGGTGAAAAACGAGGGGTCTATAGACGTAGTGATGGCCTCCACTGATCCAGGACTTAGAATAGCTGCGAAAAAGAAGAGAAATCTTTTCCAACCAATTAGGAATAAAGCGTGTTTTAAGTAAACATGAATGAAATAATCAATAATTAGGTTGGCATGTTGCATGAGCCCTAAACCTTTGCCCAAAATGAAACCCGAGCCTAACCGAACCCTCCTCTCCCTCGCAGCTCGTAAGAAGTGGGTCAGAGTTCTGGGTCAACGTCTGTTCAGTGCCGAGTCCGACAGTCATCAGCAGTTTCATTTAGGCTACTCCGAATGACTAGTCGGCAGGAAGTAGTAGTGGGGGTGACAATGCGGTTGATCCGAATGGGCTTACTAAGGAAGAGTTGGTACAAGCTTTGAGGCCGCCAGGACCCGGGAAGAAATCACTAGGAAACAGCAAGAGGATACACAGAGACGGGTTGTAGAGGCCATGAGACAGAGAGGAGTGGCCGTGATATTTGAAAATGATGGGGGATTCGTTGAAATCACGGACGAAGATGAAATTGAGAACATACCGCCTCGCGATTACAATAGGGTTCCCCCACCTCACCTACCCCAATGTGGCGACCTCACGTCCTACATATCAAACCGCCACTCAATCAAATGTGCCAGCCACCCAAGCTCCCTCACCTTTCCGGGAGGTCCATCCTCATATCCTCCCGGGTTCAACCCATATGGCCCGATCCGATGGTCAAGCCTTTTCAGCCCCGGCCACTGCCGGATTACCACCACCGACCCTGCCAATTGCATCACAAGGGGCGGCATTCCATTCCACTACCCGGAAGCCCGAACCTCCGAGGCACCCCGCCGTATACCCCGGCGAATGACCAAGGGTATGGGTACGTTTACACCCATGCGCCACCTCAAAGCCTTCCTCAGAATATCCATCCACCACTGTGCCTCAACGGTGATGCCGGTAACAACCCAGACCTTGGATCCATCAATTCTAGCCCACAATTGAACCCTCAAATGGGGTGGCTGATCGAGAAGTTGAAACAGATGGAAGAAAAGTTCGAGACTTTGAATGAAAAGAAAACCTCATCGGGAGTTACTGATCCCGACAGATTGTGCCTCTTCCGCATAAGTTCAAAATGCCAGAAATAGACAAGTTTGATGGACTGCTTGCCCACAAACCCACCTCAACGCCTACACTTTAGTAATGAGGGCAAAAGGTTGCACTGTACAGCAAATGGGTGATCACTTCCAATTATCCCTGAGAGGAAACGCTCTTAAGTGGTTCTTCAACCTCAAGGACGAATCACGAGTAAGTTGGGTCGCATTTAGGAAGCATTCCTCACCAAATATCGATCCAACCTGGAGTGGGAAACTAACCGCACCGACTTGCAAAGTACTTTGCAAAAGGGCGACGAGCCGATCGGTGAGTTCTACAAGCGTTGGAACTGTAAACTTGGGGAAATCTCTAACCCACCCACTGAGGATGAACAATTGGACATCTTCCAATCATGCTTAAAACCGCAGCTGCGTGCTCTGATCAGCCATCACTTTTTTCCCAATCTCCGGCCATGGTAACCGCAGGGTCGAAGTTTGAGAAGGCTCTCAGTGAGCAATCCTCCACCAGGGCTAGCAATTCTTACCGATACCGACCTCCCACCACAGGTAAAGGGAAAGAAGTCTCGGGGGTCATCAACAACATCCAAGGGGAAGGTCCAAAGCAGGTCTCACCAAAGCCGGGTAACTCTGAAAAACGCCCCTATGTGAGGTTGAGGATTTTGAATGCCCATTAGCAAAGTCTTTGAGGGATTAGTGAAGCAAGGCCTCACGATACCTTTGATCAACTTTCAGCCCAAAAATCCAAAAAGGTTCACAGATGAGAACAAATGGTGTGCTTTCCACAACTACCATGGGCATAACACCGATGATTGCTCTATAGTGAAACGCATTATCTTGGATTTGATTGCTAAAGGGAAACTCGAACACCCCAGGGGACCAAGCATGGTCAATAACCCGTTCCCGAACAACGAAGGGTCAACATGATCGAATTTGGCCAAAGCAGAGTGAACATGATCGAATTCAGGGAGCCGACAACGATAACTCTTTGGGAATTCAACACCCCTTTGATTGAAGTTGGGGAAAGATGGAAAGACATTTTGTGGGACTGCGTGCAAAAGGGAAAGATGGAATGTCCTCCTGACAACATGATGATTAGCGTGATGAGCGCAAAGGTTCCTTGCCAGAGGGCGAATTAAAAGTCATTAAGCTCACTAAACACAAATTGACCTACGACGATTGTGCGAAGAAATGGAAATGGCCATCAAACGAGCTTTGGGAAGCGTTGACCACGACCTGAACAGATGTTGCATTCCCCACGATGAGCACTATCATGTTATGGAAGTTTGTGACTCGTCAAGCGGTGAAGAGTAATAAGAAGGGTGTGTTGTCATCACGAAACCGAAGGTATGGAGGCCGCAAGAACCCCGGGGGAATATGACTACGGAAGACACCTTGCCCAGATGAGAGAGGCGGTCCGCTCCCTATCCCGCGAAGAGCCTCGAGCTTTGTGTGAAAGTGAGGACTAAGTGTCTTCCCCGTACTCTCTTTAAACCTGTCTGTGGGAGAAGAGAAAATTTCCCTACCTTAGATGACTTCCTATCACTACGCCACTCTCGCCCTCACCTCCATTTGAAGACGAGTCGATGCTCCCGATCATTACTGCTGTATGTTGACACTGGAAAAACTCCGCGAAACTGTAGGGATAGAGAAAGAACAAGGCGACTACCCGGTTTCATTTGAAAAACTCCGTGAGTCTGTCTACACCACGCAAGGAATGGTTACTGTGAATGAGCTGAGGAAAGAGGCGTGGCCTTACTCAACCAAGAACCCACCCATGCCTGTGGAAAAGCCAGCAAAGGATTGTGACCCCCCCGGAAGTAAACGTCCTAACTCGTTCCGGACAGGTACACACGAGAATCCTAAAAAACCACCGCCACCGGAACACCGCTCGCCACCACCGTTTGCTAAGGAAACAAGCACCCGGATCTCGAAAGAGAGGATCCTGTTCTCACCCAACTTAAAAATACGCAGGCCAACATCTCTCTGTGGTCCCTTCTCAACTTCATCATACCGCACAAGCTCAAGTTGGAGGAGCATTTGGCCCGACCATGGTCCCCACCACGGCTACCCCCGAAGAAGCCGTACAGATGATTGGAAGCATCTAATATGGGAATATAGTCACTTTCACCCGACTTGGACTTGCCCAAGTCTGGGGCTAACCACAACGAGGCCTTGTACATCACAGTGCAGTTGGATGGGCGCCGTCTCCCATGAGTATTGGTTGATAATGGCTCGGCTATGAACGTCCTTCCAGCTAAAATGATGGATTTACTCGGCCTCAAGACGACAGATATGAGGCCCTCTTTGGTAACTGTCAAAGCCATACGACTCCACAGCCCGGTCGGTCCTTGGGGTGGCTACTTTGAATTTATGGTTTGGGGAACAGAAAATGCCGACGACTTCCAAGTGCTTGACATCCCCATTTCCTTCACCGCCTTGCTGGGGCGCCATTGGCTACACAAAGTCAATGGGGTCGCCTCCACCCTACATCATTGTGTAAAATTTGTACAGGGAGGGAATTTGACTGTAATCTGCGGGGATAACGTCACTACAGAGGGGACCAACACTAATGGGATCCCCGTATTGGAAATCCAACATGAATAGAGTGGTATAGTCTTGACCTGCTTCACAGGGATACCATCTGAGACCCATGTCCATTGCGTGGACCTCACGCTCACCAAGGACAAAATCCCTCCCGCCATGAAAATGATGAGCTTAATGCACTATCTCCCGGGGCTTAGTCTAGGAAGGAGGCTCCAAGGAACCCACAAGGTTATTGAAATCAAGGAGCAAAAGATGCTCCACGGTTTGGGGTACAAGCCGAGACCCGAGGATCTTGCGATGGACAAGAAGATGGCCCGAGAGAAAATCCGAGCCAGGGCCCAGGGATTCCTTACAAAGCTCCCAACCTCCGTCCCTACGCTTTTGACATAAGCCACTACTTTATTAAGGGGGGAACGCAAACCGGGACCTCAAAGGAAAATGAGGCGATGGTAACCAACTGGGACCAACTGCAAGAAGACCTCAAAAGGTTCCGAGGAAAGGCCGCCAACCCTATCAAGAGAGCATTCCTTGACACGCCCGGAGCACCCACAGGGCACGAGCATGTTTCCAAAGGAGTGCCTGAGGTGATAAAACAGTTTAAGGTTTTGTCTGCGGAAGGAGGCAACCAAGAGGAAGAACCCACTTGGGGCCAGTATGACAAATATGAGATCGAAAAGACGCCTACTGGGAAGGCAAAGGAAAAGGTCGAAGAAAACGAGTGGGATGGGACAGTGATGCAAGAACTGTTTGAGGAAGACACGGTTCTACCCAGCCTAGTTGATCACGGAAAGGGATGGTCGCTGCAATAGGATACGGGTCAATGGGAAGCTTCGACCCTCGCACCTTGGTTGTACCCACTAACATGCCCCTAAAGAATTGGGCTACTCTTTCCGGGCCAGTAGCTAGCAAGGAGGAAATGACCACAATGCTTGGATTGGTTCCTCGACCCTTTGAGTCTAGTGTTATAGGGTCCAATGTAATCGAGTCTACCCAGTCCCTCCTCTTTGAATTGAGTCATTCTCGTCCGAGGGGCCTCACGCCCGAAGACTATGAACTCGTAGCCAATGTTGTATTTCCGTTTGCATTGAATGAAATGATGGACCTTTCCGAGTATCCCCTCATTGCCAACTTATTAGATGATAAATTAACTAATAACTTGAAAACGGTTAATAATGAATCAACTAATAAAGCAGACACACTAAACGAACAATACATTAAAAAATTCACAAAGCAGGTCGCCGATCAAGAGGAAAATCGTGCCCAAGCTGCCGAAGAGGTTTTGACCAAAGTGAATTTGGGTACCGAGGAGAAACCAAGAGAGACACAAGTAGGTGGCTACTTCAAAGGGGATGAAAGGGAGGCCTTGATTGAATTACTCAGAGAGTATGTGGATGTGTTCGCCTGGTCTTACAAAGACATACCGGGGTTGGATGCCTCAATCGTGGAGCATAAGATCCCCTTGGATCCGGAAGTAAAACCAGTCAAGCAAAAGCTCCGACGAATCAAACCCGAGTGGTCCCTGCAGGTAAAGGAGGAGATATAAAAGTTACTTAGAGTTGGCTTTATACGGGTTATAGAATACCCCTCATGGCTCTCTAACATAGTCACTGTCACAAAAGCCAACGGGAAGGTCCGATGCTGTGTCGATTTCAGGGACCTCAACAAGGCAAGTCCCAAGGAAGATTTTACCCTCCCAAACATTGATATGTTGGTGGATACGACCTCTAGTTTCGAGGTAAAATCCTTTGTGGATGGTTTTCGCCAGATACAATCAGATTAAAATGGCCGAGGAAGATCAAGAAAAGACTGTCTTCACCACCCCATGGGGAACTTTCTGTTACACGGTGATGCCTTTTGGACTAACAAATGCCGGGCTACTTACCAAAGAGCGGCAACAACACTATTCCATGACATGATTCACAAATAAAGAGGTGTACGTTGACGACATGATCATACACTCTAAAGGAACTGACGGCCAACACTTGATTGACTTGAGGAAGTTCTTCGACCGATTGAGGAAACACTCCATGAGGCTTTAATCCGGCAAAATGCACCTTCGAAGTCTCCCGTGGAAAGGTTTTAGGGTACGTAGTTACCGAACGGGGTATTGAGATCGATCCGCAAAAGGTCAAGGCAATCATAGAAATGAGACCTCCCCGCACCCAGACAGAAGTAAAGGCATTCATGGGGCGACTGCAATACATCAGCCGCTTCATCAATCAGCTCACTCCCACCTGTGAACCCATCTTCAAATTACTGAAGAAAAATGCCGAGGTTGAATGGAATGAGGAATGTCAAAAGGACTTCGACAAGATCAAAGCCTATCTTATCCATCCACCGATTCTCCGCCCACCGCACAGGGAAAAGCCACTCTTGCGTTACTTGACGGTAACAGATACTTCGATATGAGCTATGTTGGCCCAAGAGAAGAAAGAATCCAAAGTGGAAAATGCCATTTACTTTGTGAGCCGGAAGCTACAGGGAAGCGAGCTCAACTACTCCACAATAGAAAAGACTTGCGCCAGACTGGTATGGGTTGTGAGAAAGTTGAAACACTACATGCACGCCCACCCGATACAGTTGATCTCAAAGATTGACCCCATCAAATGCTTGCTGGAAAAGCCGTCCTTATCAATGAGGCTTGCCAAATGGTCTTTCTTTCTAGCCGAATATGACATCAGTTACGTGTCGAGGAAGGCAGTCAAGGGAAGGGTTATAGCCGAACACCTAGCGGATTTCCCCAGTAACGAAGAGGGAGAACCTGAACCACAGTTCCCAGATGAAGGGATTTTTACCCTTGAGGAGGAAAACAGATGGAAATTGTTCTTTGATGGAGCCGCAAACAAAAGAGGAAACGGCATCGGTATGCTTCTGGTTGACCCCAAGGACGAGCATACGCCCATCGCCATCAAATTGAATTTTGAGGTGACCAACAATGCAGCCGAGTATGAGGCATGCACAGCGGGCCTGGAAGCTGCTTTGGAAAGGAATGTGAAAGAATTGGAGGTGTATGGGGACTCAGCCTTGATCATCAACCAAGTTTCGAACAAATGGAAAATGTTGGATCCGGGGCTGCAAAAGTACCACGCCCACATGGAAGAACTCATGGCACAGTTCAAAAGGGTTAGCTTCCATTACTTGCCAAGGGATCGGATCGCTTCGCCGATGCCTTAGCCATTTTGGCCTCGTTGGTAGAAATTCCGGAAGGAAAGTCGATAAAGCCTTTCAGAGTTGGGACAAAGGAGAACCCGGCATATTGCTGTGAAATTGAAAAGGGCTCGGAGGAAGTAGATGAGCCGTAGTATACCCAGATCTACCAGTTCCTCAGAGAAGGGGAGGCCTCCCTCCTAAATGAGAAAGGGGAATACAAAGATGGGATCAAAGCCAAGAGCGCGGCAGCCCTCAAACGACTCGCTTCTCACTACGTCATTCTGGGAGATATTCTGTATAATAAGCACCATCAGGGGCTTCTCTTAAGATGCATAAGCACAGAAAGAGCAAAAGAGCTCATGCGGGAGGTCCACAATGGGTTATGTGGCCTGCACATGAATGCCAGGGCGTTAATGCAAGTCATCCTGCGGATGGGATACTTTTAGATCTCGATGGAAACCGATTGTATACAATTCGTGAAGAAATGTGACAAGTGCCAACGGTTCTCCAACCTTAATCACCTGCCGCCCCACCATTTGTATTGCATGACGACCCCTTAGCCTTTCTCCACTTGGGGCATTGACATCATCGGAAAAATCACTCCTCCAGGGAGCAACGGCCATGAATTCGTCTTGGTGGCCGTGGATTACTTCACAAAGTGGGTTGAAGCCAAGTCATACAAAGTCCTTACCTCCAAGAAGGTGGCACTATTCATCAAGGAGAACATCATGTGCCGATATGGGGTCCCAAATGAAATCATCACAGACAATGGCTCACACTTCGAAGGAGAGTGCGACCAACTGTTGCAAGAATTCCGGGTCACTCGCCACAAGTCTTCCCCATATAGGCCTCAAACCAATGGAGCGGTAGAAGCCGCCAACAAAACACTCGAAAGGATCATTAAGAAGATGGCAACACGAGGAAGGGATTGACCTGATAAGCTACACCTAGCGTTGTGGGGATACCGAACCTCGGTCAGAACGCCACAGGGGAAACCCCATTTTCTCTGACTTATGGGATGGAAGCCATGCTCCCGGCTGAACTAGAAATTCCATCATTAAGGATTCTGTTGGAAAATCAAATCCACGAAGTGGACTGGCTGCGGAGCCGACATGATGAGTTAGCCCTTTTGGACGAGCGCCGCCTAAGAGAAATGGAGCACACCCGTGCCTACCAAGGGAGGATGGCACGAGCCTTCAACAAAAGAGTGAAGCCTCGAGAGATTCGGGTCGGGGATTTGGTGCTCAAAGAAAAACCCCCATGGAGGTCTAACCCTGATGGAAATGGGAACCCGTATGGATTGGCCCTTTTATGGTACCAGAGATATTCTCAGGAGGCGCAATGAGACTTGCAGATTTGGATGGGAATCCCTTCGTGCACCCGGTCAATGGTGATAAGCTTAGCCGATATTATGTTTAAAAAAAAAAGGAGCAAGGTTTGCGTCAAAAATTGTTGGAAAGAACTACGATGACCTGAGCCCCTTAGTCTTATTTGTAAAAGGAGAACGTAGACAGCCAACTATTGGTCCGGTCTAAAAAATAAATAAAATTCAAATTTTGTTTCTCCAAAGGAACTCATTCGATAACCACTTTCATTACGGTTAAAACACTTCTTTGATGAGTTCAAGCACGGTCTACTCTTGGCCTCGGGCAACAGGCTAAAAGACTAATAAAACACTTAAGAAAACTAATGTGTCTGCAATGACAGTGAGTGGATACTTAGGACTGTAAGGACATCATTGACCTTCACCCCTCCAGTTCTTCTTTTGACTCCTCCGAGTATTTTTCCTTTTCACATCGAAAAGCTCGATCTCGTTCCTCCCTAAATTGGGAGCCCGCCCGGCATCTTCAATTAGGCCGACCGCTTTTAGAGCTGTGTCAACCGCCACGCGGTCCCGAAAGTCCTCGAGTCGTGCCTCGATTCTAGGTATCACTGCCCTCCTCCTCTCAGCGAGAGCTTGATAGTCTTCAATAGCGTCTCCAGTAAAGTTATGACCGCTCGTCACGGCCTCGGCCTCCCTCAAAACCCTACTAAGGACACAGTCTCCTCCAAGGATGTCCCCACGCCTCTCCTCAATGAGCCTTTGAGTCTGTCCCATGGTCTGCTCGTACCAATCCAAGTAAACAGTGGTCAGAATCGTGCTAGCTGCACCCCTGAGGAGTGCCCGAACTGGAAAAAGGGAATGAGTCCACAACTGGGAAAAGAGGAAAGTGGTGGAAGGGTCCCACATGGATAAAGGCGAAAGCCTCAAATTCTCCGGATTGACATATGACCACTCCAACACAGGAGTCTGTAGCAAGCCAAACTGCCGGCGGACCAAAGAAAGGATGTAAAAGGACGATCCTAAAAGGCCCGGCACCCGAACAAAAGGGGAACCATCCTGACACTCCCACACTGAGTTGATGTGCCAATGTGGCACCCACCAACGAATTTATTCAATTTTGAGATGAGCCATATGAGCCTCCCAATCACTCTGGGCTAAATCTAGAATGAGCCCTCTCAAAGAATACGACCATGGTTTGTGAGAAAGAGGAGCCTCAGGGACGGCCATTAACCTCTCCCTCAGCCATAAGGTAAGCAAAGCAGGGCTACCGCTGCGCATAAAAACCGTCTCCCAAAGCCAAACGGTCCATACCATGGAGAGTCTCGCCTAAGACCAAAGGAACGATGTCTTTGCCCGCCAGACACTCCTCGAGCACACTCAACAAAACCCGGTGGAAAGTACCTTTGGAACCCACCATGTAGAAGAAAGCAAGGATGCATAGCCCGAAGGCGTTCCAAGAAGCCTCATCGGAACGCTCCATGAATTTCTCAGGAAGGTCGGAAATATCAATGAAAGTTGGATTAATGACCATACATTGAGCCTCTTCTAAAGGAATGTCGAGGAGAGAGACCAATCTCTCAACACAAGTGGTATCATCAACTGAGGGAAGAGCGACGACCTCCGTGTCTATGCCACCTACTAGAGCTTTGAAATCTTCGTAAGTCGGAGTGATCTCGTTGTAAGAAAAACAGTATACGTGCCTCCTCACGTCCCAGAAAGATGCGGCGGCCCTCAGAAGCTCGAGATCTGGGATGAACTCTTTGAGAGACCAAAGAGACTGGAGACCAAATTTGGACTTGAATATGTTCTTGCGACTCCCATTTGATGCCTCATCCAAAGCCTAAGGTTACCTTCAAAACATTCTTGGTCAACTTTGGACAATTTTGGTGGCTTTTCCATGAGAAAAGGATCCATGGAAGGGAAATGTTGAAAATGGAAGGTGAAAGACTGCTGTTGGACTCCAAACTGTGATGATGAAGAAGATAACAAGGCCTGGAACAAATTTATTGGAAAAGCAACATCACTCCTCTAGCCGTACGGCTACTTTGTCCCTGACAAAAATTAATGGTTTTTTGATTGAATGGCTTTGTGACATCACCCATTTAAAGCTCCATTTAAATCAGTCCCAGAAATGCACCAGAATTTCCCTCCTTTTTAGGGCTCATGCAATTTGCTTTGAACCTAGAAAATTAATTAGGTTCCCACTAAAAATGTGTTCGGGCAGTCCGTAGATGGACGTAAGACCAACTTTGTTGAAATTAACCCGGCCATACTTTGTAAGACCAGGTTAAGAGTGTGATTTAGCCCGGCCGTACTTCGTAAGTCCATGTTAACAGGTTAAAAATATGAAAAGAACATTGGCCGTCCCTGACGTAAGCCAAGTTAAAAATTATTTGATTGACCAAAAGAGAGTCAAATCCCGACTTCGACCAAATGAGTGTCGAGAAAATCCCTTCGTTTGACCAAAGGAGAGTCAAATTGAATGTCCAAGAAAATTGGCCGTCCCTGACGTAAGCCCAGTTAAAAAATTATTTGATTGACCAAAAGAGAGTCAAATCCCGACTTCGACCAAATGAGTGTCGAGATAATCCCTTCGTTTGACCAAAGGAGAGTCAAATTGAATGTCCAAGAAAATTGGCCATCCCTGACGTAAGCCCAGTTAAAAATTATTTGATTGACCAAAAGAGAGTCAAACCCCGACTTTGACTCATTGAGAGTCAAGTTGAATGTCCAAGAAAATAGGCCGTCCCTGACGTAAGCCCAGCAAAGATGAAAATTAGGTCCCCCGAGCGACCGTTGTGGGATAAAATTAGGTCCCCCGAGCGACCATTATGAGATAAAAATTAGGTCCCCCCGAGCGACCATTGTGAGATAAAATTAGGTCCCTCGAGCGACCATTGTGAGATAAAATTAGGTCCCCCGAGCGACCGATAAAAATTAGGTCCCCCCGAGCGACTATTGTGAGATAAAATTAGGTCCCTCGAGCGACCATTGTGAGATAAAATTAGGTCCCCCGAGCGACCATTGTGAGATGAAAATTAGGTCCCCCGAGCGACCATTGTGAGATGAAAATTAGGTCCCCCGAGCGACCATTGTGAGATAAAAATTAGGTCCCCCGAGCGACCGTTGTGAGATAAAATTAGGTCCCCCGAGCAACCATTGTGAGAAGAAAATTAGGTCCCCGAACGACCGTCTTGAGAAAAGAGTTAGGTCCCCCGAGCGACCATTGTGAGATAAAAATTAGGTCCCCCCGAGCAACCGTTGTGAGATAAAATTAGGTCCCCCGAGCGACCATTGTGAGACGAAAATTAGGTCCCCCGAACGACCGTCTTGAGATAAGAGTTAGGTCCCCCGAGCGACCATTGTGAGATAAAAATTAGGTCGCCCGAGCGACCGTTGTGAGATAAAATTAGGTCCCCGAGCGACCATTGTGCGAAGAAAATTAGGTCTCCCGAACGACCGTCTTGAGATAAGAGTTAGGTCCCCCGAGCGACCATTGTGAGATAAAATTAGGTCCCCCGAGCGACCATTGTGAGATGAAGATTAGGTCCCCCGAGCGACCATTGTGAGATGAAGATTAGGTCCCCTGAGCGACCGTTGTGAGATAAAATTAGGTCCCCCGAGCGACCATTGTGAGATGAAGATTAGGTCCCCCGAGCGACCATTGTGAGATGAAGATTAGGTCCCCCGAGCGACTGTCTTGAAAAAAGAATTAGGTCCCCCGAACGACCGTCTTGAGATAAGAGTTAGGTCCCCCGAGCGACCGTTTTGAAATTAGAATTAGGTCCCCCCGAGTGGCCCCATGTGAAGCAAAATCTAGGTCGCCCGGATGGCCCATCTTGAGAAAAAAACTTAGAATGAGAAGGACAGTCCTTGACGTAAGCCCATGATCGAACTTGCCTCTGACCGAACGAGTGTCACGCCCGAGTCCTTGCCTCTGACCGAATGAGTGTCACGCCCGAAACTTGCCTCTGACCAAATGAGTGTCACGCCCGAACCTTGCCTCTGACCAAATGAGTGTCACACCCGAATCTTGCCTCTGACCAAATGAGTGTCACGCCCGAACCTTACCTCTGGCCAAATAAGTGTCACGCCCGAACCTTGCCTCTGACCAAACGAGTGTCACGCCCGAAATTTGCCTCTGACCAAACGAGTGTCACGCCCGAAACTTGCCTATGATCAAACGAGTGTCAGATGAGTGTCACACCCGAACTTTTGCCTCTGACCAGATGAGTGTCATGCCTGAACTTTTGCCTCTGACCGAATGAGTGTCATGCCCGAGTTCCCCACCCGACCTCGACGGTCGTCTATAGGTTTGAGTAGCCTCAAAATCTCTCACCCCTCTTTCGAACTACGATAGGCTTGATTCCCTCGAATAGGGATACGTAGGAATCCTATACCTCTAGGTCCAGCCATAGAATGAATCGGCTATGCCGTCCTCCCATCAAATTGGGATGCTTGTTTTATCGACAACCCCGCTTTCTTCAAAAGCGACGTTGCCGAGGGGCTCTGTAAGTACCCCAATCTGAAATCGACCTACTTTAGAGGAATTCTTGGTGCCATTTAGGGATAAAACCAATGGGCCAGGACCTCACTAGGATAAACCAGATATTCCAGGACTGAACTGGAATTAAACTTGGAAAAATCCAGAAGCTCGCCAAGTCGAGTCGTACGGATGGTTTGGGCATATGAGGTCCCTAGCCGTACGGCTACTTTGAGCACCCTCAGCCTCTATAAATTAAACCCTATGTTGATCATTTCAGGGGGGGGGGGGGGAGAAACAACATAAGAAAGATTACTCTGTCGAAATCACTCCAGTAGTGTGAGAGAAGAGTGAAACAAAGAGTGAAAGAGAGAAAGGAAGATTGGCTAAACCAAAATAGGTAAAGCCACCTTCTCCCCCTCCCTTCTCTTCATCTATACCTATATTTTCTCTTTAATCTTTGTTTAAGTTTATGTTAATCTTTACATTACTTGTAAGACTTGTCCATTCAAGCACCTTTATATTACTTGCAAGACTTGTCCATTCAAGCAACTTTACATTTATGCAAGACTTGTCAATTCAAGCAAATATATGTAAAATGAATTGGGCTTTTCTATTTTGACCCAATAACTAAACCCAATCTTTTTATTAATGGCTCGGCCCAAATAATAATTAGAGAGTTTTTAAAATAGATAAAATATATATGGCAAATTTTGGGTTATTACATTCTTACACCCTTAAAAGAGTTTGGTCCTCCAAACTAAACGTACCTTAATCTTCAAACAAAGCGGGATACATATCACGCATTTCACTTTCGAGCTCCCACGTGGCTTCTCTTTCCGTGTGATTGCTCCACTGCACTTTTACTTATGGAATCACTCGCTTCCGCAATACTTGATCTTTACGGTCTACAATTTTCACTGGATTTTCATCTTAACTCAAGTCTTCACGAAAACTTAACTGCTTGTACTCTATGACATGGCTCGGATCAGCTACGTACTTTCTCAACATCGACACGTGAAACACATTGTGCACACCAGCCAGCACAGGAGGTAGATCCAACTTATAGGCTACCGCTCATATTCGCTCTAGAATCTCAAACGGTCCCACATACCTAGGACTTAACTTTCCCACGAATCCCGAATCGCATGCCTCCTTTTGTCGGTGAGATCATTAAGAATACGTGATCTCCTATTTGGAACTCCAGATCGCGCCTTCGATTATCCGAATACGATTTCTGTCTACTCTGCGCAGTTAACAACCACTTGCGAATCTGTTGAACTTTATCCGCCGTTACTTGAACAATCTCAGGTCCAGTTAATTTCCTCTCACCTACTTCGTCCCAACACGTAGTTGATCTACATTTCCGCCCATACAGAGCTTCATACGGCGCCATTCCAATACTAGAGTGGTAACTGTTGTTGTAGGCAAATTCCACTAGTGGTAGATGATCATCCCACGCTCCTTGCCAATCTAACGACGTTGCTCTCAATAGATCTTCGAGAGTTTGAATCGTCCTTTCTGACTGTCCGTTTGTCTGAGGATGGAACGCTGTACTCATAGTTAATTCCGTCCCCAACGCTTTCTGTAAACTCTTCCAGAAATTCGATGTAAATCTCGCATCTCGATCTGACACTATAGAGACCAGTATCCCATGTAACCTCACGATCTCATCCACGTACAATTTAGCTAACTTCTCCAACGAATCAATCACATTGATTGCTAGAAAGTGAGCCGATTTAGTGAGCCTCTCCACTATAACCCAAATTGCATTATGACCCTTCAATGTCCTAGGAAGTCCAATCACCAAATCCATAGTGATGTGCTCCCACTTCCACTCCGGAATAGGTAGCAATTGTAGTAATCCCGCGGTTTCTGGTGTTCACTTTTTCACTTGCTGACATACTAAACACTTGGACACGAATTCTGCTACCTCACTTTTCATATTGTTCCACCAGAATGATTCCTTTAAATCTCTGTACATCTTAGTACTCCCAGGATGAATCGAAAACCTTGAACAGTGAGCTTCCTCAAGAATTTCCCTCTTAATACTTTCATCATTAGGCACCCAAATCCTCGATTGATACCTCATAATCCCGTCATCACTAACACGAAAGTCTTTCATTCCCTTTTTACTTATGGTCTTTTGGATTGCTGCTAACTCCTCATCCACATTCTGAGCTTCCTTGGTTCTCACCAACAATGTTGGTTGAACACTCATCTGAGCCAAATAACCTTTAACTCTAACTTCCAGTTTCACTATTTCACTATTTCCCAAGTTACTTACCCTTTTAGAAAACATAGCCGCTAACGATCCATGGTTCTTTCTACTTAACGCATCCGCCACTTTATTGGCTTTTCTAGGATGATACAGAATCTTGCAATCATAATCCTTAAGTAATTCAAGCCATCTTCTCTGCCTCATATTCAACTCTTTCTGAGTGAAAATATACTTAAGACTCTTATGGTCGGTATAAATCTCACATGGCACTCCATACAAATAATGTCTCCAAATCTTCAATGCAAACACCACGGCCGCTAACTCCAAATCATGGGTAGGATAGTTCTTCTCATGGTTCTTGAGTTGCCTAGACGCATAAGCTATCACCTTGTCATTCTGCATCAACACACACAACCCAAACCTTTCAATGAAGCATCACTATAAATTACAAAACATGGTTGTTTGTTGGTACAGTAAGAATAGGCACAGACACCAATCACCTTTTCAATTCTTGAAAGTTCTTCTCGCATTCGTCCGACCATACAAACTTTATCCCTTTCGTGGTTAACTTAGTAAATGGTAGCGATAACTTCAAAAATCCTTCCACGAACCTTCGGTATTAACCCGCTAAACACAAGAAACTCCTTATTTCGCTAACAGAAGTTGGTCTCTCCCAATTTACTATAGCCTCGATTTTCGCAGGGTCAACTGCTATCCCATTCTTAGACACCACATGCCTCAAGAACGCCACTTCCTCAAGCCAGAACTCACACTTCTTAAACTTGACATACAACTTTTGTTCTCTCAGAATCTGCAATACTAATTTCAATGTTCTTCATGCTCCTCTTTTGACTTAGAGTACACCAAGATGTCGTCGATGAATACTATTACACAATTGTCTAAGTACTCTTGAAATACTCTATTCATAAGATCCATAAACACAGCAGGTGCATTTGTCAATCCAAACGGCATTACCAGGAACTCATAGTGCCCATACCTCGTCCTAAAAGCCGTCTTTGCCACATCTTCCTTTTTCACTCTCAACTGATGTTAACCCGAACGCAGATCAATCTTAGAGAAATAACATGCACCCTGGAGTTGATCAAACGAATCATCGATTCTAGGCAAAGGATACTTATTCTTAATCATTGCACGGTTTAACTCCCGATAGTCAATACATAACCTCATTGACCCATCCTTCTTTTTTTTTTACAAATAATACCAGCGCACCCCACGGTGACGCACTTGGCCTAATCCGACCCTTGTCCAATAACTCTTGTAACTGTTCCTTTAACTCTTCAAGTTCCGGCGGAGCCATCCTATATGGTGCTTTCGAAATCGGTGCAGTCTCTGGTGCTAAATCTATTGAAAACTCTACTTCTCGCTCCGGTGGTGTTCCCGGTAAGTCCTCAGGGAAAACATCTTTAAAATCCCTTACTATGGATAGAGATTCTATGGTCACTTCTTTCTTGCTTGACTCACTAACCTACGCTAGAAGGCCCTCACAACCCTTCCTTAACAGTTTACGAGCCTTCATTACAAAATCAGATCAGTCCGAACTCTCGGTTTCGATCATTCAAAAAATAGAATCTTTCTCTAGAGGGTAATTCGAAGTTTACTTCCTTTTTAAAACAGTCTACTTTGGCATGATATGCAGCGAACCAATCCATTACCAATATCACATCAAATTCTTCGATTCCCAAGCTAATGAGATCAACCTCAAGCTTTTTCCCGTCCACTTTCAAAGGACACTTCCTATATATAGACGTACCAGGGATCGATTCTCTAGTTTGAATATCTATAACTAAAGAATTCTCTAACGCCTCAGGAATTAAATTCATTTCTTAGCTAAGCAATCATTTGGCACTTTTCATCAGAACTTTTCCCTTTGGCGTCGTTCTTATTACCATCCATTTGGTTTCCATGACCTTTACTCTGGTACTTACTAGCAGTACTGTCCTTTTTACGATCCTCAGTAGCCTTCCGCTTATTGCTATTCCCATCGCGGTTCTAGCTTCCCTTAGATCCAGTCGACTCCTTCTCAATTGATTTTTTTTTCTCGCTTACTGCGATAACTATCTGCTTCTTACTCCACTATCCTTACCCTATCCAACGCTTGATCATAGGTTGATAGCATTACGGAGTAATTCTGTATCTGATTCGGTCGTTCAAACCATATTCAAACTTTCGGGCTTTCTGCTCTTCATCATCGAAGATCAATGGGCAAATTCTAACAAATCGGTGAATCTAGCAACATAGTCGTCCACCTTCGTACTTCCTTGAGTTAGCATCATAAACTCAGACACTCTGGCGTTTCGAACACTTGCCGGATAATATGATACTATCATTAGTATCATGAATACGAAACGTTTTCACGCACTCTCACACTATAGATCGTCTCCACAGACTAACGTTCAATTTATAGGTCATTCACTAAACCACTTGTCGCTTCAATAAACTGTCACTATCTTCATTAGTCAACTTTACTAGACTTATTGGTCGTTTCATTAGATCGTTACTATCTTCATCGGTCATTTCAATAGACCAATCTTACCTATCCCAGGTTAACTCTCACATTTAACACTATTGCTCATGCCAACACAAGCATTGCTACTATGCTTAATATTTTCACATAAATAGGCCGTCCCCAAAGGACGTAACTTTTACAAACGATCGGTTTACTAAATCTCTGGTCGTTTCAATAGACCAACTCTACTTAGCGAAGACATTTCACTAGACTTTACTTACTATTAGGCCGATTCACTAGACCTACTTTCATTCACACTTGGCCGTTTCAATAAGCCATTTACTTTTGCACTTGACCGTTTCAATAGGTCACTTTATTCTTGTTTCGATCATTTCACTAGACCAAAACTAATTTCACTTTGGCCGTTTCAATAAGCCAATTAATACTCATGGTCTTTTCACTTGACCAGTACTTCTTTGTTCTAAATAGCTCACCCGTCATAAAACTTAAGAACAAGACAATTAACAAAGCTATTTGCTTAAATGAATTATAACTTTTACTACGAGGATCTTCTTGGAATAAAAGTTAACAAAACAAAATTCTAGTATTTTTTTTTCTCTAAACTAGAACTAACTATCAATACTATAAATAAGAATAAACTCTATGTCCCACTTTTCAATCAGGGAACACCTCCCTAGGCTTTCCCTTAGGCTTCCCCTAGGCCTTCCATTTGGCACCCTTGGAACTCCCTTAGAACCTCTTGGTCTACGAACCGGTACCATCTCTTGTTCCAGTTCTTCACCATCATCAATAATGATTGGGGTAACTTCCTTGTCCCCAATGTTAATTCCTACGTCCTCGACTTCCTCTTTAGCCACCAATTCTTCCTCATTTGGCGCTTCATTACCTATGAGTGTTGTCGGTTCCTACTCTCTAATTCTAGTTTTCTTCAAATCTTTCAATTCATAAAACCATTGGTGAGCTTCTTCTCTGGTTTCATGATAGTACTTCTCACTTTGATTCATGGTATCCTTTACTTCTTCCAGTTCTTTGAAGTGTCTAGTAATGCTTTCCTATCTTGCATCCGCTCCTCTAGTGTAAAGCTTACTCTGGTCTTTTCAGCTTCTAAGTCTTCAGTTAACTTTTGAATCTTGAGTGCATATCTCTGAATCACTCTTTTCTTAATTGTTCTTTGCTTCAATTTCATCTTCCGGCTTCTTCTAAGTCCGTTATTAACTTACAATTAGGATATAACCATTATCAATACCATATAACTCAAATGTATATGACTATTATCATCAATTGCATAAGCAACTTAAAAAAAAAAATAACGTTCTAGTGTAACCCTCCAAGTGTCACTCCCAAAGTGTTCACTTACATTCCTTGAGGAAATCTTATCTTAGGTTCTTTCCTAAAATAGCAAGATTCTATAAAAGGAAAGTTTCCAAACTTAGAAAGTTTCCCAAAATGGAAAGTTTCCCTAAATAGCAGGTTTCCTCCATTAGTGCTTCTCAAAATACTTTGTTCTTATCAGAGTTCTAAAGCCGAACATCGTTACGTACCACTTCTCCCAATAGTCTTAACTTCTAAGTCTGAGTCTCCCAAGTAATCTTAAACCGGGGCTCTGATACCAACTGTAACACCCCAACTTTTCACTACTATTAAATAATAACTTATTTGAATAAATCCCAAATTCAGAATGCCCCAACGGCTACAATTAACCACAATTCAAACTTTAACTGACATTCAAATCCAAACGGCTAGTACAAGTCACTAGCTCAAACGGTAACTAACGGAAAATAAAGACTAGAACTTAAACGCAGCGGAGAACATAACTATTAACTAACTTCTTCCAAAGGTAACTCTTATGCCGCCAAAACTTTGCGACTCTTGACCTGCTTATTTATAACCTGGAAAGAAATAAGAATGGAAGGAATGAGCGAACAATGCCCAGTAAGTTCATACGGGATCCCCTCGGGTACTAAGAGGAGATAACCGAAACGAACGGTAACAAAGAATTAACAACGAAAGGATAACTCAATGATCAAACAACCACTCAGTTTGAAAACATTTAACTTGATGAAAATCAATTCATTACTTGAAAACACATGGCTTCAGAGACAGTTTCCAAAATCACAACTTTTACACACACTTTACTTATCTTTACTTTACTTTACTTCACTTTACTTCATTTAGGGATTAAGCACGCGCTGTACCCAGGGCTCGGGTTTCTACTGACCGCACCCAAAATCGGTATATCATGATAACCTACGTTACTTCATCAAGCAACGCAAAGGGGTCCACATGTTCAACTTAGAACTATGGATAACTGTAGGGGTCCACTTATCCGTTTCGGGATTATGGATAACTGTAATCACTTCACTTATTACAAAACTTCACTTTAAAGAGCTTTTACAAAACAAAGCTTAACTTTACCAACTTTACTTGATCACTTTTTAAAAGGTGTACATCTCACTTTAGACACCAAGTCACAATACGAATCATACACATGATAACCCAATTGAACAACAACAATATCAATAGGGTGGATAACAAAGGACGGTAACATTCGCAGAACAGAATAGTTTTTTTTAAAATACTATCTAGCCACATAGATAGTTTACTTTAACAAAAATAGAGATTGGGAATCCTACACAAAGGATTGAAATCAAATACTACTAAGAGCGTAATCCCTTACCTTAGCCTTGCGTTTAACTAGCTCGCTTTACTCCACTTGGACAATCTACAAACATGAAATAGTCTAGCCTTAGACATGCGAAAAATACTATTTTACTTCCGTCCCAATTTACTTCTTTTTACTCGATTAACTCCATGGTTTAGTCATCTATAACCTCTTTCTTAGTTAACCAATAACTTTAAGAATGACTACAACACCCCTAGGGTTTTTATTAGTCAATCCCCAACTCTCAATTTCACTATACGAATTACACACACTGATTTCACACTTTCTGCACACACTTACTGAGTACACCTACTGACAGACACACCCACCACTCTGATACACACACACTCTGGTACACCCACCACTCAGATGCACCCACACACACTAAAACACCTTCAGCACACACACACACTAAAATCACACACAAACACACGCACAGACACACACACTGCCACACCTTCACAAACACACACAAACACACGCACACACACATTCTGTATGCACACACACTCACCCGCACACACACCAACACACAATACTTCTTCTTCTTCCTTTAATCAACCCAAACCCTAGTTGACCCCAATTATTCTTTGGGTTTCTTAAACAAGAATTTTCAATGATTTACACTAGAGAGAAAAGATTAGGTGATTGGGAGTACCTTCGATAGTGATCCGAACTCATCTCCTTCCTCCGCGTTCTCTCTCTCGGTCTCTCCCTTCGTTTCCCTCTCTGCGGCTCCCTCTTTCTCTGCGCCGCTCCTCCCACTTTCTCCCGTTCTTTTCTTCTTTTTGGTGAGATAATAATAATAGGTTAGGGCTTTTAGAAAGTTTATATAGTTTAGGGTTTTCAATTCCCTAACTAAAGGGATTCCTTCTCTTCTAAAATGAATTGGGCTTTTCTATTTTGACCCAATAACTAAACCCAATCTTTTTATTAATGGCTCGGCCCAAATAATAATTAGAGAGTTTTTAAAATAGATAAAATATATATGGCAAATTTTGGGTTATTACACTTACTACTCAAAATTGCTGCACATTAACATAACATAATTACAACAGCAGCTTCCAAGATGAATGAATATCTCTCATTTCCAGTTAAATTAAGGTAGCGGGGGTTAACATTACTCTTTGTTACGAGAGGAGCGGTCTTTCCTGTGCCCGCCAAGAATACGAGATATTTGTAGACCTCTACTGAATGCTTGGTTGAATAACATCCGAGTTTGGAACTCTGAAACAAAAGGAAACCAGGCAAGGAAAGCAACTGGAGTGAAAAGCAGCAATCCCATCAGAATCTCATAGCCACGAGCAAGCGTGCGAACCGATCCCCAGAACCCAGCTTTATGAACAACCGGCTTGCAGGCTTGAGCAATCTGAAATAAAGAAGAGACCGGAAATCGGAAATCAGAGCAATCCTTCAACACCGGAAGAGTGGAAAAGCATGTTTAGACAACCATCTCCAGTATGGAATGAGATAGGTCATGTTGCAATTATTAGAAAACAATAAATAATACTACATGCTCCCTTATTTCCCAAAAAAAAAAAATATTTAGACCTCTTAACAATTATAGATAGGACTCCACTTACTTTCCTGAAAAATTGTATAGTTTAATTTCATTTTCAACCAGTGTACTTTACCCCGATTTTCACTTTAACCAGTATACTTGTGTTTTTTTGCACAAAAACCACTATAGTTTTGGAAAATTCTCATCCCGGCCCCAAATTCGCTGATTAGGGCACAAATTAGGCACGAACACGAAGTTTGGGTCAGGGTGAGTTTTCCAAAAGTATAGTGGTTGAAGGGAGTGGTTGAAGGGAGTGGTTGAAAAGGAAATTAAACCAAAATGCTAAAGTAAAATCAAGAAGTATGGCTATCAGATCATTCAAGTCCAAGCCGTAGCAAAGATTTATGGTCCCGCAATAAATGAATGTCGGTAAAAGTTCTGAAATGTGAAATAGATCCAAAGCACAATCAATATAAAATGAATGATGAAGTACAAGGAGAGACTGAGAAGCGATACTGACCAGGAGCAATCCCCAACCAGTTGGCATGAATGCAAGAATGCATACTACGATGTCCTGCATTGTCATATGGGGCAGCACAATTAAAGTAACCAGAATAGAGACAAATGTAACGAAGATCAGCCCTTTGATAAGCCTGAAGACGAGTTGAAAATCTGCACTGAATTTTCTACGTCCAACTGAAATTGTCTGGAAAAGCAAGGAAGAAGAAAACCAAAGTCAGGAATCAGCAGAAAAACCAATGACATGTCACATGTGTAACCTCAGAAAAAAGTTAAACTTGAATTGTCTGAAAAAAAATTAATCTATTTTCTGTAACATGATGCATTTAAAAATGATCCCATACCAGATAACAGGACGTAAAAAATGCCATTAACAAGTGTCTTATTCAATGTAAAGAAGAATCACTCGACTAACTATAGTAAAAGACAAAATAAGAGAGATGTAAGGAGAGTGTCATCACCTTCATCACGAACAATATCAGACAGATCACCAACCATGACATACCATATACCTGTCATTCATGAAGATAAAATAAATAGCAAGTTTGTAGATATAGTCCATTTCACCAAAGAATAGGATTGCAGAATTTACATACCAAAACGCTTTTGGTTCTCTTTGTCATGTTTAAGTGATACACAAGTCCATACTGATATATGAAGAACCGCAAAGCTAGCAGGATCTCAGCTATAATCCCTCGTTTTCCAGAATGACGAAGATGTTCTTGTTCCTCCTCCCACCACGATTCCCAACTTTTCTCGGGAGGCACACCAATACCACCCCTATTGCTTATCCACTTGTTCCAGTCAGTCCAATCATCAACTATCTTTTGCCACTCAAAACCAGAGGGATTAAATAAGAAAGGAGCAAAAAGCCAAGTGCCCACCATAAACCATATTGATACAGTGATCAATATATAAGCAACTGTTCCCCTATATGAATTTCCAAAAATTTGATAAACAAGAAGCAAAATCATAAGCTCCAGTCCCTTGACAAAGTGACTTCGAGAGTAAAGCCGATAGTTTTCTGCAAACTTTGCATGAAACACCACAAATCCACGACCTGTAGCCCTATACTTTGCACCACCATGAAGCAAAGTCCGCCCATAGTAGTGGGTCTTTGTTCCAAGAGAAAACGTAAAAAATACAGGGGCAAGCTGCAATTGCATCAGTATGAATTCACTTAACGCAGTTCGGAACCCTCTTTCCAAGCCAATCTCCATCATCATAGGCAAGGCCATTAGAAATCCAATTTGCACAAACGATTGAGAAGCAAGCGCCACTTGAAGTGGTTTATTGTCACGGATAGCAGGTTCAGCACTTAACCCTTCTTCAAGCCCGCTTAGAACTAGATAAAGTCGTCCATAGAGGAATACATACACAGTGAGCACAGTAATCTGCCAAAAGATATGTCAAAGTTCAAAGTTAGGATAAGTATATTTGAATGCAAAAGGACATGTAAAGCGAGTTTGTATAGAGAAGATGTACCAATGTACTGAAGTAGAAACCGACAGTCGTAAAATAACAGGATAACATCCTGAAGAAGTCAAAACGATGCCCGAGTCTGTATAAATCTCGACTCAGAGTCTGCTCTCCATTGCCATTGGCTATTTTCGCTTCAAACAGAGAAATTTGATTAAGACCAACATCCCTGCCTTTCCCAACTTGTATGTATTCATGGTGAGTTACATTGCCCTCCCGAAGAGTTGAATTAAAGCCTGCAGCGTGGTCACAACAAATGAGGGAAATTTCCTTAGTATTTGATGACCTAATCAACTTAACAAATTGAAACTCCAGACTGTTCAGATACCAGCAAAGATGTCCTCGCTCAAATTTATAATCTTAGAAGCTTTGCTAACACCCCCTCTAGTAAGATGAAACAGCCTATCAAAAACATCTGGATGACCATAGTGAAAGCGAACCCTGGATGAGCAAAAACACCAGAGCCAAGAATGTTAATAGATGATCTTTAAGTGACCACCACGCAAGCTAAAGAAATAAAAGGCAATGAGCTGAAGAATCAAAAGGCAATGACAAGCAACACCACAGAATATTTACATAACAGTAGTCAATCACATGAAAAGAAAAGAAAAAAAGGGGTGAAAAAAATCATTATGAAAATTCTCTTAAGCTACAAACAAAGGAACCGCTACTTTTCTTGATCAAATGTGTAAATTAAGAAAGGAAAACTCAAAAACTTTAATTGCTCCTCTATCTGAACTTCTAGCCAATATATATTCTAGAATCAGGGGAACATCAGGGTTCCTTCTTATTACTACGAACCCCAATCTTTTCCCTACAGAACTTCGCTGGATAATGTCTATTCATCAACTGATCATGGTTTGACTAGATGCCAGGAAAACTAGGCAGTAGCCTTGAAATGTCTACTAATGTGAAGGACGTGAAAGAATGAAAGCTAGTTGGAATTTATATGCATGTGAACTAAAACTACAGGCAGAGAGAGAGAGAACGATCTTGGTTATTAACTTGTGTAAGCGCCAGGATTCTTCAACATGGCATCCTATTGAGGCTCTTTAATTGTTACTTTCTATGGTCCAAAATAACTGACAACTTTGACTGATCAAGGAAACTCATTTGAGACCCATTTAAAGTAGGAATTAATGGATACAAATACATTAGATTGTCCCCTGGTAAAAAGTGTGCACAAGTGTTTCTAGCTTTCCAATTAAGGAAAGAATGATTTTCTTTAGGAGGTGGAATTTGTATCCCTGTATACATAGTGCATCATTAAGCCGTATTATACAAACAAATACACAGAGGGAAAGTGATGTTACCTTAAAGGATTGGCTAACAACCTCTGACCGATGGTAACAAAACTAGTCTCCTGGTTAGACATAAACCATGCAAGAGAAGAAACACTGCACCAATAACAAGAACAATGAGATTCAAGAGCTTGCAGAAATGATTACTGAGCAGCAATTAGAAACATGCCTTCCAGTGAATATGTGCTCCCTGAGTCCAAGAATTGTAGGGAACCTCACACCGTCATGCTTTGTAAGGAATTCTTGAAGTAAGTTCCTCATTTTCAATGCTTCTTCCATGTAATTATCCTGGACATGAAGATTTTATTTTAATAGGAGCCGACAGGTTTTAAGCCCATATCAAATAGATTGACAACACTATACCTGGTTCATATCTATGGTCTGCAAGCCCTCTCCTCTAGTGAAGATAATGGCATGATTCTGATTTTCAGGCTTTCCTTCACCCAAAATCGCAGGTCCGGGAAGTTTTATTCGATAAATAACCTGCATGTGAAGTGTTCATAAAAATGTGATGCATCTATGGTGTATTCATTTTGTCAATAATCTGGACGGAAAAAAAGGTGGCAAAGCTTGCCAGGCGACTAGACTTTGCAGGCAAGTAAACAGAGAGTCTATCATAATCCAAGTGATTCATGAATGCTAGCATTGTGGCAAATTCCTATGCATGTACATAAAATAAGATACAACTAATGGAACACTCATCTTAAGAGCGATCTGGACGAGTATTGGCAAAGATAGTAAGGTGACTTTGTATGAGAGAATAAGAGGTTCTCCATTTATGCAGGTGTAACACATCGTACTTTAGCATAAGGTGACCTCTAACACGGAGTCTGACCAAGAACTAATGAGTTGCAATTTTCTTTCTTGGTATACTCATATCTTAATGAAATCACTTGCTATTAAAGCTCTGGAAGGTCTAGGGTTTCAGTTTTACTATCTTTAAATTGGAACTCTATGTTTAGGCATATTGAAAGGAACTGGACTTTATCTCTTCACATATGAACATAGAGATCTCTCTCTCTCACAACCACACTCAGTCACTCATTTGCTCAAGATTTTACATGAATTGAGTACCTAAATACAAGAGTTAATTATTCAACAGTCATCAAGCATAAAAGGGATAAATACACACCATCAGACATATAAATCAAGTAATTAGACAAATGTCTCCAAAGAATGAGCCGACAATCATGGTAAAGGGTTCAGGCTGGTTTCTAAAGCACACAATTACGACAACGTCCTAAAGATGAAAAGTACTGGGTCATCTATGAACTTGAATCTCCTCCGATTTATTTCTCTTCAGGTGAGAGGATGAGGAATATAGAGGACCAACATATACTAGTTTTCTTGCATACTGCTTTTATACTGCAACTTAAATGTATACTGCTTTAACAATCAAAAATTGATAGCTTTAACGCTAGTGATCATATATATCTTTGCAAATATATTTTATCATTCATGAAACATAATAGTCCTATTATTTTGCAAAAAAAAAAAAAAAAAAAAAAAAAAAAAGGGAAAAGAATGAGTCTCACTTGATCCAAATTTTGCCCAGGCTCTGAAGAATTTGACTTCGGCATAGCCGCCTTCACTAGAGCCGAGTAATAAACTTTCTGATTGATCTTTTTAGATGTATCTTTGCTAGGCTCCTCTACCTCATCGATGTAAGCAACTCGGAGAGATGGGTACCTGATACAGAAGGAAAAATATATATTTATACAGAAGAACCGATTCATAGAACAATGTGTCATGTTCAGATCGCACACATACACTGTCATAAGTCGAAGAATGTCGAGTGCACGCTGATCGCCAGATCTCTTGTGAATACCATACTTCTGGCATGACACCACATAAGTAAATTTCATATCAGCCACGGCTTGACACTGAGCCCAAAGTGATCTTTCTCCCTTCATCTGGTCCTCATTTAATTCAATGGCCTTATAGCCTTCCATTAGATCTGACCAAGCACCGTAAAAGGTGTAAAACAATTAACATTCATTTCAGCTTAAAATATTAAGCACTAAAAACTGAAAGAAAAAAGTGGAATTCAAGAGTTGGAACAAGTATCTTATTAGGAGTATTGAGCAAAATTAATTACCTTCATCTTTAGCCATATCAAGGAAGGCCTGAAGTTCCAATGCTTTGCGGTAGTACATCATTCCTCTAACTGAAATCAGGAGACAAGGGTCAGTCCAAAACTAAATAGATAATGTGTGGACCTATGTTGGGAAGGGTTCATTATGATCTAATGTACCAGTTTTAGTCAATGTTTGGCCTCTATATGATGCCCAAAGGCGTAGCTGTTCTTCTAATTCATCCAAGCCTTTAAGGTCTTCTTCGTTGCTGCAGTTCATGCGCTCAAGAAAATTGTTCCACTCGTCTGCATGTTATCAGTATTCAGTTGAATGTAGAAGGGAAAAGTTATTATGAAGCATCGGAGAGCGAAAAGTGGCGAACCTGGAAATATTTTCTGCAAGTAGAAGAGAATCGAGACCCCGTCCTCATTTGGAACTTCCAAATCATGCAATGAGAAAAGAACCTCCTCCGTGTAGTAGGGAGTCAGAACGCTATACGAAATAATATCATATCATACTTAATACATGTGACATAAAATATGTTGGAAAATGTCGGAAGTAACAGCTAACAATATATGGTGAGCTAACAGCAATCATAAGTAGAAGAGTCTCATACACGGTGCAGAGGCCTCATTGGGCCTCTGGCCAAGGGTCATCAAACAACATTCAACTTTCAGAAGCAAAATCTTGCAAGCAAATTTAACAATAATGGGACCGTCTCACAGTTCCTCCAACTTTTGGGTTTCAGCCTCAGATCCGCTCTATGAAAGCAACTTTTGAATGCCAACTTGAGAGGGGTGTCAAAAGAGTTACATTTGCATGCTTATGCAAATCGTAATACAAGAATCGATCATGAGTACGGGTTTTGGCCACCACCATAAATAACTTTTTGAATCTAAAATAAGGGTGGTCTTTGCTAGAACAGTTCTTTTAGCTAGAGAGAGAGAGAGAGATAAAATAAGCAGGTTGCAATGGAATCATCCATATCAACATACTCTTTCCATTTTTCCTTTTCTCTCCTTCGCTTAAAGGCAATATATGCCCCCCTTGGGTTTGAATCACTCTTTGCCTTGCTGTTCCACATAATAGAACTGTGAATCTCTAATACTTGATCAGAGAGATTGGTGAATTTAAACGGCAAACTTATACTCCCTCCGTCCTGGAATAAATGTCCTATACTCCGTTTAAGTTTGTCCCAAAATACATGTCGCATTTCTAAAACTAGGATACAAAGTTTGGTGATCTTCCTAAACTATCCGTTTTAGTAGATGCAAACAACCCATTGCCATGGGAAGTGCAAGGAGCCATTTTGTGAGTAAAAGTTGCTCTACAAGTATGAATAGATTGGGGCAATCAAGAAAACATAACAAAAAGCTTTAAACAGTTCACTTGTCAACTGATAAATTTATTCTGGGACGGAGGAGTAACATCCAGGCATCATTAAAAAGGAAATAACAAGAAACTCCGCATGGGTAATACCCCTCTAAAACTGTGCACCCAACAAGCAACAAACAAGCCCATCAGCATAATCCATTACAAAATAAACCTGACCGAATTCCAATTTCCAGCTTTGACATACTACTAGCTCAATGGGAACTACCCCTCCTACAATTGCCAAATTGCTGACCATGAAATTGATAAATATTGACAAGAGGAAAGTAGATAAAAGAGATATTCATCAAAGTTGATGAAGCAATGCTGTACCACAAACTTCATAACCATGTAGGTCTCTGGAAGGCTGTGAAGGTTAACTAATTCACTTACTAGCTTTGTGGGAAAACTTTCAACCATGTAAATAAATAGCAACAACATGCACCAAATAACAAGAAGACCTCTACTAGAAAAGAATGTAGGAAAAATGAAGGGCTAACAAAGATGAAATATTTGAAGGGCTTACGAGAAAGAAAGCATATTGCGGACTTTTGGTGCCGAAGGCATGTCCATAAACAAAGAATTGGAGAAAAAGGACATGCGTCTTCTGGCATCTAAATTTGATGGTACATCCATAGCAGACTCCTTCACTGTGAGCAACAGATACAACCTCTTGATCTGCAAAAACCGGGAAGATCATAAACAAATGAGAGGTAAAAGTCGTAGAGGATGATCGGATTAAATGGCGGTGGTGGTTAAGGTGGTAGATTGGTTGGTTTTAAAGATGGGATCACACAGTGAGAAAAAATGCTAAGTGATTAATATAGCAGGCAATAGTTCACCAGGATTTTATTCAAACATGGAAATTTGTTTTTTTAACTAATCAATCTAGCATGTGGTCATCACTTGCAGCTTCTAACAGAGTAGCCTATCAATGAGGTGATCGTAATGTAAATTATGAAGGTTGGTGCGTGTTAATAGAAAAGGAAAGCTATCATGCGACCCTTCCGTCTTCCCCCCCCCCCCCCCCCCAAAAAAAAAAAAAAAAAAAAAACCCGAAGCCATCACAAATATGGAGACCTCTACATGGTATTATTTTCTACACTACATTATACTGTCAACAACAAATAGAAGAACTATTCTTCCCAAACTATGATAAAACCATATCAATCTAAAGCAACATTACGAACTTTTTCTTTCCAAGCTTCTGACTCTGGAGTTGGGAATTTAATTGCTCCTGCAGATGCAAATAGCTGATACTGTTGTTCTAGCGGCATCATCCCTTCATGACCAGATCCACCATGGATTGAATCTACCAAGCTGCAGATAACCAAAAGGGGAGACGCGGAGCGAGTCAAAGGAATAAAAGAACCGCTAAAAGAACCAGAACATACCAAAAAGTTCTTACGAGAAGGTCACATGTATGGGATTTTACCTGGATATCTGATCCTCCATCATAATATCTCTTGTCACAACCTCTAACATGTCCTGGAAGAGAATTACAACTTGATCCCTGTCCTCCTGTTTGTTCTCTAACTGGAAAAATAGACAAATGAGTACGGACTCACCTGAATCCGTGTAAACAGCAACCGAAACATAAATTACAAAGAAAACGTACCAAGTACTTGATAAGCTTGACAAAATGGTCATATAGGCTAGGGAGAGCACTCATTTTAAATTCACTAACCAAATCACCAGCTTCTACGTGCTTATCGACCTCGGAGAATATTTAGTCAATAACCCTGAAAATGAAAAATAATAATAAGAAAAAAACTAAGTTCATATCTCAAGGAAAGAAAAAATAGTATGCGAGAAATGGAGCTATAAATCCTATACATATGAAGAAAGAATGGTATTAACTTTTCTAGTGAAACTATTAGCTGAAGTAAACCCAACTTACTCCTTCTCACGGTTGCCTCGAACCAAAAACTTAATGATGTTCTGAAATGAAGCATAGCATTCACGTACAGCACATGACATATAATTGTCGGTCTCAATTCTTTTTTTCAGCTCGCGGTCCTTGCCGTTACTGTCCTTTGCCATGTCCAATGCTATAGGAATCTGCGACATACATGCCAAAACGAGGCACAGCATTAGTAATCATCAGGAAAAATATGTACAGAAGATTCTCAAATAACTAAAGAGAGAGAGAGAGAGAGTGTGTGTGTGTGTGTGTGTGTGTGTGTGTCTCTCTCTCTCTCTCTCTCTCTCTCTCTCTCTCTCTCTCTCTATATATATATATATATATCCTTGAGCTTGTAGGATGGATGCCTGATATGAATCAGAGCTGATTTTCTCTCGACTCCTAGAAAAATCATAATGTATACCCAACATGATCCTTAGCCCTTGCTGAGCATTGCTCACTACCACACCCAAGAGGCCCAGAACAACCACTTGATCCTCTTCGCTGCAGGCCTATGCAAATCTCTAACCAAATATATGCCTAAATCTATTTAACCGCTAAAACTCAAAATACTTTTATGCCCCTTTAGAACATGTATCATAATAATGTTGTTTTGTGGCTCTTTCATATCAGGGAGTTAGGTGAATAAATGTATTAATAGACTGATACCCTCACTCCAAGATGATATTCCATGCCACAAACATAAAGATAGATGAAGTGCAACTTGAACCTCTGGAGTGCATATATCATCATCCATTTAATAACGCTTCTTAAGCCAAAACTTCAGCATCCGCAGCAAGAGTAGGTGATAATTGTTTCCTCAATTTGGCTCGGTCTGGTCCATAATAATCTAAGAGAGGCTACAAGATGCATGGGATCCCTATTGTCAGACACACTGATTGTCCATCCACAATCGTCTGAGGTATGCCTTAATTGGATTTTCCTTGAAAAGATAGTAGGGTTGATAAAAAAGTTTCAAGGTCGCCAATGCCTGGTCTAACTTTTTAATTATTATTTTATTATAGAAATGTCTGGGTCCATATGAAACAAATAAAGAAGCTATTGGCTTCTAGACAGCTATGTTGTACATATCTAGTCAGCAAACAATTTTCTCCCTATAGCAACAACAACAATGTCTTAATCCCAAAATGATTTGGGATCGGCTAACATGAAGCCTCATGTGTAATCGTCAATGAATAGATAATTTTCTCCCTACAAGCATTTAGTAAATAATTCACTTAGAATCAAGTAGAAAATATAGCGTAGAAATAAACTGAAATTATTCAAATAACAACCTTGCTAGCAAGCAAAAATGGAGGCCATTGTGTGAGGCCCAAGTCACGATCAGCCCAATATGGGACAAGCAACAGATCCATTTCCCTGAAAGAGTTTTCTGGTTAAAAAGTTACAACCTGAAGCACATCACAGATGGAATTTCCATCCCACTTAAAAAATCAATGAATTAAGGATTTATAATCGCGCATGTGCAGCTACCTATCACTAATAAGATCTTCCTCTCTAAAACTTGTAATAATTTTGTTCCACAGTTGAGCAAATCTGGCTGCTTCTTTCTCTTTATTGGATGGGATCTGGTAGTAATCATACATATAACTTCAAGTTAGTGATTGTCAACACTAAGATAAAGTAACGAACTTCAAAACCTATCATATGCAGAGTAGGAAAAGAATTTATCGAGAAAGTAGGGAATCTAAACCTCTGCAAAGTGTCGTGACAAGGTAGCCTTCAGTCCTTTCTTTTTGGTTGACTCGCTTCTCTCCTCTGGAGTTAAGCACGCATTAAATGCACCAGGTAACGACTGGAAACGGGATCTTAACATTCCTAGAGTTCGAATCTGGAGCAGTACAGATGGTAGTGCATTAATAAAGCAATATCATGACAAATTATGTAAGATTCTTTCCAATTTGAAAAACAAAATATTTTCCATCGAGGATGGTAGCAAACCATTAATTCAGATTCTAAAATATCACGGAACTCAAAGAGCCTGAAGACTATTAGATTATATTGAACAGTAAGTTCAACTAACCTCTCCAAGACGACGACATGCACCATAGATGCCGCCAAATAAGGTGGAAAATATGGCATACCATATCTGGGTATCCATAAAATAGACCTGCAGATAATCAATGGATCAGAGCTACATTACAACGGTTAAATGAGCATTATATAATTAAATGAGTACAATAGTACCAGAATTATTGGAGCCCAAAGTGCGACCACAACACCAATGTTGTTCTTTGCTGCAAAGCATACATTCTCATAAGAAAAAAACATCAAAACGGAAATGACTACTTGCAGTTAAATGTTGAATTGTGTCTATTACCCCGAGGGAAAAACTCGTGCCATGCATAAGTGTTTATGTGAACACTCATAATAGCTTTTGTTGGAGCCACGAGAGGCTTTATCTGCAATTTACATATTAGCAATGTTGACAATAATTAAAGAAAACTATTTCAACATATTTCCATCAATAGATCCGACGAGAAATGACAAAATAACAAATTATGGAATACTTTAACAATCACCAAAGAATATTATGTGATCAAGAAGTGACTGAAACCTCAAGCCTGCCTAAACCAAAATGTGAGAGGATTGATTGATCTTAACTATTAATTTATTTCAAAATATACATACATTATGACTTAAGCATAAATTTCACGAGAGGACAAGAAATGTACCTCTAAGTAGTAACTAAAAGCCAGCTTTGTCATTAAAAGAAGAACCCAAAACATTGTGTACCTGCAAAAATGAATAATGAGGAATACATTATGGAACGAGAATCTATCAAGTAACTTGCTCGGTTCGAGAAACTCACTTGAAAAGAGAAAAAGCGCTTTCATGCATTCCCCTCCCAACATACAACCGAGGCTGCAACAAACAGATTACCGAAAATTCATATTATGTTTCCCAATTATTCCTCAATTACGGGATAAGAGTTAGTTGTGAGAATGGTAGTTATTTGATGTCAGTACCTGAGACCACCACATCAGAAGCATAACAATTCTGTAGTTTGACCTCTCAAGGAAACGACGTAAGATGGGGAAAAGAAACAAAACTCCGGCAAGCATGTTTGGTGACAAGTAGACAACAACAGCCAAAATATACAACGATGGAGAGCTTGAGCTATTGCCAAACCATCCCTTAATGGTTTGAGCAAACCCTGGTGGATTTTCCAATAAATAAGCATAGGAAACTGGTAGAATTACCACCCACGCAGCAGCTGACAAAGCCTTCAAAATGTATCTTAGCTTCACATATAATGGCATGCATTGCCTTGCTTTCCAACTAAGTACAACATCAAGAAGAGCTGCAGAAACGCAAAGGTTAAAATCAACCTACAAAATGTGATCAATATATATATTTGATATTCAAATTCAGCTAATTTTGCAAGTTCGATCTTGACAAATTTGTGTTAAGAAGTACAATGCCGAATAAATTAATTTAATGAACGGTAAAGATTCCAGGCCACGTGACAATCACTGGAACTTTAATGGCAACACATGAGCAAGTAGAATGCATAAAAAATTACTTCAGGCTGGAACTGGAAGGCATGTAGAGCAGAAAGCCAAGGTATTATACGCATATCTTCCAAGGGTATTACTATGATTAAACACAACATAACTATTCCATCTTTATATCATTATAATTATGGTACTAAAATACGGAAATAAGAGCTCCTCATAACTGTAGGCAAGCCTAACTACTTCTCAGACATGTTATGGACAAAAAACTATAAAATATTTTTTTCATATCTTTGCCATACATTAATCATTTGACAAGGGTAAAACCAGACTTGGAACATAATTAACAGTCGAAATGAAAGGGACGCCACTGTAAATAGGTATAACGATTTGTACTGAAGTTGAACTGGCTTTCTTATCCAAGTATAATATTATACAAACACCAATTTTCTGTACAATTCCTTTTACCTTCATAAGCAACCAGCCTAAAGTAACCTGTAGCTTGACATAGTAGGGAGTATTTATAGATAACTCGCCTCTGCATGACAAAGTAAGTTTCATTTCTACCTAAGGCTAAAACACATATCATTTAGTCATCAACAGTATGGCAGCATCCTCATTCCCAGTATTGTATTCATGCTGATATTGGTTATAAGATTCCTGTTAGGCATCCTTGCCACAAATACAAATATCATGATGTGATATGAAACTTGACAGAAGACAACATATCAGAAGGCTATTGAAGAATCTAATAGCATGTCTTTCAGCATATCATACATATGGATAGAGAACTTGAAAAGACAATAGCAGCGACTATACAGTGATAGCAACTGTTAGTTATGATTATTCCCGTACCTTGTCCAAGCTTCAATATGGCAGCAGTTATAAAGACGCTCAATACTTTTTTAAAAACACTTGCAGTGAAGATTGAGCTCGGTTGCCCAGACCCATTCCAGGCAACGATTATCATGACCTTTAACAAGAAAAGACCAATGTCAATGATGTGCTGATGAAGAGGGGGGGGGAGCAAACACAAATAAGTGAACATTTACCTGCAAGCACAGTATAAAGAAACTCCACATTCTGTCGAAGCTTCTAAACACATGCCAATATGATCGTATCTCAACAAAATTAACTTTGCCAACCCACCGATCTCTACCTGGTGGCTTGTTATCCTGGACAGGCCACAAAGTTTGGTTTCAAAGCACGATTACTTTATGAAGGTAATAATACTCTGATGGACAAAATGCTGACAATCTACATGACATGATAGTAAAATATGTTGCAGACATGGGAAAGAGAATTTATTTCTCAATCAGCCTCACAAGCCATCAGATGACAACTTCAAACGGTGAAGTAACGTGATATTTTTCATCCAATGTTGAAAAAAAGGAAAGGGAAAAACCAAAACACATAAACACACGATGTGCGCATATTTATAATTTTATATATGCGAGTAATATATATTTTCTAAGAAAATGGCCAGACAATGAAGAGCTAATGAGGCCTGCCATCATATAGTTCTAACTCGCTGTATTGACTGCAAAACAAAATTACTGCAAACAAATTTGTCAAGAAGGCAAGAAAATTTCTCTTTGCATTGCCATTCTTTTTCTTGATTTGCTTACATTTGATGGATGAGATCAGTTTCACTTGTAGAAAAACTGAAATGAATCTTAATCTTACATAACCACAAGTAATCACAAATGATGAAATAAATGGTTTTATTCAGAGTAAAAGCATTTTCGCATAGAATGTTTAGAGACCTAGTACAAGAAAGCAAATGATTAAAAACCCTACATTAAGCCCCGAGTAAACGCATTATACATTTTTTGTATAGGAGTGTCTAAAGGCCTACAACAAAAAAGCAAATGACAAAACATATTACAGTTTTAAGTTTAACTAAAGGCAGATCCAAATTTCGTTTATAGCTTACCCCATCTTTCTCAAACCTAAGCTGTTCTAAAGGCTGGCAGAAGAAATCGGCATCAGCACGCATTGGCCAACCTAACCGAAAACAATCCACAGACCTGCAACAATTACAAGAAGTTCACTAACTTTATGACATATATAGACATATGAGGGACTGGTTATATCAAAGAACAATGTAATACCAGAAGTATTCGTTCAAATCATCATAATTTCTCCACTGGGAATGTTTTGATTTTCCTTTGCTCCTAGCAGATTCCTGTAGAACAAGGGTCATGAAGGTCAACTCAATAGAAAATCAAATTACAAAAATATTTCCACATTTGTGTGGCGATAAGCAAATAAGTGCAATACCTTCGCAATCACATCATAAATGGGAGTAACAACTTTTCCTAAGAAAGCCTCCTCTTCTCCTCCATATGCAGGCTTCACATTCTCACCTGTCATGGGGCTGACATTGCCAGCCAGCATACCATACAGTTCAAAGGCCATCTGACAAACATGAACGAGATCTAAATGTTACTACTGTTGACAACCGCAGAAGAAAAGATCCATGAAGTAAACTTAATGTCTGACTAGAAAAAAAAAAATCAAGCATGAAAATGATTAAAAATCGAGTAAGAGAAACATAAACCAGTAAAAACAATCACTTTGCCAGATAAATGCACTTTCAATTTGCATATAATTTCACTAAGGTAATGATCAAAACAAGAAATACATGAGGGAGGACGAGGGGAGGGAGGGGGGAGAGAGGGAGCAAAAGTGATGAATGATTTCTCACATTCCGAAAAGAACATCTGTATAAACAACAAAGCCAACGGAGAGTAGGTACCGTCATTTGTCTCTCTATCCTCCTTGTCTAGACCAGTGAGCAACAAAGATACTTGTACGTGAATGAACATGTTCCACAAACTTCAATATATAAACACACACGCTAAACTCTAATACGTGAAAGGCTTCATAGAAGCCGGCCTACCTAAAGATTATTGTTTTCCACATGATCATCTTTGAGACAACACTTAAAAGAGTCCAGAAAAAGGATTTACAACATCACCTTCGTCAAAACAAAGCAGTTCTGGAAGTTTATGGAGTAGACATACTTAATAACTTTATTATTTAGCTCAGCATGGTTCATTCACACTGGAAATTGTCTACTATCCTTAAAACCTTATAGTAAGCCTGGTGTATATAAACCCTTCCTTCTTTACTATGAATATAATGCTTGGTGAATATGAAGCTTCCCTTTTTCTTCAGCTATGAATATTCAAAACATCCTCCAAAGGAATCACATTGCAAAAACATCCCCATAATAGCCGTATATCTCTCAATAACGGGAGAGTAAAAGCCCTTCCCCCCTGGTCCACCAAACACTCTCAGCAATACGATTCAACTGAACAGAATTCAAACTTACCAATGTTGACACGTATACTGCTCTTTTGAAATTGTTTTCAATTTTTGATTCGTTGAATGAGCTTTTAGACAACGAACATTGTCTTAATCAACAAGAACATGGTAGGCCAAGGATAAACTGCCTCAGCAAAGCTTAGGCAAATGCCCTGACACAAAAGGTGACCGTAGCAGTCTGTGTATCACGTTGTGCACTTCCATATATATTAGGCATTTTATTTTCCATCAAGAATTTTGCCTGTGCCGCAATGATACCCAAAAAAAGAAACTTTGATAAGAACAGAAGTAATGGAGATCCCGAAAAGAAATCTGTAGCCCAAATGTAACTCTTTATATAACCAAGTACGATATTCCTCTGCAAACGAACAATATTCATAACAGTTAAGAATGAATGCCTATTGATGGAAGTGATAACCGAGGGCCTTGCAATGATTATGAAATTTGATCTCCAATCAAAATTCAAAGGCATTTACGGCAACAATACCTAATAATCAACTACTTTCAAATTCCACCAACAAACTACTATGTTATTTCTTCAACTTTCCATTCGGGTGTAACACCTGAGCTTACTCATACTCCCTCTGTCCCACTCGAATTAGGACAAATTTCCATTTTGGGCGTCCCATTCGAATTAGGACAACCCAAAAATGGAAGTGTTTTATTTAATGGGACCCACATTCACACTCACAACAACTTTCCACTCATTCTTCCCTACCCCACTTTCTCTCTCATACTTCACTTTTCATACTCACAACACCTACTCCACTAACACTTTTTCCTTAATCCCCGTGTCCAACCCAAAAAATCCTAATTCGGATGGGACGGAGGGAGTATTTCATAAGATCAACCAAGAATGTACTTATAAGTGCTTCTCACCAATCATAACCATGGTACATCATGCACCGCCATTGAAAATGACCCATACAGTTGTATATATTCCGATGTAAAGAAATCTTCAATTTCATTTTCAACCATTGTACTTTACCCCGGCATTCACTTCAACCACTGTAAATGTTTTTTTGCACGAAAACCACAATACTTTTGGGAAACTAAAATTTGCGAATTAAGGCACGGATTAGACCCCCCTTAATCCGCGAACTTGGTGTCAAAATAATAGTTTCCCGAAACTGTTGTGGCTTTCACGCAAAAAACCTAGTATAGTGGTTAAAGAGAAAGTCAGTGTGAAGTGCAGTGGTTGAAAATGAAATTAAACCCAAATAAAATAATATATCCTAGCTACATAAACTCCAACAACAAATAATTTCTCAAGGAACTATACAGGAAAACAGGAGTATATATGACTTAATTCAAGTGTTCTTAATGGACTCAGTATGTAATGTAGTGTTCTTATTTTTGGCCATTAATTGTCACTTCGGAACATTCACAAAGTTTTTCCTGTGTGCACTAGCTCTACCAACGATATCAAAATGCAATTGAGATTGCATCGAAGACAATACATGACAGGATGTTGCAAGATGATATAAACATCTACCGTCTGAAGAATAAAAAGTAAATATATCACAAAACATACATGATGATAAATGTAGCAGAGGCATTCTGGCATGAATCTCAGGTTTGCAGCTTCACCCCATATGAGAAGATATAGACCCATATATAACAGTTTCCGCTGCTGAACTTCCTGCTGTATTGTTGGTAACCTGTAGTTGGAGGGGTGGGGGGGGCTATGTTAGACAAATAGAAAAAGTGTAACTTCGAGTAGTTTCTCTTTGATCTGACATTTTTCAGTTTTGTATCACTTTGCAGTTTCGAATAAAGACGCAAGTTTGTAAAATACTTTACTTTTTGCCTTCATTTTGTGATAAATAGAAGAAAAAAATGATGGAAGTGACAAAATGACAAGAAAATGACATGGGTACATAGCAACTAAGTGTGTATTCATTGCAGAATGGAGCATACTCCCTCCGTCCCAGCTCACTTGACACTTATTTCCATTTTGGTCCGTCCAAGATCACTTGACACTTCCCAAAATAGCCTACTTTTTATAATTTTATATTCACTCTACCCCACCACTCATTCTCTCTCTTCATTTTCCACCATTCAATTTATTCAACCAACACTACTATGTACCCCACTCATTCTCTCTCTTCATTTTCTACCACACATTTTTTTTATTCTTTTTCCTTAGTTATTGTGCGCACCTCTTGAGTGTCAAGTGAGGTGGGACAGAGGGAGTATTATTCATAAGCGATAACACCTAACAACCTAGATAAAAGTGGTATACAAGTACCTAAAACTCCAATAATTTTGATATCTAGTGTTAATTTCATCTCAACATGAATACTAGTAGGGCTCAACATGAATATTTTTATTAACAGCAGAAGTTTAAAACCTCACCAAAGGCTACTCTTGCGATCCAAGTACTTGCACCACTTTTTGTAGTTCTTGAAAAGCTTTTTCATCACTTCATTCAGAGCACGCTCGTCCAACTAAACGAAACAAAAGGAAGAAAAAAACGGACGAAGAACCATAAGCATTATAAACCTAGAATAAAAAGGATAAGCTTATAGACAAGAAAAATTGATATCGTTCACAAACATACTTTTCCATTTGACCCTAATATGCTTTCACCAATTCTGATCTCAAAACTGACCCCTAGAGTTAACTGGCTTACTTTTTTGCAAGAATAAATCTATCCATTCTGCTTTTTTCCTCTAAATGAGGGAAAAGAGGGATGCAGACCATTCTCACTGGGAATATACAAAATTAAGGTAAATATTCTTTCTGATATTCATGCCAATTCTCACTCCAGGTTTTTTGTCTATAAAAACAAAATTAGAATTTCATGTGTGCTTACTCAAATTCGCAACACATGAAAAAGAACAATTTTATAGTAATCTTTTTATTGAATAATTCTCCATGACTGAAGCTTTAACCAACCTTGGGCTGCTGATCAGGCTTTGGGATCTGTCGTATATGAACATTTGCAAGCAGTAAAATCAGATGCTCTCGTTGATTTGCCACGTTATCCTTCTGCAGATGGTAACACAATCAACGGTGAGCATGCCATAAAGCCAACACCAAAGTGCTTCCAAAAGCCATAAGTGGAAAAAGTTAAGTTATATAATATCACCTGAAAACCAAACATTGCTTGAAGCCAGTCCAGAATATCTTCATCTTTTTTCTTCTTGTAGTCCCTGGGCCATGGAAGACCCCTTGTGTTGCGAAGAGCAACGACAGCAGCTTGAATCTGCAATAACCAATTATACAATTTCAAACTATAAACAACTCAAATGAAAGAGAAACATATTCAGCTGAGACAAACAATAACACATTGGACAAGCGGAAACACACCTCAGGGTATCTCATGATTGCTTGGTTAGCACTGTCAGGATCAAGAGGAAGTATATTGTAAGGAAGGTAGATCTCTGTCTTTTCAGCAACTTTATCATGAGCTTCTAAAATCTGAGGCAAAACAATTACCAGTATTAGATAAGAGAAAGAAGACGGCCTCGACAAGATAGCTCAGGAGTTACGCGTATCCAAGACACTGTTTCCAAGAAAAAAATAGTAAACAGGGGCCTAAATAGCACACAACAGTAGGACTCACCTCACGATCAACTTCCACAGCTTGCGTCTGATTAACAGCTTTTAAAACCTCAAAGAGCACATTAGCAGTTTGATATGCTTTTGTGAGCTGTGCACTGGACCATTATTAACATTGAATGCAAAAGATAAACCAAAAAGCCTCAGTAGCAAGCACAAGAAGGTATGTGAAAGCACTTCATATTTTTAATTAGGAAACACTCACCGATCAGCTTTATCAGCCGCACTTTGCAATGCCTGGATATATTTTTTGTAATAATGCTGATAAAAGCTCTGCATTTCACGAGCATCGCTTTTTTTCACTCTTCCCATCAAAGTTGGATCATTTTCCTGAAAAGATTGAGGTAATCTTTCAATGTCGAAAAGGAGAAGAGACAAAAAGGCATGTAAAGATAGTGGCACTATCCTCCAATCACTGGAATATATCAATTCAATGGCACTAGGAGCAACCAATCTTCACTAACAGAATGTGAAGTGTAAGTGTACAATCACCTCTATTGCCAACCCACCCCACTACCCGCAACTGTCTTACAATTTTCATAATTACTTAATAAGTATCACTCCCTCCATCCCATAACAAATGTCACATTTAACTAGTCAGCACTACTACTGAATGTGCTTAGGCAAGACTACGAAATAGAGGCATCCCTTGGCCTCTATATCAAATAACTCCTAAGGCAAGAAATAAATTACAGAATAGAAGCTAACCCTTTCAAGTCGTTGCAGAAGTGCGGTTTTAAATTGACGAACACCACGTCCACTTGAAGTGGGGTCTAACCGATGAGCTTTCTCAAATGCATAAAACCGACCTACAAGCAAAACCACCAATTATGCAAGGACAAACAAAAATGACACAATGGATAAAGAAACTGCTGCATCGGATAACGAGACAGAAGCATAGAAACTGAATATCTAATTTGAAAGGCAGATAAGTTAACACGTTAGTAGGTAGATGATGAATGAAAGAAAGAAAGAAAGAAAAAGAAAAAAAGAAGCTTGGAAATCCTTTATCACTTTGCCACTGCACCAATAATATGAACAAAAACAGATGTCCAAGAAGTCGACAACCATCATTACAAAGAGAGAATAGTTGCATAAACTAAATGAGCACAGCATCCTCATCCGCTGTGTATTTTATTCTTACTGCCCAAACTTCTCATCTTCACTCTCACATCATATGTGGAATAACAGAAACCAACAACAGCAAATATAGGGTCTGTTCACTCGACATATTCAAAAATATTTCAGTTCATAATTTAAAATACTTTACATTTACTTTTGCCTCAATGTTCTCCTTTAACTGTCCGAAACTCTACTATACCAACATCTTCTCGGTTCCTCTATCTTATTTCCACAGATTTTTACTTTATTTTTGGGATAAGTATCTTATCTTTTTAGATATGAAAGCACTTCTGGTATAATATTCAAATCAGAACTTACTTTTAGGTTTGATGGTCTCAAAAATAGATTTGATATTGGATATTTCTGGTTTAGCTAGATTCATATTGGTTTTGGGTTTTGATACTGTGCATCGGTTATTGGATAGTTCTTAATATAAGCCTGTACTAATCATAGTTTCAGCAGCTTGACAACAAAGTCTAATACCCTCACTCTCCGATTCCGCTTTCCATATACTGAAGTTAAATTCTGAAAATTAGGATTAAAAAAGGACATAGACAATTCAATGTAGTGTTTACTTTGATCACAGTTTACGGTTTACGGATCCATTAAATGCATAAATTAGCGTTATGTAGATAAGAAGCAACAATGAGGAACATAAGAAAGGAAAAGTAAAAAAAAAAAAAAAACATTTCCAAAAAATAAAAACAAATGCAGTGGTCAAACACAATTTAATTTGTTGATTAAGGTTGGAGAAGAAATGAAACGGAAGAGGTGAAAACGTACATCTGATCCTGATGTGTAAAGTAGGAACAAATTGATTACCTATCGCTACCTTAAGAAGAAAAAAACTTCCTAAGTTACCTGTTCTTCTACTTCAAAAACAATAAAAAAAATAAAAAAAATAGTAACCTGATCTTCTACATTTAATTAACAATTTAGAATGCCCCCTTTAAATTAATAATTATTAGTTCCCAATTTGAAGTATGAACGGATTCTTCATATATAACATCAGAGGTTTAATCACACAAATTTATTCCCGAAGAAGGAAAGGCCAACATTAATCAAGATATAAAGAATCACTATTCCTTAATCTCCATGTCGGGACCAAGAATCCTATTTTGGGTGGGACGGAGGGAGTATATTGTACCCTGATTATATTATCTCAATACAAATAGTTGCAGTTAGGAAAACGGATTAATGTTTCCTGTTTTACTTGCTTCTCAAATACCGAAAAGAGAAGTTGTTGCTTACTTTGTTCATAGTCATTCACACGGACCAAGTGAGAGTGAAAATGCATGTGGTACTTCCTTTCTCTTTTTTTCCGCTTAATTTTCTAAAAGTTTCTCTTTCTAGCCGACCACGACCATAATTGAACTAGTGGGAATGTCAGAAAATGCTATAGTCTCCAAGCGAAACAAAGTGCTTTAAAGTGAAATCTTATTTAATATTACCTCCTGCATGGTTCATTATATTGGCGAGTTTAACTAAATAAAGTTAAAATTGCTTCTCTTTGGGACCAGACGTGGTATTTATTTACCATGCCAATTTATTCCAGAGAAGAATCACTATATTGAAATTTGCATTCAAATACTAATTTTTGCACTCCTTTAAGGGTTTAAAAGTTCTACGCAATTTTGAAAGAAAATGCTGAAAGTTTAGTACTCCAATGTAGGTACGTCAACCCCTCAAAAAAGGGGGGGAAGGAGATGTGACTTAGTAAACTAAAAATCATATATTGAAGGAATAAACTGAATAATATACCCAAAATAAAAATTGAAAATGTTCCATTGCCTGCTGTTCACTTCATTTTCAACCAAAATTCAACAAGGGTCAACGAAGTCAAACATTCTTTGACTAAATCCAACAAGGGTCAAACAAGTCAAACCAGTTTTTTTTTTAAAAAAAAAACGATAAATCCATAAACAATGCCGACAGCGGAAATGTCAAACAAAGATAATCAGTCTTACAGAGATAAGCAACCCGAGGGTTACTGGGTTCAACTTCATTAGCCACACGCAGAATGGGCGCAATCTCAACCAAAGACGACGGCACCACCTCACTATCAAAAATAGATTCTCCCAAATTCCCGGCCGTCTGCGTCCGCATTATCCGCCGTTGCGGCGGCGGCTGCTGATCGGAGCCTCCAGCTCCTCCTCCTCCTCCCCTAGCCGACATTATCACGAGAACTCAAATTTCAAAAACCACCTGATCCAGAAACAACAAAAAATTAACAAATTTAACCAAAAAAAACTGAAAACCCACAGAATTTGACTGTGTTTGGTATCGGTAGAAAAGTAAAAAAAAAAAATGCTAAGAGATTTACAGAAAGAGTGAAAAGACTACTTAGTTTGTAGGTGAAATGGAGGGGGTTTGGAGATGCATTAATGGAGTGTGTGTGTGTGTATGTGTTTGGGGAAGGGTATAAACCCTAGGAGAGAGAAAAGGGAAGCGAGGGATGAGATTGAGGGGGAGGTGGTGGTGTGGGTACTGTGGAGAAAGACGCTGCAACTTTAAGCTGCTTAGTAGGAAAGTATGCAATTACTTGGAAAGAGAGAGAGAGAGAGGCAGAATGGAGCCAAAAAAAAACAAAAGGAGAGCAATTTTCAATTTGGTTACTAATGGGTTTGGTTTTCCAAATTTTAACGAAATTGCCACTGGTATTGTAAGAGCATGGCTTGATTTAAGTTCCTCTTTTACCCTTCCTTTATTTTGCTAGCAAGTTTTTATACTTCATCCGTCCGTCTGGACCTGGAACTGCTGCAGCCATTTTTTGTTAGCAACACTTATACGAAGTGAAAACCGGATTATATTTTGAAAAACGTTGTGTACCCAATAAAAATGTTTGTTACCTAACATAAAAAATAAAATTAAAAAATGTTGTATATCATGTGTTTCGTAAAACATTTATGTAAAAACGTCTTTTTTATATTTGTTTTAAATGTTTAAGATTGTGTAGCAAACAATTTACAAAACGTATAAGACGGGTTTCGTTGAGGGAGTATATGGTTTGCCCCTTATGGATGAAGCGGGACAAATTTATTTCCTCTCTCATCAAGATTTATCTCATACATACATGTAGAGTTGCAATTCTCAGTGGGGATCAATCACTTGAGCATGATACAAGGGCACTATTGTTATTAAAATAACTTCAAGTAGAAATTTTGATAGCAAACTGGTTTAGGAGACAACTTCAGAATTTCGATTGAATTGTATAATTAAAAAAATGACATTTATATAAAAAGAATTATAGTATTTACTACTCCATCTGTCTCAAAGTATATGTTCACTCTCTCATTTACACGGATATTGAAAAATGGTGAAGTGATGTAAGTGTTGTGAGTATAAAAGTAAAGTAAGGGAGATAACAAGTGGGAGAGAATAGTAAGTTGATTAGTGTTGTGAGTATAAAAGTAAGTAAGAGAGATAATGAGTGTGAGGAAAGTAAATATTTTTTGCCATTTTTGGAAATGGACATATATATACTCTATGACGGACTAAAAAAGAAAAGTAAACATATACTCTGGGACGGAGAGAGTAGTACATAATATACAATATACGAATTACAATGTACTATCTCTATCTTAGTCTCGATAAATATTTTTTAAAAAAATATTTTAATTCAGAATAAATTTGAAATAAATCAGAGGTAAAAAGAATTACAATTTGAAAAGTACTCCACCTAGGTTGTGAATGTGGGGAAGGGCAATACTGTAAAAGTTGCATTGAAAAAAATGTTGGACTGGTGATGTAAATACCAAACAACGGCATGGGCATAATATGAAGGGAGTTGGAAATTCAAAAGGTCAGATTCGTTTTAATCCGTCCAAAAAGGCGTTACTATAAAGTAGCCGTTTCCATTTTGTACTTCCTTCCTCCTCCGTTCACTTCACACCAAAAATTTTGGCACACAAATTAAAAAAGATAAAAAAAAAGAAATAGTATAAGAAGGTGTTTGTGAGTATGAAAAATAGATAAGAGAGAAAATGAGTGGGAGGAGTAGTAAATTGATTGGTGTTGTGAGTGTAAAAGTAAAATAAGAGAAATAATTAGTGAGAGGAATAGTAAAAATTATTTACCATTTTAGGCAGTCTCAAGTCACACGAAACGGACGAAAAAAAAGAAATAAGTCTCAAGTGAGGTGAAACGAAAGGAGTACATAATAATAAGTCCAATTTACCCTCACCAAACAACCTGAACTCCTGCCACTCCACCACACTCCTTACTTTTTTATGTCTAAAAACCAGGGTCAATTTAGGGACACGAATTTTAAGATGTCAGTTCTTGTGCTTTTTAAGACACTGTGATGTGATTACCTTCAAAAAAAAAAAAAAAAAAAAAGACACTGTGATGTGATTGGTACCACAGTAGATATACGTATGTAATATGTATTGCACCGGGTATATGTAAATTCCATCGACAAATATGAGTAATCTGTCCGTTTCAAAATAAATACTACTTCAGTTCCTGACTAAGAGTTTTACCCTTCATTTGCACGTTTATTAATAAATATTAGAAGTGATATAAATGTTGTGAGTGTAAAAGTAAAGTATGAGAGAATAAGTGGGAGAGAATAGTGAATTGATTGGTGTTGTGAGTATAAAAGTAAAATAGGAGAGAGAATGAGTGGGGTGAATAGTAAAGATTCTTTGCAATTTTAGCAATAAAACTCTTACTCTGTGACGTACCAAAATGAAAAGTATGACTCTTATTCTTGGACGGAGGGAGTACATTGTTTTGAATATTAGCACAAGTTTAAAAAAAAAAACAATTAATGTATGTAAAAAAAGCTCATATGCCCTTAAAGTTATTCAATTATCTAAGCAATTAAATTATGTACAAGAGATATTCCACTATTATTAATAAGAGCATAACTGATACTTCCTCCGTCCCGACACAAGTGACACCAACTTTTGGGACACGGATATTAAGAAAATATAGTACTCCCTCCGTCCCACCCGAATTAGGATTTTTGGATTGGGCACGGGGATTAAGGAAAAGGTGTTAGTAGAGTAGGTATTGTGAATATGAAAAGTGAAATAGGAGAGAGAAAGTGGGGTAGAGAGTAATGAGTGAAAAGTTGTTGTGAGTGTGAATGTGGGTCACATTAAATAAAACATTTTCATTTTTGGGTTGTCCTAATTCGAATGGGACACCCAAAATGGAAATTTGTCCTAATTCGAGTGGGGCGGAGGGAGTATATGTGTGGTAGAAAATGAAGAGAGAGAATGAGTGGGGTAAATAGTAATGTTGGTTGAATAAAATGAGTGGTGGAAAATGGAGAGAGAGAATGAGTGCGGTTAAATGGTGAGGTTGGTTGAATATAAATATATATCAAAACATTTTCATTTTGAGCAGTGTCACTTAAGTTGAGATGAACAAAAAAAGGAAATAAGAGTCACTTGTGCTGGGACAGATGAGTATACAATAAAAAAAAAGATATAAAAATAGTAATTTTACAAGTAATTTGAGACAAAAATTAACTTTCAAAACGATATTTATTTTGAGACTGTGAGAGGAATAATTAAGAAATTAAATGGGGTCACTTTAGTCATTGAACAATGTTCGTACTCCTGGAATGTTAGATGATTGGTCGGAATGCTTTGTCTCCATGTGGGACCCATTGTACAGGACGCCACACTCCTCCATGCACTAAAAAAAAGGCAAACTTAGACCATGTACAATGGTTTCACAACAAATTTGCATTCAATACTCACTTTATCACTCCACGTCAGCTTCTCTCCTCCAACTCATCCAACACGCATTCAACTTTTAACCCTACAATGGTTTGTTTATTCTCTCATTCAAGATTTTTCTAACTCATCATCCTATACCCCACCACTTAAATTTTATTTTATATTTTTTATTTTTATTATAATAATAATAATAATAAGGCAAAACTGCACCAAAAATCACTTAACAATGACCGCTTTGGGTATTTGGTCACTAAACTAATTTCCTTTTGAAACAACACATTCAACTTACTTATTTTTGCATGCATAATCACTATCACTAACCCCGTTAGTTTTTTTGCGTTAAATAGTCATGTGCTAATGCACATGACTTTTTTAAGGGTATTTTAGGTAATTCGCTTTAAACTAGAATATAAAGGTTAAACTTGTTTCAAATAAGTCCCTGACCAATTGTTTTTCACCACTTTAGCTAGTGATGTTAAAAAAAATTAATTAAGTCATTTTTTCATTTATAATGTTTATTTAGTTCGTTAACTTTATCACCAACACACCCACCATCTCACCATCACCACCACCACCACCACCACCTTTCAGCCGCCATCAACAACCACTGGCCTCACTGAATAGATCCATTGCAAAACCACCACCATGGCATTCAAAACCAGATAAAAACTCACAAATCAACATCTCATCTAAATCAAATTCACAATAGATTCATGACTTCAATATATCACTAGCAATGTCGGAATCTGTAATCGGAAACTTGCCAGAATCTTCCCGGAATCTTCCAGATTCGTTCTATCCACCTCCACGATCATATGCATCAGCATATCTTGCGACGCCGTTGCTCTTCCTTGACTGAGATCATCCCTCCTCCGTCGAATTATCTCCTCAATCACTTTCCTTATCCTCTTTGACGCCTTAATCCCCTAATTAAACCTCGTCCCCTTAAAATTGATCGGAATCGCAATGATTCCGCAGGCAGCCACCTTGAACGGCCGTGCGAGTTTCTCGAGCTCACCAATTCACTGATTTGCGAAGCCGATCACCTAAATTGGCAAGATCCGGGGGCGTCAAATTGTGTCTCCCTCAAACGAATGCAAGATCCTAAATTGGCAAGATCAGGGGGCGCCAAATTGTGTCTCCCTCAAAGAAGAAGAAGAAGAAGAAGGGGGAGCAGGCGGCCATGGAAGTGGGGGATTATGCGATTGTTGTCGGAGAAGAAGAAGGGGCGGAGGAATGGGAGGGGGAGTTGCAGAATGAAGAAGAAAGGGGAGGGGTGTTTTAGATATTGGGTGTCTTTTTTTTTTCATTTTAAACCCTAAACTTTGTTTTCTCACTCATTAAGCCGGACAATTTGTTTCCCATTCTTTTGACCAAACTACCTGAACTACCCTTTAAAATATTGTCACATGCATGGCGCATGACTATTTAACCCCCAAAAAACTAACGGGGTTAGTGATAGTGACTATGGATGCAAAAATAAATAAGTTGGATGTGTTGTTTCAAAAGGAAATTAGCTTAGTGACCAAATACCCAAAGTGGTCGTCATAGTTGAGTGATTTTTGGTGCAGTTTTGCCTAATAATAATAATAATAATAATAATAATAATAAAAGAAAAACTTAATAAAAAAAAAATCGATCACGCATTTAATAAAAAATAAACGAAAAACGAAAAATAATAATAAAAAACTTAATAATAAAAATTCTAAGAAATGATGATAATTATTATTAAACAAAAAAAAAGTTACATTAAGCTTAATTCGCGACGCATTTAATGAAATACAAATAATTAAACGATACAATAAACTTGAATCACAATACACTAAAAATAATATTTTCTATCACGCATTTCCGAACTTTGCCCATATGTGCTTGATTAGATCCGCCTGCAATTCGTGATGACCTCTTGGATCGCGCATTTCTGATCTAGCACGCACATGATTTGCAAATGGAGGTAGTACCTCACTCGAGAATGGTTGTTGTGTACTAGACCCACTTGCCTCGGATTGATAGTCGGTCCAATTATGGGAATACGTATCTCGTTCATCCTCAACAATCATATTATGTAATATGATACATGACCTCATGATAATAGCCAAGTCGTTTATCTCCCACATTCGAGCTGGCTCTCGAATGATTTTAAATCGAGCTTGGAGCACTCCAAATGCCCATTCTATATCCTTCCGACATCCCTCCTGAAATTTTGCAAATAGCTTATCTTCTTCACTTTGAAGAAGTCTAACTGATTTGACGAAAGTTGGGTACGAAGGGTAGATACCGTCAACAAGATAGTACGCCATATTATACGGAATGGAGCCAACTTCGTTTGAATCACAACCATCACTTTCGCGTGATCTCTTAGATCCACTGCTTCCAGATCCCGTATTTCCTTCGACCTGACTTGCAAAACGTGGTTCTTCTCGGATAGCAAGCCACTCTTCCATTAAAGTAAAATTGGCATTGTTATCACATTTATATATTTCATGCGCTTTTGCCAATACATCGGTCTCCGACCACCCGCTTGCTTGCGCACGTTTAGCTTTATTGTAAGCACCTATCCATTTATTTAATATTTTGCTTACATAGGAATGGCGATTTCTGCAGGTAGTTGCATCACGAGGAGAGTCAAATGAGCAATGCTCGTTACAGTATTCCGCAATATGACACCAAAACGTCTCGCCTTTCTGATTTCTTCCGATAATACTGTTTGTTCCGAATTTAATCTGTAGCGACCCCAAAACCCGTCCTATTTATTTTATATTTTTGGGGATTTTTATTTGACTTATATGTGCATTTTTATGTGTTGCATCATATTTTATGATTTGCATATCATATTTGATTATTTGTGTTATTTACTTAGTTAGTAATAATAATGATTAAAGGAGTTAAATGATTAAGTTGAAACTTTAGGGTCCTAGTTGAAAATGTAAGTTAAGGGGCTTAAGTGTTAACTTTGAAAGTTGGGTGACCAAAATGTAAGAATTGGGTAAAAAGTGGATATAACTAGTTGCTTCTTTTCCTCTTTCTCTGTATACTTTCCTCTGCAACTTTCCTCGTTCTGTTCCTAGGGTTAGGAGAAAAAGGTAAGTTCAACCCATTTCGATTTAATTCTTTTTATTTACTTACCCGTTTTAAAAACTAATTTTATAAAAATGATCAGGGCGTCGAGTATGTCATTTCTAGCCGAACAAAACTTATTTCAGCGATACTTTTTCCGGAACTAGGTAAGTTACTAATTCCCCTTTAAATGTTAAAATAGTCATATATGCTATATATGATACTCCTACTTGTTAATTTTGTGTTTTGGGTAATATTTGCTATACTTGTAATTTTGGGACAAAGGGAGTATATGAATTTGGTTTAGCTGGGTATTGTGAATGTTTATGAACTCAAGTTGTAACTATAATGAGAGTTGCTAATGTTGTGTATTAAGTTGTGCAGTATATGTTATGCTTGTGGGACGGAAGGAGTAAAAATTGAACTAAGGAAGAATCTGGGATTTGGCCCAAAATAGGAGGAGGCGCGCGCACCCTATATAAGGAGGCGCACGCACCCATTTTACCAACCTAGGCAAAAATTGACTGGAGAAGGGAGGCGTGCGCATCCTTTTGGGTGAGGCGCGCGCACCCTTAAGTGAACCAAAAATAATGAAGTTCTGGTCCTTGGAAGCGCGCGCACCCTATGGGGTGAGGCGTGCGCACCCCCCCCCCCCCCCCCTGTTTCCAAGGTTTGATAGTTTGTGTTATATGGGGTATAAGAGGACAAGTGTTTTGTGATCCTTGGGGTGGCTTATGACTTAAACATGAATGTGTATGACTTTTATGTCGTTGATGAAAAAGATTGGGTTGTGACTAAATGTCCTTATTATGGACTGTTTATGAGAAATCTTTCGTGTGCATCTTGTGATGTTTTGGCTTAATTCCTTCTTGGATTAAATGCCCCGGGTTTTGTTTAGCAAGTATTCATTACTGTGCTTCTTGTTAAAAGTCCAGCTGGTCTTGTTGTGGAGTCAGCCAATGGAAGAATTATAGTGGTACAGGTAAGTCCATTATAAGGTTTTCCATTGGAGCTTGTGAGTCAGGCGGTGGAAGAATTATAGTGGCACACAAGCCAAGTTCACTATAAGGTGTCCACTGTGCCTTCTAGTTTCCCCAGTCCAGATTGGCCTTGGATGGGATGAATTGCTCCCTTGGTGAGTATTTAGGTTATGACTTTGTGTCATATTTCCCTCTCTGGTTACTTGGTTCTATTGGTTATGATTTGGTTTTCGGGATCCCAACGGCTTCAGCTATTTATGCTGCTCAGATGGTTTTCCCTGATGGGTTTCTAAGTTGTTATTCTCATCAGTTATGGTTATTGGGTAAACCTTGGCTTGGTATCCACCGGAGTGTGGGCAATGTGATAAAAGTGATATATGAGTTGATGTTATGTGATATATGCTATATGATTACTGTTGATATTGTTTCTTTATGATCATCATATCAGCATGTAACGTAGTTGCATTTTATTAGCTTACTGAGATTTATTCTCACCCTTATTTGTTTACTGTTTTAGATAAAGGCGGGTCCAGGGGATATGACACTTGGCACGGGAGGACGTTCGTTTGGTAAGAGATGGGACTTGTTTTGTGAAGGTTACATTATATAAATGTAAACCCTTTGGGTAGAGTACCCGTACTTTCTTATGGTCACATCTATTTTGGTAAATGTTGATGTATGTACATTTGTTTGAAAGTTTGTAAGCCTTCGGGCTAAGTACTTTCGCTGTGAAAGTGTTTGTAAAAGTTTGTTTCAAGTTAAGTGAAGTCTTTGAACTTCAAGTGTGTTATTGTTCCACTTTCTAAAAGTATATTTCGAAAAATTTACTAAAAGGTTTTATAACGTCTTCCACTCGTGTCCTGAGCGTGGGGCCAAGTAGGACCACGGGTACGGGGCGCGACAGTTGGTATCAGAGCTAGGTTGTAGATGTCTAGAATGACTAAATGACCTAGGAGGGTAGTAGATTATAGAGTGAGTAACGTTGAGTGTTTGATGCAGGTATTCATTAAAAATGGGTGAAACTGACGGAGATCAGGCCGGCTCTTCGGGGCAAGGGGATGCAAGAGAAGAGGCTCGAATTATGTTTCAGGGAATGTTCGAGGCGGCAATGAAAACTATAAATGATCAGAGGCAAGAAAGGGAACAGGTACCACCAAGATATGGCCTAGAACAGTTTCTGAAAATGAAGCCTATGGAGTATGATGGAGAGCCCGATGTATCTAAAACTGAAAGGTGGATTGAATCGATGGAAAAGATCTTGATGCTTTGAGATGTTCGGAGGAAGATTAAGTCAGGTTTGCTACCTATAAACTGAATGGAGCGGCTGAGCATTGGTGGAAAGCTTTGAAAACTAAATGGGATGAGACTCATGTACCTTATACTTGGGAGAATTTTCTGGGAAAGTTCAAAGAACACTTCATTCCTCGAGTAGATCAAGACAGGAAGGAGATGGAATTTCTTAACTTGGAGCAAGGTTCTATGTCAATTGCTCAATATTTAGCTAAATTCTCAGAGTTGTCCAGGTATTGTACTCACCTAGTGGCAACTGAGGAGAGGAAGGCTACGAGGTTTGTGAAAGGTTTGAAAACCGTGATTAGAACTCAGCTAGTATCCCATAAGTTGCAAGATTTTCAGGATGCAGTGGATCGAGCTTACCAGGTGGAGCATGACATTGAGGAACATAAAAGGAAAATGGAATTGTTAGGCGCTGGGAAGCAAGTTAGGCAACAACCACGTGGTGAGAGTAGAGGAAATCAAGGTGGATCTTCACAATTTAAAGGGTCTTCTCAAAGACAGTCAGGTAACAGAAATCAAAGTAATACTTCAGGGAGTCAGAGTAAAGGAGTTTGTAATTATTGTCAAAAAGAAGGGCATTCAAAAGAGAGATGTTGGAAGAAGCAGGGCAAGTGTTTGAACTGTGGTCAGTTAGGACATTTTCAGAGGGATTGCCCTAAGTATAGGATGCAAGCATCGGGAAGTGTGGTTGGGTCCTCTCAGGGTCAGAAGAGGGATTCCTCAGGCAAGCCTAAGGTTCAGGGTCGTGTCTTTGCTATTTCTCAGCAACAGGCTTCGGAGTCCTCTAATGTGATAGGAGGTATTATTTCTGTGTCTAGTGTGAGGGCACGTACACTTATAGACCCTGGCTCATCGCATTCTTATGTGTCTTTGCATTTTGCTTCTCGATTGCATAAGTCTTCTGAATCTCTGCCTTATGTGTTAGAGGTGTCTACTCCTATAGGGGAGTGTTTGGTGACCAATGAGGTGTTGCATTCTTGTGATGTGCATATATGTGAGCATGTTTTACCTGCTGATTTAGTTATTTACCATTACAAGATTTTGATGTTATCTTGGGTATGGATTGGTTGGGTAAATATCATGCGTCTGTGATTGTGCTAATAAGGTGGTTACATTTTCTATCCCAAATGTTCCTAAATTTTCTTTTGAAACTGTTCCCTGGGGTAGAGAGATTAGAATTATTTCTTATATGAAGGTTAGAAAGTTGTTGAACCGTGGTTGTGCGGGGTATTTGGCTAGTGTTTTGGATACTACTAAAAGGGTTCCTGATATTGAGGATGTGCCTATTGTTAAAGAATTTTCAGATGTATTTTCATCTGAGTATGCTATGCCTCCTGACCGGGAAATAGAGTGTATTGACTTACTTCCAGGTACGGCTCCTATATCTGAGGCACCTTACAGAATGGCCCCAGCTGAATTGAAAGAGTTGAAGGTTCAGTTGCAAGAGTTACTTGATCGAGGATTCATCGTCTAGTCCTAGTGTATCCCCGTGGGGAGCTCCAGTATTGTTTGTTAAAAAGAAAGATGGGTCCTTGAGGCTGTGTATTGACTACAGAAAGCTGAATCAGGTAACTATAAAGAATAAATATCCGCTTCCTCATATTGATGATTTATTTGATCAACTTCAAGGGTCAGTTGTCTTTTCAAACTTGACTTGAGGAGTGGGTACCATCAGTTGAAAATCCGTTCTGAAGACATTTCTAAAACTGCTTTTCGTAGTAGATATGGCCATTATGAGTTTCTAGTTATGCCTTTCGGGTTGACTAATGCTCCGGTGTTTTTATGGATATGATGAATAGGGTCTTTAAACCTTATCTTGATACCTTCGTGTATGTTTATTTATTGATGATATTCTGGTTTATTCCAAGTCCCGGGAAGAGCATGAACAGCATTTGCGAATGGTTTTATCTATTCTTCGTGAGAAGCAGTTGTTTGCTAAATTCAGTAAATGTGCTTTTTGGCTCAATGAAGTATCTTTTCTTGGGCATGTGATCTCCAATAAAGGTATATCAGTTGATCCATCCAAAGTTGAGGCTATTGTGAATGGAGGAGGCCAGAATCAGTTACAGAAATTCAAGTTTCTTGGGGTTAGCTGGGTACTACAGAAGGTTCATTGAGGGGTTTTCTAAGATTGCAACTCCCTTGACTCATTTGACTCGAAAGAATATTCCTTATGTGTGGGATGAAAAGTGTCAAGCTAGTTTTGAAGAGTTGAAGAAGAGATTGACTACAGCTCCTATTCTGCCCTACCTAATCGTAATGATGATTTGGTAATCTATAGTGATGCTTCTAAAGAAGGCCTCGGGTGTGTATTAATGCAGAATGGAAGGGTGATTGCATATGCTTCGAGGAAGTTGACTGAACCGAGTGAGCAGAATTATCCTACCCATGACATGGAGCTTGCAGCTATTGTCTTTGCATTACACAAGTGGAAACATTATCTTTTATGGAGCAAAGTTGAGAATTTCACAGATCATCAGAGTTTGAAGTCTCTTTTCTCCCAGAAAGAGTTGAATAATAGACAACGAAGATGGATGGAGCTATTGAAGGATTACGATTGCACCATTTCCTATCATCCGGGCAGGCAAATATGGTAGCTGATGCTATTAGCCGGAAGTCTTATTATATAGCTTCATTGATGGTGCGGGAATGGAAGATGTTGGAGGATGCTCGAGATTGGAGTCCTTATGAATCAAAGCATGGATCTTTTTTTGCGAACATTCGAGTATTTCCAACTTTAGTTCAACAAATAAAGGAAGCTCAGAAGGATGACCCGGAATTGGTAAAGATTATGGATAAAATCAAAGATGGTAAATTTGAGGATTTCTCACTCAGTTCTGAAGGGGTATTGACTTTCAGGGGTCGTTGTGTGTACCTAATGTTGATGGGATTAAACGCCAAGTTCTTGATGAAGGCCATAAATCAAGGTATACTATTCATCCCGGGAGTACTAAAATGTATCAGAATTTGAAAGCAACACTTTGGTGGAATAATATGAAGAGAGAGATAGCGGATTATATATCCAAAGTGCTTAACATGTCAACAAGTTAAAGCTGAATATCAAAGGCCTGCAGGATTGCTTCAACCGTTAGAGATTCCAGAATGGAAGTGGGGAACATGTTACCATGGATTTTGTGACAGGGTTACCTCGTACTCGAAGAAGGTTTGATGCGGTTTGGGTGATTGTTGATAGATTGACAAAGTCTTCTCATTTTCTACCTATTGAGATCGGTTATTCTATGGAAAAGCTTGCAACTTTGTACATTAATGAGATCGTGAGGTTACATGGAGTTCCAGTGAGCATTGTATCTGATCGTGACCCTAGATTCACATCTCGGTTTTGGCAAGCGTTTCAGAAGGCTTTGGGTTCAGAGTTGAGATTTAGTACAGCTTTTCATCCTCAAACAGATGGCCAGTCCGAGAGAACTATCCAGATTCTTGAGGATATGTTGAGGGCTTGCTCAGTGGATTTTTCAGATTCGTGGGGATATTCATTTGCCTCTCGTAGAGTTTGCTTATAATAACATTTTTCAGTCTAGTATTGGGATGGCCTTATGAAATCCTTGTATGGGAGGAAATGTCGGTCTCCTATCTGTTGGGATGAAGTGGGGAGAAGCCAAGATTTGGGGTGTTCAGATGGTTAATGATTCAGTTGAGAAGGTTAAACTTATCGAGATCGTTTGAGTACTGCCCAGAGTAGACAGAAAAGCTACGCTGATCATCGGAGGCGAGACCTTGAGTTCGAAAAGGGTGACTTTGTGTTTTGAAGTTTCCCCTAAGGTTGGTATTCGAAGATATGGGAAGAAAGGCAAGCTTGCTCCTGAGGTATATTGGTCCATTTGAGATTCTTGGAAGAGTGGGGGATCGGGCTTATCGTCTTGCATTCCTCCTTCTCTTGATAAGATCCATAATGTGTTTCATATTTCTATGCTTCGGAAGTATGTGTATGATTCTTCTCATGTTTTATCTGAGGTTCCCGAGGATATTGAGCCGAGTATGTCTTATGAGGAACATCCGGTCCAAGTCATTGATTCGAAGGTGCAAGAATTGAGAAACAAAAGTATTCCTCTTGTTCGAGTTGTGTGGAGGAATCATAAATGTGGAGGATCAACTTGGAGCTTCGGGAGGAGATCGAGAGGAAGTACCCTTGGTTGTTTGAGGGCCTCGGTAAGTAACCCTAAAATTCGGGACGAATTTTCTTTAAGGGGAGTGATTGTAGCGACCCCAAAACCCGTCCCTATTATTTATTTTATTTTTTGGGGATTTTTATTTGACTTATATGTGCATTTTTATGTGTTGCATCATATTTTATGATTTGCATATCATATTTGATTATTTGTGTTATTTACTTAGTTAGTAATAATAATGATTAAAGGAGTTAAATGATTAAGTTGAAACTTTAGGGTCCTAGTTGAAAAATGTAAGTTAAGGGGCTTAAGTGTTAACTTTGAAAGTTGGGTGACCAAATGTAAGAATTGGGGTAAAAAGTGGATATAACTAGTTGCTCTTTTCTCTTTCTCTGTATACTTCCTCTGCAACTTTCCTCGTTCTGTCCTAGGGTTAGGAGAAAAAGGTAAGTTCAACCCATTTCGATTTAATTCTTTTTATTTATTACCCGTTTAAAAACTAATTATATAAAAATGATCAGGGCGTCGAGTAGGTCATTTCTAGCCGAACAAAACTTATTCAGCGATACTTTTTCCGGAACTAGGTAAGTTACTAATTCCCCTTTAAATGTTAAAATAGTCATATATGCTATATATGAATACTCCTACTTGTTAATTTTGTGTTTGGGTAATATTTGCTATACTTGTAATTTTGGGACAAAGGGAGTATATGAATTTGGTTTAGCTGGGTATTGTGAAGTTTATGAACTCAAGTTGTAACTATAAATGAGAGTTGCTAATGTTGTGTATTAAGTTTGCTGCAGTATATGTTATGCTTGTGGGACGGAAGGAGTAAAAATTGAAACTAAGGAAGAATCTGGGATTTGGCCAAAATAGGAGGAGGCGCGCGCACCTATATAAGGAGGCGCACGCACCCATTTTTACCAACCTAGGCAAAAATTGACTGGAGAAGGGAGGCGTGCGCATCCTTTTGGGTGAGGCGGCGCGCACCCTTAGTGAACCAAAAAAAGAAGTTCTGGTCCTTGGAAGCGCGCGCACCCTATGGGGTGAGGCGTGGCACCCCCCTTGTTTCCAAGGTTTGATAGTTTGTGTTATAGGGTATAAGAGGACAAGTGTTTGTGATCCTTGGGGTGGCTTAGTGACTTAAACATGAATGTGTATGACTTTTATGTCGTTGATGAAAAAGATTGGGTTGTGACTAAATGTCCTTATTATGGACTGTTTATGAGAAATCTTTCGTGTGCATCTTGTGATGTTTTGGCTTAATCCTCTTGGATTAAATGCCCCGGGTTTTGTTTAGCAAGTATTCATTACTGTGCTTCTTGTTAAAAGTCCAGCTGGTCTTGTTGTGGAGTCAGCCAATGGAAGAATTATAGTGGTACAGGTAAGTCCACTATAAGGTTTTCCATTGGAGCTTGTGAGTCAGGCGGTGGAAGAATTATAGTGGCACACAAGCCAAGTTCACTATAAAGTGTCCACTGTGCCTTCTTGTTTCCCCAGTCCAGATTGGCCTTGGATGGGATGAATTGCTCCCTTTGGTGAGTATTTGGGTTATGACTTTGTGTCATATTTCCCTCTCTGGTTACTTGGTTCTATTGGTTATGATTTGGTTTTCGGGATCCCAACGGCTTCAGCTATTTATGCTGCTCAGATGGTTTTCTCTGATGGGTTTCTCAGTTGTTATTCTCATCAGTTATGGTTATTGGGTAAACCTTGGCTTGGTATCCACCGGAGTGTGGGCAATGTGATAAAAGTGATATATGAGTTGATGTTATGTGATATATGCTATATGATTACTGTTGATATTGTTTCTTTATGATCATCATATCAGCATGTAACGTAGTTGCATTTTAGTAGCTTACTGAGATTTATTCTCACCCTTATTTGTTTACTGTTTTAGATAAAGGCGGGTCCAGGGGATAGGACACTTGCAGGGGAGGGACGTTCGTTTGGTAAGAGATGGGACTTGTTTTTGTGAAAGGTTACATTATATAAATGTAAACCCTTTGGTAGAGTACCCGTACTTTCTTATGGTCACATCTATTTTGGTAAATGTTGATGTATGTACATTTGTTTGAAAGTTTGTAAGCCTTCGGGCTAAGTACTTTCGCTGTGAAAGTGTTTGTAAAAGTTTGTTCAAGTTAAGTGAAGTCTTTGAACTTCAAGTGTGTTATTGTTCCACTTTCTAAAAGTATATTTCGAAAAATTTACTAAAAAGGGTTTTATAACGTCTTCCACTCGTGTCCCCGAGCGTGGGGCCAAGTAGGACCACGGGTACGGGGCGCGACATAATCCACTCACTAA